>CAMZMU010000073.1:595346-1009356 GCA_947311845.1 Poa pratensis | reverse complement strand
TAATGTGACGCAACGATCTGATGGTCCGACGACATGCACTCCCGGCCCTGTCATACTCCAACGGCAACGGATCGATCCTTAAGCGCGCTCGTCGACCTCTCACGTTCCGTTGACATATTACTTCCTGCGTGCTATCCTCACTAGACCGGCAAAGCCAGTCTCACGCATGCCACCCCACATACTCTCTCCCTTCCAATTTAATTGACTTGCTATCCACACATTTATGGATAGCAAGTTAATTAAATTGAAACGGACGGAATACGTCATACCTACGCACTTCACTTGGCATAGTTTTTCAACTTGAAGGTTGTTGGTATGCATCGTTCGGTTAAATAGAATAGAGTTGATCCAGTTAAAAATGGGTCAAAATCCATACACGCTAGCCATTCATAGCAAAACAGACCCAAAAAAAACCGCACAAGCGAGGAGACACGACGCTAGCCTACAAAACATAACAAAATTGCATCACTGCATCCAAGTTGCCGTCGCTAGCAGCCGTCCATCCGAGAAAATGCAACTCTCCCCAGCTTATCTGAAACGTCTAAATGTTTTACGATCCGTGCACAAATTATTAATAAACCTTCAAATATCAATGAAGTATCAATAATTTCTAGATTTATGTAAATATTTTTTTTAGATCCATGCACTAACAAGAAATTTTATTACATGCATTGACAAAAAAAACTACGCATTAAACATATTTTTGTTTTATCTACACATTAATTAGTACGGAGTCAAAATAATATCGGTCGTTGGATGCAAAATCGTGAATTAGACAAACAGTGCGGCGTCCATCCCACAATCACACACTAATTGATTAATTCATCCTACAGCGACGTGAGAACGTACATCATAATACGGAGCACCCGTGTCTGTCACCAAAAGTGTAATAATACTAATAGTAATTAATTCTTTATTTTATTTTATTGTAGGGAATACAGATCGAGGTGAGCTGTACGTTGAGCCGAGGCAGATCGACGAGAGATCCATGCCCTCCATGGAACCGCATCGATCTCTTTCTTTCTTTATTTGGTAGGGCAATAAATAAATCCACGACATTCCCCGGGAATAAACGCTTCCCGGCACATGCATGCATGCTGCACCATATGAGCAAGCACACTCCGGCCGGCGGTGCACACTGCACTCTCAGTCTCAGTGAACAAAGCCATATTATGAGACTAGTTTTCCATTCCTCTACAATATCGCCGTCGGCCGGACTAGAAGAGCATCTTTTTTTTTTCCTCATTCATGACCCTGTAAAGATAGTCTCATAGGAGTAGTATGCTTTGTATGTTTCTAGGTTGATGATGTATATCTTAATTTGTTTGTTTCAATGCTTTGCAACAAACTCTATATAGCCCATATCGGTGTCACCTCGTCCTCTTGCCCATCACTATACCAAGTACCAAAGCAGGTGTCAAAGAATCAGGTACACAGTGAAGTGTTCTACTTCTTTCCAGTCTTGTACTCCTTCCATTTCTTAGAGTATTTGTAAAGCGCATTTTTTTCGAGGTAAGTTTCGACACACAAAATTGAATCTTGTACTCCCTCCGTTCGGAATTAGTTGTCTCAAAGTTGGATGTATCTAGACACGTTTTAGTGCATAGGTCATCTATTTCAAAGACAAGTAATCCGAACAGAGGGAGTATAAAATTTATAGCAGTAGATTTTGTCAAACGCAAATACTGAAGAGCATATTTTTTTCCGCCTTCATGACCCTGTAAAGAGTCTCATAGGTGTAGTACGCTTTTGTTCGTTTCTAGGTTTATGATATATATAGATCCAACATTTCGATGAGGTGGTGCTGCCCCGCTCCTCACTTTGCAACAAACTGTATACGTGTATATTTTTTTGAACAGTGTATACGTGTATATATAGCCCATATCTATCGGTGTCACCTCGTCCTCTTGCCCATCACTACCAAGTACCAAACCAGGTGTCAAAGAATCAGGTACGTAGTGACTAGTGAAGTGCTCTAGTTCTTTCCAGTCTTAGTCTTGTACACCTTCCATTTTTTGGAGTATTTGTAAAGCGCCCACGTTTTGTCGAGATAATTTTTGACACAAAAAATTGAATCTTGTATAAAATTTATTTTGTCAAATCTTGGAAAACACGTGCGCCTTGTAAATGGGAATGGAGGGTAGTAGAACTGTGGGAGGCGCCGGAGATTTATTCAGCTCAGAAGCAGGTTGCAAGAGGAATACACCGCCGAATAGAAAAAAATTGAGGTACGAGCAGGAGATTTCCCTATGAGCTTAATTTATGAAATAGAAGGTAGACTCAGAACGTGACTTGTTGACCAAAATTTTGTGTAGCTCCATCATTTTCCCTACAAATATGGAATCTATTGGCTCTGAAGATGTTGCGCCGCCAGATTCTTGTATCACAAGATTATATTGCCTGATATCTTGAAATAGTGATTCCCGGAGAAGAAGTTACCTTCTGTGTGCGCTTCAAGCCCATGTGTGGAAACCGAGAAAAGAAACATTGCTGACACCTCATCGACAAAACCCACGTACGAAAACCTAATCTCGTCGTTTCAGAGAGACGACAAGCATGTACATCACCACACTCCTCGACGAGGCCATCACCATCACCACTGAAAAAAGCACGTCTCACAGGTGACGGGGCGTGGAGGTCTCTTCCCCTCCTGCAGAGGAAAGAGGGTGAGTGAGAGGTCTTCAGGCTAGGTTGCTTGTCGCAAGATTTGTGAACTTATCTAGAATTTCAAGGTTTTATGTCAATTGCACACGCATTTTTCAAACAAACCAATGTGTTTTTTTTGTTTTTTGTTGACATGGACTAGATTGAGTAATAAATAGTGAAACGCAATAAATAGAAACCTTTGCATCCCCAAAGCCAAAGGGTCCGGTCCGGACCGGCGAGGAGGAAAAGCCCACACCGAACTCTCCATCTTTATAACCAGGTTGGGTTGTGCCTGGCTCGTCATCGTCTGAAAGCCAAAATCCGTAGTGAAAATCACAGCTGCATCATCCCTACCCTTCTCTTCTCCCACCGCCGCCCATCCATCCCCAAATCCTCCACCTACTCCTCACCTCACCGCATCTCCACCTCCACACCACGCGGCGCGGCACCAGCGACACGCAGTCGCGAGATCGAGGAAGAAGGACACACGTAGCAGCAGCTGCGGCAGGGGTCCGACCGCGGCGAGAGCATTCAATAGCCACAGTTAGCGCGTGCGCCGCCGCCGCATTCAGCCGAAATCCACCGAATCCCGGGGAGCCCGGCCGCGGGTACCGGCCAAAAACCCTCCTTTGTCGTGGCCGTAGCCCGCCGCCCACACCCCAGAGCTCGGCCGGGAAAGCCTACCTCACTGCCCCTGCCCTGGCCAGGCTGCCGTGGCAAGCCCCCAATGCCTTTTAAGCCCCTCCTCCCCTCCCGACGCCCCCGATCCCCTCCCAATGCCGCACTTCCAGCACCAGCTGCCCCTCCCCGTCGCGGAGGCCGCCGCCGCCGCCGCGCACGCGGCGCTGCTCGCCCTCGCGCTCCTCCTCCTGCTCCTCCGCGGCGCGCGCGCCCTCGCCTCCCGCTGCGCTCCTGCCTCAAGCCGCCCCGCCGCCGGGACGTCCACGACGCCGCGGGGCGCCGCCGCCTCGTCACCCACCGCGGGCGCCTGGTACGGGGCCGCCCTCGCCTGCTGCGCCTACGCGCTGCTAGTGCAGCTCGCCGCGCTCGGCTACGAGGTCGCGTCCGCATGGCCCCGCCTCGCCGCCGCCGAGGCGCTGCTGCTGCCGGCCGTGCAGGCGCTGGCCTGGGCGGCGCTGCTGGCGCTGGCCACGCGGGCGCGCGCCGGCGGCTGGGGCAGGTTCCCGGCGCTCGTGCGGGTCTGGTGGGTGCTCGCCTTCGCGCTCTCCCTCGCCGTCGCCTACGACGACTCCACGCGGCTCATGGACCCCGACGGCTCCCCCGATTACGCGCACGTCGCCGCCAACTTCGCCGCGCTGCCGGCGCTCGGGTTCCTCTGCCTGGTCGGCCTGATGGGGTCCAGCGGCGTGGAGCTGGAGTTCAGTGATGACGACGGCGGCGTGCTCCACGATCCGCTGCTGCTCGGCGCGCAGCAGCGGAGAGACGCCGAGGAGGAGCCTGGATGCCTTCGGATAACCCCCTACGGGGATGCCGGGATCCTCAGCCTGGCGACGCTGTCGTGGCTTAGCCCGTTGCTCTCGGTCGGGGCCAAGAGGCCGCTCGAGCTGGCAGACATACCTTGCTGGCTCACAAGGACGTTCCAAGTTTTGCTACAAGGCCATGAGCAGTAACTACGAGCGGCAGCGGGCTGAGTGCCCGGCAAGGAACCGTCGCTGGCGTGGGCGATACTCAGGTCCTTCTGGCGCGAGGCGGCGATCAACGGCTCCTTTGCCGCGGTGAACACCGTCGTGTCCTATGTCGGCCCCTACCTGATCAGCTACTTTGTGGACTACCTCAGTGGCAAGATCGCCTTCCCCCACGAAGGTTACATCCTCGCCTCCGTCTTTTTCGTATCCAAGTTGATCGAGACGCTCACTGCTCGCCAGTGGTATTTGGGTGTGGACGTCATGGGGATCCATGTCAAGTCCGGGCTGACCGCCATGGTGTACAGGAAGGGTCTCAGGCTGTCGAACGCCTCGAAGCAGAGCCATACGAGCGGTGAGATTGTGAATTACATGGCGGTTGATGTGCAGAGGGTGGGGGACTATGCATGGTACTTTCATGACATATGGATGCTTCCACTGCAGATCATCCTCGCTCTCGCCATCCTGTACAAGAATGTCGGGATCGCCACGGTCTCGACATTGGTAGCCACCACGCTGTCGATCGCTGCTTCAGTTCCTGTGGCGAAGCTGCAGGAGCACTACCAAGATAAGCTAATGGCAGCAAAGGATGAGCGCATGCGCAAGACTTCAGAGTGCTTGAAGAGCATGAGAATTCTTAAGTTGCAGGCCTGGGAGGACCGGTACAGGCTTATGCTTGAAGAGATGAGAAACGTGGAATGCAGGTGGCTCAAGTGGGCTTTGTACTCGCAGGCCGCGGTTACGTTCGTTTTCTGGAGTTCGCCAATCTTTGTCGCGGTCATAACTTTCGGTACCTGTATATTGCTTGGTGGCGAGCTCACTGCCGGAGGTGTTCTTTCTGCTTTAGCAACATTTAGGATCCTTCAAGAACCTCTGAGGAATTTCCCAGATCTCATCTCCATGATTGCTCAGACGAGGGTGTCTTTGGACCGGCTGTCCCACTTTTTGCGGCAAGAGGAATTGCCAGATGATGCAACAATAAGTGTTCCACAGGGTAGTACAGACAAGGCAATCGATATTAAGGATGCTAGTTTCTCCTGGAATCCATCTGGTTCAACCCCCACACTCTCTGATATACACCTTACTGTGGTGAGAGGCATGAGAGTAGCAGTCTGTGGTGTGATTGGTTCTGGTAAATCAAGTCTATTGTCCTGTATACTTGGAGAGATACCCAAACTGTGTGGTCAAGTAAGTACATGCATAAAAAAAGTTGATGCTAAATTTGATGGCAGTTTAATTACATTTTCCTTCTACTCCATATTCAGGTCAGGGTCAGTGGTACAGCAGCTTATGTTCCTCAGACTGCCTGGATACAGTCTGGAAATATTGAGGAGAACGTTCTTTTCGGCACTCCAATGGACAGACCGCGTTACAAGAGAGTTCTTGAGGCTTGCTCCCTGAAGAAAGATCTTCAGTTGCTCCAGTACGGAGATCAGACCGTCATTGGTGACAGAGGCATTAATCTGAGTGGAGGTCAGAAACAGAGAGTGCAGCTTGCGAGAGCACTATACCAAGATGCTGATATTTATTTGCTTGATGATCCATTCAGTGCTGTTGATGCTCATACTGGGAGTGATCTATTTAAGGTCTGTACCTCCACTACCTTATTCTAGTTATTTCTAAAGGTTTCTTCTGTTTCGTAACATGTCAGCTTTTGTGTTGCAGGACTATATACTGAGCGCACTAGCTAGCAAAACTGTAATTTATGTAACACATCAAGTTGAGTTCCTACCAGCTGCTGACTTGATATTGGTAATAATATTTTTCTCACAATCTAAATACATTATAGTGGCTTATGCACATAGATATTCTGCTTCAAGCTTCTAATAGCTCATCGAGTTGTTCAATGCGTCATGTTATTGATCCATATTTTCCTGTTGAGAGTAATACAACAGGTTCTGCATGAACCTGTTTTAACACTTTTCAACATGAAAGCACATTTATCTTCTACTATAATACTTCTCGTTAGCCTTTTATGAGATAATGGGTTCTTAATCTCTCATTTTTACTCTTGTCATGGTGCAGGTTCTTAAGGATGGTCATATCACCCAAGCTGGAAAATATGATGATCTTCTCGAAGCTGGAACTGATTTCAGTGCTCTGGTTTCTGCTCATAAGGAAGCTATCGAGACCATGGATTTTTCTGAAGATTCTGATGGAGAGGTCGCTCCATCTGTTCCTATTAAAAGGTTGACACCCAGTGTTAGCAATATCGATAACCTGAAAAATAAAGTATCTGAAAATGGTAATTCGTCTAGTCCACGCGGAATAAAGGATAAGAAAAAGAGTCAAGAGCGTAAGAAGAAGCGTACTGTTCAAGAGGAGGAGAGGGAGCGAGGAAGAGTTAGCTTAAATGTTTATATGTCATATATGGGGGAAGCCTACAAAGGTACACTGATACCACTCATTGTCTTGGCTCAAACCATGTTCCAAGTTCTTCAGATTGCCAGTAACTGGTGGATGGCATGGGCGAACCCACAAACAGAAGGGGATGCACCTAAGACAGATAGTGTGGTTCTTCTTGTTGTTTATATGTGCCTTGCTTTTGGGAGTTCGTTGTTTGTGTTTGTGAGAAGCCTTCTTGTAGCTACATTTGGTTTAGCGGCTGCTCAGAAGCTATTTATAAAAATGTTAAGGTGTGTGTTTCGAGCGCCCATGTCATTCTTCGATACTACACCATCTGGACGAATTCTGAATCGAGTAAGTTTAAATCATGCTGTTGCTCCTAGTTTGTATTTGACAATGTTATGTGTGCCTTTTATAATTCGCAATTCCTAAATTTCTCAATCATACTTCATATCAGGTTTCTGTGGACCAAAGTGTTGTGGACCTTGATATAGCATTCAGGCTAGGGGGATTTGCATCAACAACAATTCAACTCCTTGGAATCGTTGCTGTCATGAGCAAAGTCACATGGCAAGTTCTGTTTCTTATAGTTCCCATGGCAATCGGATGCATGTGGATGCAGGTAAATTGCTAAACTTTCAGGTTTTCTGTAGTGCTGACCTTAACCTCGGATCCTAAATTCTTCAATGGAGATCATAATGCAAATAAAGTAGTTAGCAATGTTAGGCACCTAATAAATCCATAAAAGAAGGTGCACATAATGTTGTCCACCTCTGGCAGTTAACCAGCCAATTAACCAGGAAACATATGTTCAGGATGAAAGTAATAAACATGTAAATTGAACTCATTCTTAAAGCACAAGGCCTATGTTTTGGATTTGTTGATGATATTGAGTGCCAAAAAGACTTCCATAAAGATCTTCATTACACAATAGATAATGGACTTGCTACCATGACATTCCTCAGAGTGGGGTTTTACTAATAAATACCATAAATTTGCAGAGATATTATATTGCTTCATCGAGAGAACTGACTAGGATCTTGAGCGTTCAGAAGTCTCCAGTGATCCATTTGTTTAGTGAGTCAATTGCTGGTGCTGCTACCATCAGAGGGTTTGGTCAAGAGAAAAGATTTATGAAAAGAAATCTTTACCTGCTCGATTGTTTTTCTCGGCCTTTATTTTCCAGTCTTGCAGCTATTGAATGGCTTTGCCTGCGAATGGAATTGCTCTCAACTTTTGTTTTTGCTTTCTGCATGGCAATACTCGTGAGCTTTCCTCCTGGAACGATTGAACCAAGTATGTCTTATCTGGTCTCTCACATGCCATTCTGTTTTACTTAATTATCTTGTTTTACCCAATTGTTCACTTGTTAAGTTCACTAGAAAACTTGTATTTTCCAGTTAAATATACTTCTGAGTCTAAACAAGCTTTCCAATTTGATAGGTATGGCGGGGCTTGCTGTCACATATGGACTCAACTTGAATGCTCGAATGTCAAGGTGGATATTGAGCTTCTGTAAATTAGAGAACAGAATCATCTCTGTTGAGCGTATTTATCAGTATTGCAAGATTCCTAGTGAAGCGCCACTGGTTATTGAGAATTGCCGCCCCCCATCCTCATGGCCTGAGAATGGAAACATTGAACTGATTGATCTGAAGGTAAATTTGTAGCCGTTAGCAATTTATTTGTCACCTCATTCGTTTGCTCTTCGTTATGTATAATGACCAGCCATGTGTAATCTGTTGTCTCCCGTCCTAAGCTGAAGAACATACTTCACTTTATTTAAGGCATCTTATTTTGCTTGTCCTAAATATATCGTAGGTCCGCTACAAGGATGACCTTCCCTTTGTCCTGCATGGAGTCAGTTGTATCTTTCCTGGAGGGAAAAAGATTGGGATTGTAGGGCGAACTGGAAGTGGTAAATCTACTCTTATTCAGGCTCTTTTCCGCCTGATTGAACCTACTGCAGGGAGAATTATCATCGACGACGTTGATGTTTCTGCAATTGGCCTTCATGATCTGAGGTCACGGTTGAGCATCATTCCTCAGGATCCGACGTTGTTTGAGGGTACTATTAGGATGAATCTTGACCCTCTTGAAGAGCGTCCTGATCATGAGATTTGGGAGGTATGCCCTGGTCACTTTCATGCTATCGTTGTGTTAAACCTGTAGTGATCCTTATGGAAGAGGACTCTTGCTTTCAGGCACTAGAAAAGTGCCAGCTAGGAGATGTCATTCGTTCGAAGGAAGAAAAACTGGACAGTCCAGGTTTGTTCTAACTTTGATTTGACGAGCAAGTATTGTGAGTGTAAAGCATGGCTCTTTCTGATGCAAAGTTATTTGTTTTCCGGATATTTGTGGTGCCATTGCAGTGCTGGAGAATGGGGATAACTGGAGTGTGGGGCAGCGCCAGCTTATTGCACTGGGTAGGGCGCTGCTTAAGCGGGCGAAAATTTTGGTTCTTGATGAGGCAACTGCATCAGTGGACACAGCTACAGATAATCTTATTCAAAAGATTATCCGCAGTGAATTCGAGGATTGCACTGTCTGTACTATTGCACACAGGATCCCGACAGTCATCGACAGTGACCTAGTCTTGCTTAGCGATGGTACATGCTACTCCACACATTAACCAACTCTACTTTTCTATTCCTAGTTAGATAGCATGCTCCTTGACAGTCAATTTTTGGATGCACACAAAGTAGGACCTACAACTTTACAGTGGATCTATCTCGTGTTGTTTATTTCAGGTAAAATCACAGAATTCGACACACCCCAGAGGCTTTTGGAGGACAAGTCCTCCATGTTCATGCAGCTAGTATCCGAATACTCCACACGGTCAAGCTGTATATAGGAAGAGGCTTAGCTTAAATCCCCCACCAAGAACAGAGGCTGGGAGGTAAGGTAGCCGAATCTACCAGCCTACTTACACCATAGAAGCAAGTAGTGACACCATAGGGCGACGCGAGACAGGAAGAAAAGGGGAGGTATATGAACCGGAGGAAGAATACCGGGCGTTCCCTGACCTGAATAACCATGGATTCAATACGAGGGAACGCGGTAGGCGAATACGGCTGGAGGAGTTGGCGGAATTAACCCGAGCTCTGATGCTTGTGATGTATGTATAACACTGTAATGCCTCCTCCCTTTGCATAACGGGAAAAAAGGAAGCGAATAACATGATTAATAAAGGGGGAAATTTTATTTTCGTGGCGTCAGATTGAAGTGCCTCATCCTCTATGTTATTATATGTAGACTGGGCTTGGTCTAGTGGACGATATCAGCAGCTCCTCAGAACTAGTTGGGCACTCTCGTCATGGTATGTCCTTCATTCTCCAGTCTGATTTGTTATTTAGATCATCATTAGGGACACATATTGCACACTGCTAGCATCTCGATCACCCAAAGTGCATAAACACCGAGCGAGTAGATGTGCGCGTGATGACATGGATGCCCTCCGGTATGCAGAGGCACTACCTTGGCACGACATGACGAGGTTCCAGCCTTCCCGTTGTTGCTGTGCGAACAACCAACGATGCAGGCCTGCCGTAATTCAAATCCTAGGCCTGCCGATGTTTAGGCCGAAACTATCTTCGCAAGACAATAATTTGCTTCTTGCTTTGTGTTTCTGATTTGCTCCACGCATCATTCTATATCGTCACATTGAACCTGTAGTCCTCACTTTTTAACAAATGAAAAGAGCTCAGCTGGGAAGATTTTTGTAACTGATTCACACACCGAGTCACAAAATCAAAAATTCATATTGATGGGTGACAACATTTCACAGCATCATATATCCACATACTCACTCCATTCACAAAAAGATGTCTTAACTTTGTCTAAATTTGTATGTATCTACATCTTTTTTGAACGGAGTGAGTATTAAAGATTGCATGCAAGAGGTGTTGGACAACAAGAAAAAAGCAGCATTCATGTTCAGTACAACTTAACAAAGGAGCTATGGAATTACACATAAAATTGCATGGATGGCGGTATGGCGCTGCTCCGCAATTCTCGTTCCCATTTCTCAGGATCCGCCATTCCCGATACCAGGATGGCGGTATGGCATGGTCTGCCAGGCTGAGAGAGGAAGAGGTCCATTTCGGCGTTGGTGCCGCCGAGGTCTGCCGAGTCGCCATCGTGCCAGGGCAGGGGCGGAGCTGCTTGAGAGTACCCTGATGCACATGCATCAGGGTCTAGGAAATTTTGTAGCCTAAATTTTTTTTTGACACTAAAGCCCAGATCTATTAAGAAATCACACCGGTACAGACCCCCCTACTAAACAAGAAAAAATTTGTAGCCTAAATTACCACCTATGTAGGCGTTGTGCATCAGGTTAGCATGACTTGTGTGCATCTGGCAGTCCATTTTTCACAGCGCTCAAGGTCATTTGAGCAGTAGTATGTCATTATTCTAGTTCACTAGTTTGAAGTGCATCAGGGGAGCTGTTACTCCAGCTCCGCCCCTGGCAGGGAGCGACACCAACGCCGTCGTTCGCTGTCAAGTCGCTGCACAGTTCATCGTCATAGCAACAGCATTCCGTGCTGATGGGATTTGAGAAGGTATCCCATGAAACGGGATGCACCAGATGCACCTACTCCTTATGGGCCACTGGATATGAAACGAAGGGATGTGACGAAGATCTGGACGTAGCCTGCTGGCACATTTGCAAAACGATCTCATATTTCTTTCCGAATTACTAGAATCGCCTTCTCAGACTGAATCCCCATCGTCTCTCTCCCGTCATACTCTGTACAGCAGCACCATGGAAGCGGGTTAGAAATTTCGCTCCAATGTCGTCTTTACCACTCGAACCTCTTGGATCTTGCCCTCTCTTGTATCTAGGCGGTGATCTCCGACACTGAATATCCAGCGACCCTCATCCTCTAAAGCGGACGCGCGCGTCGAACCCGTGTTTGGCAGCGGCGGCTCACCTGTTCGTCGGTGTTGTGTTCTCAGAAATTGATCTAAGAAATTGTCCTAAACAAAAGATATAACGTGCTCTCTAATTCGAATATGTCCAACTCTTGTATTTGTAATTGATTTGCCTCAAATGTATTGTGGACCAAAGCATTCAGGGCAATAGTTCTTCGAAGCGGGCAATAGCTTGACCATATGCAACTCTCTTGATCAATTAAAGGAGAAGCAGTTGTTGAAAAAAAGATCGACTAGACTGAAGGAGAAACTGTGATGGAGCAAAAATCTTATCTGTGCACATCGTGAGAACTGGAACATCATAGGTCACACATATCCCCGAGCTGGGAAAAAATTGATTACCTAATTGTGAAAAAAAAGGAAGAAAGATCATGGTCTCGATGCTTGAGCTTCAGTCTTTGCTGCACCGTCGATGATGGCATCTCTACCTTGATGCAGTCATGAGCTGCCTCCGCTAAAGAGAGGGAGCTCGGGAGATCCAGAAAGATAGAGCAACTGATTCTTTGTGTTCGCACAATCAGCAACACTACAAGGTTCCTTTCGCAAATGTTCCAGCAGCCCACCAGCACATGGATCATGTCCCTCTATTTATCATCCGACGGTTCAGGTATCACCGGTGCAGCTGGTACACCAGTTGGCTGGTTTCATGAGATACGTTCTCGATGGGATTTAGGGTTAGCTATTAGCAGATGCGGCGGCGCTGGATAGAAAAGTCGGACAAGCTAATTAATTATTGACAGAAGTGGGTTATGTGAAAATCGTGATTAAGTGGATGGTTGGTAATCCACCCCATGGTCTAGAAAGTAAGTTTACAGATTTGCACCGAATTCCAGTTTTCACTAGACACTTCACTCTATAATTTACTAAGTGAGATAAGGATCAAAACCTACTAAATGAGTTAATTAGCATAAAACATAAAGGTAAGGTAGTACAAACTGGAACTAACACTTTTACTGTAATCATATGGTTGAATGCCGTTGGATGGCCTGTGCCCACATTCCACTGGGCCATGGCCGTGGGCCTGGTCTGAATCTATGTGACATGGAGGTGGCCGTGCGACGAGGGTGGAGACAAATATATATGCCAATGAACAGTATATGTTAATGCAAGTGATCTTCTTGCCGGACAACAAATCACTGAAATGTAGGCGATAACTCACCGTAATAACGGGTTGGCAAATGTAGGCAATAACTCAACGAAACAACGGGCTGCCATGATATCCCACATCACAATGCATTGGAAAATTCGATACTAGGAAATATTCATTTGCAAAAAAATAAGCATACAACATACCTGTTGTGTTATTAATATATATTGCTTAGAATGAAAAAATAGATACTTGCCGACATAGCAGTGCGCCCGGGGCCTGCCGCTTAGCAGCTCATCCATAGCAAGTCGGGAGTTCGGCAACAAATCCGGTTTTTCAAAAAAATCATCTTGTAGGTCCAATATATGGTGAATCCTATTCATCGCTCACGGTAAAAGTTTAAGGGAGCGTTCGTGCACCCTCTAGAGTATACATGGACCGACCCCTTTATATGACTCGCCTTTTTTTCTTTGGGGGTTTTCTAGTTCTTTTATTTTTTTTTCCAGATTTTCATTTTTTTCTCTTTCTATTTTTTCTGTTTATTTTCACTTCTTTCTAGTTGTTTCCTTCTTTTTTGCGACACTTTTATATACTGTTAACATTTTTCTGTTTCATATGAACATTTTGTATCTTGTATAGAAACAATATGGCTACCTCATGAACATTTGATTTAGATATATGGCGAAGTATCAGGTGAAAACTGGTATCGGCTGAAAACTTGAAAACTTTGTTAAAATGCTTGCCATCGGATGGACAACAAACGACTCTGATCAAAAGTGGGAAACGCCCAGCCACTTAAACAAACTTTTGCTGATAGCCCCATCCATTTACTTATTTCCTTGAAAAGTATTCAGCCAAAAAAACTGCAACACACGATCCATTGACTTATCGTCTTCAATCTGGTGCCCATGAAAAATTATTAGTACACATGAACATTATTTTATCATATATAGAAAGCATTTTAATGTCATGGACATTTATAGGATTTATACATACACGGTGAACATTTATTCATATTAATATGGACATCTATCAAGACATGTGAACATCTATTTCTTACAATTGCAAATTTTTATTGTAAAATTAATTAAGAAAATGAAGTGCAATTTTAAAATTTGAAAATATAAATCAAATAAAACTTGCATGTTAATGGCTCACCTCAATGCGGCACATTTAGGGGGTGTCTACAGGAGACGTAGCGCTGGTTGTCGCTTGGGCCGGAGCTACCTTAATGGCAATGGTGTCAGCTGACCCCAATGAAATATGAAAAAACCTTCATTAATTAACACAAAGTAGTGTTTATTTGTGGAGTGTGACCCCACTGTAATAGTGAGAGATATAGAGATGACCCCTATGGAATTTTTTCCAGCTTCGTCCCTGCACAAGCATGTAGACATTTTCTTTTTTAAAATAAATGCACATGAACAAATCAATAGAAGAGCACAACTACCAAAAAACAATGACTAGCTAGAGAATAATCTGGGTTAGGTGCTCCAAAGTCTATGTAAGTTCATGATCGACTAATTATGCAAAACAAGAAGTACTACAGCTCATCTACTTGTTGGGGTTCAATAGTTGCAATCTGTGATCATTGTGTACTTGACTACTTGGCCTCATGCAATGTCAACTTAAAGGAAACATTGAATACATTTCATACCCTATCTCGTATACAAGTACGTACTCTTCGTATAATTTTCTTTTTAAAACATGTGCACACGATACAAAACAATAGAAGAGCACAACTACCAAGAACAATGACTAGCTAGTTAGAGATCGAATAATTTCATTTAGGTGCTCCAAAGTCTATCTAAATCCATGGATCGACTAAGTATGAAAAACCAGAAGTACTACAGCTCATCTACCTGCTGGAGTTCAGTAGTTGCAATCTATAATCAGTGTGCACTTGTCCTCATACAACGTCAACTTAGAGAAAACAATGACTACATTTCATGTCCTAGCTAGGTCGTATGCAAATATTCTTGGCATAATTTTCATTTTAAAACATGTGCACATGAAACAGATCGATGAACAGAAGAGCACAACTACCGGTAAGAATGAATGACTAGCTGGAGCATAATTCCAGCTAAGTGCTCCAAATTCTATCTAAGTTGATGGTTGGCCTAATTGTGGCAGGGCAGGGTCAACGTATGAGAATGCAGAGAACTCAGCGTGTATTCCTTGTCTTCAAGTGAATACCCATGATTTTGACAAAACCTTGAAATTTTTGGGTAGAAAAGCGGAATATTTAGCAAAAATAGTGAGGATTTTGGCAAAATGAATACCCACGTTCAAAATGACTGTCACAGGGCTCTCCCTCACAAGCGCATGCACTCGATCATCCCTGGATCGGAGTAGTAGGTTAGCTAGCAAGCTAGAGCCCGTGCATGCTCTGATCTGGACGATCGGAAACAATGGATTCTCCCACCAAGTTCAAGTCCTCCCTGTCCCGATTTAACTAACACTACGGATAACACATTCCGCATACAATTTTCTTGTCCTCCTGGCTGTTGTGGCCATGTTCCTGCTGCACGTGCTGGGCTGTTTGCGCCGGCGGTTGAGCGCGAGTTTCCTCCACCATACCGTGACGGGGATCTACACGCTCTCCTATGCGCTGGTGAGCTACACCATCGGGCTGATCCAGGCCTCCAAGTGGTACTACAAGGAGTTCACGGTGTCGGCCGTGTGCCTGCTCCTGCTCCTCGGCAGCACCGACAGCCTCACGGCGTGCCGCCTCAGCGACATCGACAACTGGAAGAGCTTCTTCTTGAGGCACCTCTTCCAGGGAGTGCTGGCGCGGGGCGAACCCACCGCCAACGGGCGACATAAAGGAGCTCCCGTACTACTACACTAACTAAAAAATCTCAGGAAATACAAAATTATAATTGTAGTACGAACCAAAATAAAAAATTATGAATGTTAAAAATTGAATTATAAATTGCACCCGAAATACAAAGTATTGAATTACTACAAAGGACAAGTATACTAAAAGACAAAGTACAAAGCATAAGTGTGCTACCTAAAATCGAAATACAAAGTACACTAACCGAAGTAGCACGAATTACGAGGATACTATAAACCCAAAGTACTCTCGGTAAAGGAAAGTCTTTGCTTTTATAGCTTGTTCAGTCGGCATGGGTGATCGGTGCAGACTTAAGTGGGGTGACGAAGCGGCAGATAGGTCAAAAAATGGCCGAATGTTCAAATTTATGCAGATTCACATGGAATTTTCCCGTTCGTGTTTTGTTCTCTCTCACTAGGTATCCTTTATCTATCCTCCAACAATCACTCGTCGGTGACGACATTTGACGACCGGTACACATACCTCGCGGCGGGTCTCGGGGGCTACTGTGAGAGGGAATTGGTGGGAGATCGACGAGGTGCACCCTCGGGAGGGCCTGCCCTCTATTGATCGAGCGGTGGTTTTGGTGAAAGGGTTGCGGGGGAGGAGCATCAGCGGCACAGGGCAACATCGGTTTCGTCTTTTCACTAGGTCCAGGTGAGTACTATTGTCTCCCAATTCGTTGTTGCTGCTTCATGGTTTGTCTGTTCTCCGATGTTGTCATGACGACGCATCTCTTGCTGCTTCATGGTTTGTCTGTTCTCCGATGTTGTCATGACGACGCAGCTCTCGTACGCTTTCTTTGTGTTCAAATTACCACCACCAAGTGAGGCGATGCTCGTTTTTTCTCCGTGCTCATACAATCTGTCGATCCTCCATGTCCAGAGTTTTTTCTGTAGTCTCTGACGCTTTCTACATGGATAATTTATTGGACTTCACAAAGTAAGAGGTCGTATTTCAAAAAGAAAACAAAGTAATAGGTCATAGCAAGCAACAAAAAAAATTGAGTGAAAAACACCAAGGTATCAATGCGTGAAGTCCAATAAATTGTCCAGGATAAGATGTAGACCACCCAACAGCCCGCGGAAGGAGACACACAACTGATGTACTCCCTCCGTTCGAAAAAGGATGTCACAAAAATGAACTATAGATAGACCATTTTTGTGACATCCTTTTCTGAACGGAGGGAGTAGTATTTTCTCAAGCTATTACAGGATGCACTGTCCTTTCATGAAGTCAACTTGGTTTCTCGTCAATAAATAAAAAGTGATATCGACTTGCTGGACGTGGATTGGACGTAGGTACAAACAAAGCCGATTTTTCGCTTAATTAAAGAGAAAAGACCACCGAGTCCTATAATTGCCCATAAACTCTGGACAGCCAGCTAAGACACTATCATATCATATGACGCTATTACGGTAGGACTATGTTAACAATTGGGAGGTAACATCGCTTTAGCAACATACTTAAATAATAACTTTAGTAACGTCTGTTCATGACCAAATTAAGTGTGTCGTGTCGCTGGGCGCAGGAGCGCATGCTAAAACGAAAACGGGATCGAGGCAGGGGGAGCAAATCAATATAAAGCATACATGTCGACAACTACCACTAGTGGTCAAAAACTTCAGCTAGGTTCTCCAAAGTTTATGTAGATCTTTTTGAAGAACACTGTATAAACACACATGTTTGCACATACGGTCACACCCTATGAACTTACACTAGTATAGATCGGGCAATTTAAAACCCCCCGATCGCATACGGAAGCAGTCACCTGGGTACGTTATCACCTATCGCTTACCATTCGCGTTTAAAACCGTGTGCGAGGGTTGGAGCGGCGTTTCAAGGGCGAGCAATCGCACACGCTTTGACTAGCTAGTTAGAGAATAATTTCATTTAGGTGCTGCAAAGTTTATCTAAATCCATGAATCGACTAATTATGCCAAACCAGAAGTACTACAGCTCATATACTTGTTGGGGTTCAATAGTTGCACCCTATAAATGGATGTGTACTTGGCCTCATGCAATGTCGATCAACTTCGGGAAACATTGAATACATTGCATACTCTTACTCGTATACAACTACTCTGGGTACCATTTTCATTTTAGAACATGGACAGATGAAACAAACCAATGGAAGAGCACAACTACCACCAACAATGACTATCTTGTTAGAGAATAAATTCAGTTAGGTGCTCCAAAGCCTGTCTAAATTCACGACTAATTATGCAAAACCAAAACAAATGAAAGCCTACCCCGACTAGCCCTTGGTGGCAACGATATTTATAGTAGAAATCTCCCTTTGTAAGAATTCCGTAAAACTGCCCCCCCCACCCCCCCCCCCCCCCCCCGCCCCCAAAACCAGTGGGCCACCGCCCAGTTCTCACTAATTATGCAAAACCGGAAGTGCTACAGCTCATCTACCTGCTGGAGCTCAATAGTTGCAGTCGACTATAATCAGTGTGCACTTGTCCTCATGCAATGTCAACTTAGAGAAAACAATGACTACATTGCATGTCCTAGCTAGGTCGTATGCAAATATTCTTGGCATAATTTTCATTTTAAAACAAGTGCACATGAAACAGATCATCGACAGAAGAGCACAACTGCCGGCAACAATGACTAGCTGGAGAATAATTACAGCTAGCTAGGTGCTCCAAATTCTATCTAAGTTGATGGTTCTACTAATTGTGGGCGGCTCAACGAACGAACATGCATAGAGTAGAAGTTTTGTTATAAATAGGGAAGGCCTCACAGAGCTCTCCCTCACAAGCGCATGCACTCCATCCATCCCTGGATCGGAGTAGTAGATTACTTAGCAAGCTAGAGCCCGTGCATGCTCTGATCGGAAGCAATGGCCTGTTCCGATAGTACTAACGAGACGAATTACACAGTCCGCATAGAAGTTATGGTCCTCCTGGCTGTTGCGGCAATGTTCCTGCTGCACGTGCTGGGCTCCTTGCGCCGGCGGTTGAGCGCGAGTTTGCTCCACCACACCGTGAACGGGATCTACATGCTCTCCTATGCGCTGGTGAGCTACACCGTCGGGCTGATGCAGGCCACCTCGCACTACTACAGGGAGTTCGCGGTGTGGGCCGTGTGCCTGCTCCTGCTCCTCGGCAGCACCGACAGCCTCACCGCGTGCCGCCTCAGCGACATCGACAACTGGAAGAGCATCTTCGTGAGGCACCTCTTCCAGGGAGGCGCGGTGGTGTGGATTGTGGCGCAGTTCGCCCACAAGTCGGGCTACCAGGCTCCGCTCTGGGCCATCCTCTTCCTCGTCCTCCTCAAGTCGCAGGTGCGCATCTCCTCCATGAAGATGGCCACCAAGTCGTACCTGCTCTCCAAGGAGGTCAAGGCCATCGCCGACTACATGCACCGTGAGGGTGACCAGGAACCTGGGCGGCGCGCCGCCTTATGATCCCGCTACCATGCGAGGCTACCGGTATGTCGTTGCAGCAGGCCACAGGTACGGCATCAAGCGTCCCGAGTACAGGCTACGGCACAAGGAGGACGTGACCATCACCACCGTGGAGGACATCTGGGGGTGCACGGGTAGCCTGCTGCGCCATGAGTCGCGCAAGGACGTGTGCCTCTCCATGGCTCTCTCCAAGATGCTCAACCGGAGGTTCGCTGACTTCGAGTCGCGGAGGCAGGGCTCCAGAAAACCCATGACTTGGTGTTCGAGGCCTGCTCGTCGGGGACAACCGATACGAGAGGCCATTCAGGGTCATCGAGGATGAGCTTGCACTTGTCCACGACTTGTACTACACGAGGTACCCTTACCTCTACCAAAAGGGTCGATTCCTCGCCCTCTACGTGCCCTTCATCATGGTTGGCCTCTGCTCGTGGCTCATGGTCCTCATCAACCGGAGCTACAAGGACTCGGGTTACACGCTCGTCCAGGGGCCGGGTGCCAGCATATTCATATTGGCTAGCGTGGCATTCTTGGAGGCGTTCCAGCTGTACCTCTACATCGCATCGGGTTGGTTCAAGGTGGCGTTGATCCGGAGCTACGTCACCTCACCTTTTCTCCAGAGTAGCGGCTTTGTGCTTCACATGATCATGGGGTTTCTTCTGCGGCTCAAGGCGCTTGGCGCGTGGGAGGGGAAGCTTGGGCAGTACTCTTTCCTGAGCTCCTTCAGCAGCAGGAAACGCTTCACAATTGCTTTCACCATCTCACAATGAGCCTGGTGAACAAGGCCGAGGAGGGTGAGAAGAAGCTAGTCAAGCTGTCCGTGGAGGTGAAGCAGGCCATCGTCGACTCCCTCTTGGAAAGCAAGGGGGACCTGACGATAGGGGTCCGGTCGCTCAAAGACCATGGGCATCTCTCGTGGACGTGTAACGAATCGGCGACTCGCACCATCATGGTCTGGCATATCGCCACCACCCTTTGCAAGCACCAACTGGATGCACAGACCGAAGCGAACAGAAAAGGGTGGTGGTGGCGGTGCTGTGGCAACGTGGAGCCACGGTGGAGACGGACGAGGCAATGGCGGTCCAGAAGGCCTCCACTGTGGCCTCCACCTTGTCGCAGTACTGCGCCTACCTCGTCGCTTTCGCTCCCAACCTCTTGCCCGATCACACCTCTGGCTCCTCACTCATACTCAAGGAGTCCATCAGAGAAGCGCGAGACCTGCTCAAGGGGGCCCGGTCCATGAAGAGCAGGTGCAAGAAACTGATGGAAAACCCTGCCGCTAGTGGTGATAATATGGAAGTGTCCCTCGTGATGCTGGGCGCTCGGCTTGCAAAGCACCTGCTGGAGGACATACAAGAACCGGCGGTGCGCTGGAAAGTCATATCGGATTTCTGGGCGGAGATGACGCTCTACGTGGCGCCATCCGACGATGCCCTCGCTCACCTCGAGTCTCTTGCCAAGGGAGGGGAGTTCATCACGCACCTGTGGGCGTTGCTCACGCACGCCGGCATGCTCAAGCAAGGCCTTCGTGAATCAAAGGGTATGGCGTCGTCTCAAGTCTGATCAATCCAACGCATGCAGAGAGGCCGCAGGTGCAGCCTACATTTTGGAGAATTGTTTTTTATGTTGTGTGGCGTATTCAGCATTCTATGTCGTCTATCTTATGCAGGTGTTGTGTATTCATATTGTAAGTTGTAATTTATATTGAGCTGTAATTATATTATAGCAGCAATACACGTTGTTATATACGGCAGTTCGCTAAGCAATTGTGTGTACACAACTGCACGGAAACTATACGCACGACATCACTAGAAGAGAGAACGATAGTGGTAGAAACACACTCTGATGCCAGGCTACTCCCTTTGCATTACTTGCATAATGAAAATACATTGTCCAAGTGAATCAAAAGTCAAAACAAAAAATTAATGAGACGGGAAAGAGAAGTGTAATAGGAAACCCGACCCGCTGCTGAATGCTTGGCATTGAGCACCCACTGCGGGGCAAAAACATATAGACCTAGACTACCGGATCGAGAAGTATCATAAAGACCTCCAAAGTCAACCATACAAGTAATAAAAACAACCACCATTACAGAATAAGAAAATACTAACCAGCAACCTTAAGGTCCCTCAATCATCAGAGTGGTAGCACCACGATCAAGATCTTGATTACATCTCGCCAGGTCAGAATCAGATGAGAACATGGCTGTCCCAGATACGACCAAAATTATTGGCCACCCCGGTCACTGAAGAATAGAGAGCTGACTGAGCTGCCCCGCTATCCCTTGCTGCTAGCTTTCTGGCAAAAGACATATCTCCGTATACAATAATCAGGTAAATTAAATTGATATTTTCTATAACATCCGTAAAAAACAAAACCTTTTTTTATTATCTGCAGAACTACCAGTGATCTTAGCAAACTATGACACAAGTATAGAGTATAGACGTGACTTCCAGTCGACCACTTCGAACTCAATCGACTCTGTCCTGAAGTGTTTTTGTCCCCGAACGTTACGTCGAGTTGTATGGTACCTTCTGGGCTTATTGCTTTGCCTGGACGATACCGTGGAAGGTATTTGAGGATTTTGGCAGGTTTTCGACAGACCTATTCATTTTGCGGAGCGTATCTGCGAAGATTATGTTTATGCCGCTGCCACCATCCATAAATACCTCCAATTTGCGCATCGAGTACCAGAGCAGAGTGCCCTGGCGAACAACCGACGGAGGGTGGTCCTCTCTGCTGAAACTTATTGCGGTTTCAGAACCCTTCAAGAATTCAGTTACAGCAGAGGTGACATGACTGTCATGTTTACTTGTCGAGTGCGAAGTTTTTGCTCCCTGTTGGAAGGGCGACCTTTCTGTATCATGTACATCTGCCCTTGGGGTGGAGGGTACTGAGGTTCGTCCACCTGAGGTATAGATTGTATGGCACCCGCGATATTTCCGTCTGCATGAGGCTGTGGTGGTGGAGGTGGTGCCATGAGAACTGGCACATTGTTTGGCTGAGGCACGGGCGCGGGTGCGTGTGCGTGTGCGGCTGTTGCTTTTCTGAGATTTATGTAATCAGACGCCATTTGTTCGAATTCCCTGCTGTTTCTCATCGAGTGATTGGAGCGTAGTTTTCCGTCCTCTTCTTTGTACTGCAATCAGCATCCATCTTCTCTTCGAATGATCGCTCGGATTGTGCCCCGGATCTTGACTTGCGCCAGTCCTTCCTCTTGTAGCTATCACTGCAGATCGTCGGTCGCTTATGTCTTGGTCGTTGCGGGGTGTGGAGAACCCAGCCGCCATGAACTCGGGTCTGTCATCGTCGTAGTGACCTTTTGAACGTTTGCGCCTTCGGTCATCTCTGTATGAGTCTATGCGGCTTCGACTGCCGCTTTCGTGATTATCGCGGGGTGAGGATCCACGTGTGGTGCGCGTCATGTCTTCTCCGTCTGCCCACTCAGTCGCAGTCATCAAGAGGTTAGCCACAGAGGTTGGCTTTTTGCGACCAAGTGCTTCTTTGAGGTCTCGTCTGGCGAGTCCCATTATGAATGCGTCCATGGCCATATCTTCTGAAATTACTCCGACTGAGTTACGTATCTCAGTCCATCGTCTGATGTATGACCTCAACGTTTCGTCTGACCGTTGAACACAAGCTCGGAGCTCCTCAAATGTTTTTGGACGCTCACATAGAGGTTCGAAGTTTTTTGATGAAATCCTCGCGGAAGTGATCCCACGAGTCGTACTTTGATGAAGGTAGGGCCTTGAGCCAGTCCCGGGCTGTGCCTTCGAGCATGAGTCGTAGTATTGCATGGCTGTGGTGTTCGTGCCGCGCTGGCACGCAACAGCCAGCCTGTAGTCTTCTAACCACCCCGAAGGTTCCTGTCGACCAGTGTACTTGGGTTGCTCGGATGTGAGTTTGAACCCTTTGGGCATCCGCGTCTCGCGGACTCGTCGAGTGAAGTATGAAGCCCCATGTGACTGAGGCTCCGGATCAGAGTATGAGTCGCTGCTATAAGATCTACATGATCTGCTCCTGGACCTTCGCCTACGCGAGCTGCTTCTTTCCCTTGAGTGGTGGCGGCGACCACTGCGATTATGCTTTTCACGACGTGTTTCAACGATGGCACGATCTCGACTCCCTCCTGGAGCTGTTGGAATTTGGCGTATAGCCTTTGCTGCTAAGGCGAGTGATTTGATCTGTTGGCGATGCAATTTTGCGTTGGGGTCATCAGCTGGAGGCTTGATAGCCTCGAGGTATGCTGCGGCGGTGAAGAGAGCACCCGCGCAGTTTTGGGTACTGGAACTCCTTCCGCGTCGTATGTCATGAAAGAGTTGCCCAGATTGCGGGTGAGTGCCGCCCTCTCCTCCGGCGAGAGGTGTGACAATCTTGATCTGGGTCTTGTGTCTGCTTGCCCGGTAGAGCTCAGGGAGAGCTGCCTTCTGCGCGCACTCGATAAGCTAGCTTGCTTTTTACGTTCTTTGAGTGTTGCTCTGATCTGCTGCAGTCGAAGCGTTTCCTGCCAGGTGAAGTACTGGAAGGTCAACATCTCCTCCCGTGTTGCGTCTATGGGCATCATTGTGCACTCCTTAATGACTTTGTCTGCTTTTGCTGCCATCTCAGCAGTGATTGTGAGAGTTGTAACTCCGTCCGGCATGGTGACCGTGCACGGGAATTCTGTAGGCCTGCGGGTGGCCGCAGCTTCTGATGATTCTGCGGCGAAGGCGACGTAGACCTGCTGGGGTATCGCCCGAGGATATGTGTACGTGTTTTCGAGTCCCACCATGGACTCGACGTCGTCATCAAGGATCATGTCGGAGTCGATGTGTCCATCGAGCTGTCCGTCTGAACGGATTTCGCTGTCGATGCCTTCATCGCCTACGCTCATCTCGATGTCGGCGAAATCGTTATGAATCTCGAAGTCGAGGTTGTTGTTGGTGCAGATCTCGGAGTCGACGTGGCTGTCGATATGAGTTTCGGGCTCGTCGAAGTCGCTGAAGGAGATCCCGCAGTCGAAGGTATCCTCGAGTGAGAGATCAAGCTCGGGATCGTTTGTGGGGTATGCTGATTCGGCCTCCTCTCCTTGGAGTTTGTCGATGAGATTGTTCATCTCTCGAGTCGACATGGTTGATGCAGATGTACAAGCTTGGAGAGTTGACGATGGAGTGGATGCAGATGGATCCACAGTCGAAGGGGTCGCAGCCGATGGAGTCTCGGGTGCGGAAGTCCCAGGTTGGCGTAGATCCGTCAAGTCCTGCACACCAAGCTTGTTGACGAAAAAATTGAACGAACCAACGGTTAAACCCAAACCTGACTCGAGATCAGAAAAGGCCTCCTGGAATTCTGGCGAGTGTGGCTCGAAATCCATCAGAGGACCCGATGCGCTTTTTGCGGGTGAAGCTGGCGTGTAGCCGTTTGTCGAGTGAGCCGGCGAGTTGCCGTGTGCCGCCTGAGTTGGCGAGTTCTGGTTTGTCGACGCAGACGGCGAGTTGCCGTTTGTAGATCCGATCGGCGAGTCGCCGATTTCCGATGGAACCGAAGAAACCGTGAGTCCAGCACTATCGATTCCCACAGACGGCGCCAATTGACGAGGGGTATCCTCACCAAATCCCATGGTTAAGGACCTAAGATTGAGATTACGGGGAGAGAACGTGGTAGTGTTGGTAGTTTCATCGGCTGACAAGCGGAGGCAAAGATTTACCCAGGTTCAGGCCCCTCGGTGGAGGTAAAGACCCTACTTCCTGCTTGTCTATTATTGATCGTGGAGATTATGAGGTTACAAGGTGGCTCCGGAGAGATGTCGATCTCGCAAGAGCTTTGGTGGTTCGAGTATGGCTTGGTCCTAGATCGGCGCCCCTCCCAGCCTTTAAGTAGGCTGGGTCTCGGGAGTTCTTAACCGACCTAGTTTACACATATGGAAAGTTCTAAACCGACTATGTCTATGTCTAATCTTGGAGGGTACTCCATCTTCTTGGGCCTCTTGTCTTGGGCTTTCGAGTAGTCTTTTCGCTATTGGGCCTTAGTCATTACGTGCACCAGGTACCCTCATGGTAGGGTACCCGAGATGTATACCCATGTCAAGGGCAATCATGGATCTTACAGTCTCCAGTAATTAAAATCCGGTGTAGTTGTTTTGCACCCAGAATAGTCTGTCCCAAATAGTATCTCGCCATTCCTTGGATGGGCTTGCGATCTTCACAACTGAGCAAGAACTGAAACTGGAGAATAATTGTCCTTGGGAACATCACTGAGAGTTGAGACATTAGAAATTGACTGCACATTGCAAAGGATGTTGAACCATCAACCCAACCAGTGCAAGAAAACCGATTGTTACCGAAACGAATTGACTGGATCAGTTAACATGAATTGAAATTGCAGGTGAAGCACCAAGACGTCATGATCTGAAATTCTTTGAACTGTGGCCAGTTCAGCAGCAGCAGGGCAGTGAGATCGAGAGAGAAGGAAAAGCGGAAGGCAGAGAGGTGAGAGCTGATGACCACCGACGAAGAGGTTGACAGCAAGGAGGAAGGGGACATCCGTCGCATGAACACCTTCTTCGCCTCCGGCGCAGCCGTGGGGGCATCCAATGGCTTGGTCTTGGGTTTGCTTAGGCTTGCCGGGGCGGCCATGTCGACAGCTAAATTGGTTGAGCAATAGAATCGTGGATGTTCATTTGGGGTTTCGGTATGCGGCTCACTCTCAGTGACTATTCTGCCTTTCCCCTTGTGAGTTTTCCTCTTTATTTTCTTTATACATCACTTTCATTTTGAGTAGAATTTAGAGGATGTATACGGCGTATGGACAAAGCTATATCCTAACTGTTAACGGTTAGCCCAAATATTACGCTAATGTTTAACTGCCAATTTATGCTAACGCTCCCCCTTGGTCATTGTAAGTACGAGAACATAAGTTGGATGCAAAGCATATGACGTGCACTTACGAAAGAGTCCATGCCCGATTCTTCGAGTTAGTCAAGTACTCGGGGGCTACTGACATGGGTATATATCTCGGGTACCCTACCATGAGGGTACCTGGTGCACGTAATGACTAAGACCCAATAGCGAAAAGACTACTCGAAAGCCCAAGACAAGAGGCCCAAGAAGATGGAGTACCCTCCAAGATAGACATAGGCATAGTCGGTTTAGAACTTTCCATATGTGTAAACTAGGTCGGTTAAGAACTCCCGAGACCCAGCCTACTTAAAGGCTGGGAGGGGCGCCGATGTAGGACCATACTCGAACCACCAAATCTCTTGCGAGATCGACATCTCGCCGGAGCCACCTTGTAACCTCATAATCTCCACGATCAAT
The DNA here is from genome assembly GCA_947311845.1 of Poa pratensis. Taxonomy (NCBI): domain Eukaryota; kingdom Viridiplantae; phylum Streptophyta; class Magnoliopsida; order Poales; family Poaceae; genus Poa; species Poa pratensis. The sequence continues at coordinate 983,150 of CAMZMU010000073.1, read as the reverse complement.
AACAGACAAGCAGGAATTAGGGTCTTTACCTCCACCCGGGGGGCCTGAACCTGGGTAAATCTTTGCCTTCGCTTGTCAGCCGACGAAACTACCAACACTAACACGTTCTCTCCCCGTAATCTCAACCCTAGGTCCTTAATCATGGGATTTGGTGAGGATACCCCTCGTCAGCCCTGTAAATAAATTAATAAAATTGGTGAAAAGAAACTTGCTTGAGCGCTAAATACAAAGGAAACATTGAAACCTAGCACAAATACTACGAAACCTGATCAAACAGAGCAATCAGGCAGCAATGAACATCCAAGAGCAAAGCACCTGGTCTATGAAGAAACACATCAATAAACCTTCTGTACTGAAAACTTAACCACTAATAATTCAGAGTCTAATGACACTACGTTAGAAATCTAGTACCATTGAGCATAAAGTTTAAAGTTTGGTCAGAGGTTTATGAAATGGTTAATGTTCATTGCCACATACTTCTACCAATTAGTAGTCCTAGGCAGCTAGTGCAACTTAAAAACACTAGGCCTTTCCTAATGCGTTCTCGGGTGCCAAACAGCAGTACCCCCATCATGATAGGTTTGGCCAAGGCCAACGTACACCGGCAGGCTGAGATGTCTATCCGAGGGTGAACACGGACGACAACCAGGAGGCGGCAACGATCCACCATACTCATCTTCCACAACGGCCAGAGGAAGGACCCTGACGGTCATCGGGGCGAATACAGCATTTGCTGCTAGCTTCTTGTGGAAAGCCACAGACAAGATAGGCAAACCGTTCAAGTATACTTGTGGCAACCCTCTTGCAAGCACATCGTACATATCAATCATCTCATCTCATATAGTGTACATTACACGTAGTAACTTGGCCAGATAACGAATGAGACACGTGACATCGTGACTTAGCACCGGTCATCACTTCCCAGTTATCTTTCTCCTTCAGTCTGGTCAGGCCTTCCTCCTCATTCAGCTCCACTGGGAGGCTATCAAATATCGCCTCCACCGGAGAAACAAGGACAGGAAGCTAAGCATTGTGTCCACCTCCGACCATGAGTTGTACGTCATGATCGGGGCCCACTCCCTCATGTACTGCAGACGAGAAGAAAACCCTGTAAAATCAGGTTATTCTGTTGGTGTAGTGCCCATTGCCCAAGCCAGTGGAAACAGTCCCCTCTTGCGACATCGAGAATGTAGCTCCATATGTTCTGGAACATCTCCTGGCCGTAGAATGTAGCTCCAGAGCAGCTCCATATGTTCCGGAATTCAGTAATCTTTGCAACATCGAGCTCTCCCTATGCATATCACGCCCTTAGCGTAGTCCCCTCCTGCGAAGTAGCTGCTAGACAAAGTTACTACGAGGTCCGACTCATTCATGAAAGGAAGTCTATTTGGCACAACAATGACAAGCACTTTCAGAAACAGGACAAGTGTCTTGCTTGCACATGAGCTTATTTTTTGTTACTGAATTAAGAACACAAAAGGAAATTGCAACCCCATCACACCAAAAATCGGGTGGCCTGTAAAACTTTAACTGCATAAAATTGCGTCTCGCGAATAAATGAACCGCTTACAATTCTCATACTATATGATCACGAAATTTTTCCCCCTCAAGGGAAAATCTCTGAACCTATATGATTGGTACCTTCTAAAACAAGATGAATTGGAACTAACGCGTACTGGATGCTTGTAAGCCACTTCCAAGGCAAGGTACCAAGAGGTCAAAGAAAGAAAAGAAAAGAAAAGAAAAGGAGGGACCCCCTACGGCAAGCTAAGTAAAATCCGATTCCCGAACTAAGATCATTCATAAGCACAGTCATGCTCATAGCATAAACTGTGCCGTTGGTATTACAGAAAAGTTCCATTTCCGGGAAGATGGAAACTACTTCAGGCTGATACCATGACAGATACATCGATGATCCAGGAACTGATTGGAGAAGCAATTACCAGGTGCTACTACTGCACAGAAACGAACATGAGAGGGGAGAAGTGCCGGACAGACCTTGCGGCCAGGTGGGCAAGGGCGCCGGCAGCCGGGCGACGGTGTCGGTGCCGAAAGGATCGCTACCGCAGCAGAGCTGCTGCACCTGCCCATCACCGGCCGACTGTCTCCTGCCTTCCCCCTCGGAACCAAGGTCGAAGCTCCCCTCGTCTCCTCCTCCTCCTACGACTAAAAGGTCAAGCTGCCGGCGTCTGGATCCGCACGCCCGAGCTCCGGTCAAGCGGTGCCGGCCTGTCCATCGGCTGGCTGGGAAAGACCGCCGGGCCAATGGCGACGCGGATCCAGGCCGGGAGTGACTGCGGCGGCTTTTGCTTGGAAAAATAAAAGGAAAATAAAATGTAAGGCGGTCTCTTTCGGCAGCGTTGGAAACAATTGTGGTTTCCCAGGTATGTATTCATGTATCGTTGCGACGTCGGTTACTCCCGATTTTTTTTTGGAACGCAGACGCTCACATACACGTGCACACACTCACCCATATACATATACGCACACACTCTATTCTTATGAGCCCCTCCGAAATACTGAACTGGCGGTTGGGTCTTGACATTAACGAAGTTACCACAGACGGCTCGCTGTCGATGGGAACATCGGCTACCACTGAAGAATATTCCGTCTATATGAGAAACATCAATGTCAAATCTAGGATTTAAAATCTGGTGAATTAGGGGTATAACCACTCTCCTAACCATCTTGCCACAGGCAAATTCTCACCGGTTACTCCGTATTTGATCTCGCTGAGAGTGCGCTACTGATCAATCCCACATAATCCCTCTTGATGACTTCGAGATAATCTGAGGGTGGGATGACGCTTTAGTTTGCTCGATACATACATCCCTGAAAATAATGTTTGCTTGATACAAAAATTTGTGTGGCCTCTTAAACATATGACATGTGTGTTTTCCTTCAAACATCATTTTGTGTATTTCCATGATACGCAGACAATTTTTATTCGTCACTAGTCTTTCTTGCACAACTCAAATACATGCCTTGAGCGCCAGTACTGGCAAAAGTCGTGTGCATGTCCTCAAAACCAGTTTAGCAACTAATCGCGCAAAAGTAATACTCAACAAATAGCAAGTATCTTTATTAAGAAAACAATATCACTACACAAGAAACAACAACTTATTTACTCGTTTCTGAAATATTTTTCTTATATTCATTTACATTGAATTAATATACTACCAGTTGCTCACAGTTTCTAGTTGATCATGTTAAAACAGATCATAGTGTCAACTCCAACGGCAAGATAGAAGAAAAAATTCCAACGGAGCACTTTGAGTTCACACTGTTTCACATGGACAAGCGGTGCCCCAATCAAGATCATCTGAAGACAATGAATGTGTTTCGGATTGACTTATGAGTTGCGACAAGATGAAAAGATGCAATGTCCATCAAGCCGGGCACGCCATAGGAGCAACTCGGCATTTGTTCAATGTCCGTCTTGCACCCTGCAATGCCACAAGCAATCGGCTCCAGTGGAAACATGACAGGTACATTACGAATGACCTACCCACCCAGAGAAAAGAAAACACATAAGCGCCAGGCCTTCCATGCAGTGCGGACCAGACCCATAGGATGGTGACTGTGAATACCACAGAAAACAATATCATCTAATTGTCATGTCGACGGAATTTGATTGTCCCCAATATCTCATGGTGAAAAGGTCTGGCAATGAAAGATTACTGATATACCTTTGAGTACACTTTGTGTTACAAAAGATAGCAGGAAACGATGAAGTAACGGAAAGATCAAACCAACGGGGACACGAGATTTAACGTGGAAAACCCCTCCAAACAAAGGAGAGGAAAAACCACGGGCGTCAGCCAGCAATCACTTCACTATATCGGGGTGAGGTTACAAACGCCGTGGGTTTACAATGTATGGCTTACCCCAACCGGCGGCTTACATGATGTATTTATAGTGGACAAACCCTAAGTCGGCTGCATTCCGACTCGTAAACGATCCGTACCGTACCAAGCTGGCCTTTATCAGTACATACGAATTTGGATCACCAGAAAACAACACTCCACCTTGAGACAAATTCCATCTTGTAGCATCAACGAGAACCTTTACCCCTGAAACAACAAAGAAAACACCTTCGGCGCCAAATAGCCTCTTGGGCTAGACAGTGATACCAACTAAGCCTGAGCATAGCTCAAACTTAGTAACAGGAACATGCTTTGTCATCATATCAGCCGGATTATCATGAGTACTAATCTTGCATACCTTCAGCTTACCTTGTGCAACAACATCACGCACATAATGGTATTTGATGTCAATGTGCTTTGTTCTCTCATGGAACATCTGATCCTTAGTAAGGTAAATGGCACTCTGACTATCACAAAACAGGTTAATGCAAGTATCAACTCCACAAAGCTCAGCAAACAAACCTTTCAACCAAACAGTTTCTTTAACTGCTTCTGCAATGGCCATGTATTCAGCCTCCGTGGTGGATTGGGCAACAACCGGCTGAAGTGTTGCCTTCCAACTAACAGCACAACCACCAATGGTGAACACATAACCTGTGAGGGACCTCCTCTTATCCAAGTCGGCAGCAAAATCTGAATCCACATAGCCTACGAGTCCCTCACCAGCTCTGCCAAACTTCAAGCAAGCATCAGACGTGCCACGGAGGTACCTGAAAATCCACTGAACAGCTTTCCAATGTTCTTTACCAGGATTAGCCATGTATCTACTCACCAAGCTCATAGCATATGACAAATCAGGACGTGAACAGACCATAGCATACATCAAGGAACCAACAGCACTAGAGTATGGAACTCGAGACATGTACTCCAAATCATCATCAGTAGTAGGACATTGAGTAGATGACAACTTAAAATGCGAAGCAATAGGAGTACTAACAGACTTTGCATCATGCATGTTAAAACGATGAAGAACTTTCTTAATGTAACTTTGCTGACTAAGAAATAAGAACCTAGACTTTCTGTCACGTGTAATTTCCATACCTAGGATTTTCTTAGCAGCACCAAGATCCTTCATCTCAAATTCGCTGCTCAATTGTGACTTGAGGGCAGCGACATCTTTCATGCTCTTGGCAGCAATCAACATATCATCAACATATAACAGCAAGTATATAGGCGATCCATCAACAAACTTAATGTACACACAGCTATCAAATTCAGACCTCTTAAAGCCATGTGACAACATAAATGAATCAAACCTTTTATACCACTGTCGAGGAGATTGTTTCAAACCGTATAAGGACCTTTTCAACTTACAAACAAGATCCTCCTTACCCGGCACTATGAACCCTTCAGGCTGGTCCATGTATATCTCCTCCTCCAACTCTCCATGCAGAAACGCAGTTTTAACATCTAACTGCTCAAGCTCAAGATCATGCATAGCAACAATGGAGAAAAATGTCCGAATAGAACTATGCTTGACAACCGGAGAGAAAACATCATTGTAATCAATACCTGGGATTTGACTGAAGCCTTTTGCCACTAACCTTGCCTTAAATCTTGGAGGCTCACTTGGAGACAAACCCTCCTTTCTCTTGAAGATCCACTTACAGCGGACTGCTTTCTTTTGCTTAGGCAAGCGCACAACATCCCATGTGCCATTCTTCTCAAGTGACTGCATCTCCTCTTGCATAGCGGAGATCCACTTCTCACGGTCACTTGTAGCAATTGCTTCAGTATACGTGGACGGCTCATGTCCATGCTCCACCTGTTCTGCACAACTCAGAGCATAATTAACAATGTTACACTCCTCAATTAAACGTGGTCGAGGACCACAATTCCTCCTTTGTCTACCAGCTGCGATAGACAGATTTTGTTGCTGCATAACAGGGGATGAATCAGGCATATTATCATTATCAGAATCAGAGTTATCTGACGCATCACCATCATTGTCTTCAGTGACAATTTCCTTTTCAGTGGAGTGCTCCACCTCGACACGAATCTGTTCCTCATCTGAACTAGCTGAAACATCTGAGGACAACTTATCAAAGTACATAGCAGATTCATTGAAAACAACACTCCTGCTCATGAATGCCTTGTTAGTTTCGGGATTCCATAACTTATATCCTTTTACACCCGAACCATAACCAATGAAAACAGACTTAACAGCTCTCGGCTCTAATTTCCCATTATCAACATGAGCATAAGCAGTGCAACCGAAAACTTTAAGCTGTGAATAATCAGCAGGAGTACCTGACCATACCTCCATAGGTGTTTTCTTGTCGAGGGGAATAGATGGTGACCTGTTTATCAAGTAACAGGCGGTGGCTGCCGCCTCAGCCCAGAAACGCTTACTCATGCGAGCGTTGGAGATCATGCAGCGAGCCTTGGACATGATTGTCCTGTTCATCCGCTCCGCTACACCATTCTGCTGAGGCGTGTACGGGATGGTGAGGTGCCTGACAATTCCTTCTGTTCTGCAAAAATCATTAAAAGCATTCGAACAAAATTCACCACCATTGTCAGTACGAAGTATTTTCACCTTCCTCTCTGTTTGCCTTTCTATCATAGCTTTCCACTCCTTAAAAGCAGCAAACGAATCATCCTTATTTTTCATGAAATAAGGCCAAACTCTTCTAGAGTAATCATCAATAATAGTAAGCATATAACGAGCACCACCATAAGAGGGCTTACGTGACGGCCCCCAAACATCAGCATGTACATATTCAAGTGTACCTTTGGTGGTATGAACGGAAGCATTGAACTTAACTCTTGTGTGCTTACCGAATATGCAATGTTCACAGAATTGCATCTTTCCCAAACTGCAGTCTTGCAGCAACTCTCTCTTGATCAATTCTGCCATACCAAGTTCACTCATGTGTCCAAGACGCTTATGCCAGAGGTTAGTTTTACTTGAATCATCATGAGAAACAGCAGCAACAGTACCAGATAAAGTGCTACCTCTAAGAACATATAACTTAGCAGAATTCATATCACCAACCATAACTATGAGAGAACCTTTTGATACCTTCAGAAGTCTGTTTCCGCCGGTATACTTGTACCCGTCACAATCAAAGGTACTGAGCGAGATCAAATTTCTCGCCATGGTTGGTATGTGTTTCACGCCCGTCAACGTGCGTGTCATGCCGTCATGTGTCTTGATCTGAACAGATCCAACGCCAGCAATGGTGCATTGCTGGTCGTTTCCCACACGCACGAAGTCTCCAGTCTGCACTAACTCATAAGAACTGAACCAATCTTGTTACAGCAAATATGAAAAGAACATGCAGTATCTAGAATCCACTCATCTTGACGAGAAACACATGCAGCTAAAACAGCTAGGCATTCGCCATCAGAACTACCATCAACAACAGCAGCCTCACCGGTATCATTACCTTCATTAGTTTTCGGTTGGTAAGTACCTTTCCTTTTCTCCTTGTTCTGCAACTTCCAGCAATCATCAATGGTGTGACTACTCTTCTTACAATACCTGCAGAACTTGTCACGGCCTTTAGACTTTGAGCGACCTCTGTTGCCCTTGCTCTGTTGTTGTTGTTGTTGTCTCGCTGCTGAGGCCTTCCTCGGACCTCCAAAGCGTCACCCTTGGAAGATGACGACGCCTCCTGCTGTACCATACCCTTCATCTTTTCCCTCGTCATGAGGTGCTCATAAACCTCAGCGGTGGTTAGTTCATCACGGCTAAGCAGTATGGTATCACGGAAATTTGCATAGGAATTTGGCAGCGAAACTAGAAGTAAAAGTGCAAGATCTTCATCCTCATATTTTACCTCCATCGACACTAGGTCAGAAACGATCTCCTTGAAGATCGATATGTGATTCATTACCGAACCACCTTCTTGCAGCTTGTGCGAGAACAACTTCATCTTCACATGCATCTTGCTGGTGAGATCCTTGGACATGCAGATCGACTCCAGCTTAGCCCACAGCTTGGCTGCGGTTTTCTCCTGTAGTACTTCTTGCAGGATATCATTAGATAGATGAAGTTGAATAAGAGACACAGCCTTACGGTCTTTTCTCTTCTCATCGGCGGTCCAGTCGGCCGCCTCCTTATCGCCGAATTTCTCCAGCGCTTCGTCAAGATCGTTGGACTGTGCGAGGACAGCACGCATCTTGACCTGCCATAACGAAAATCTCGTCTTGTAGTCCAGCAACGGTAGATCGAACTTCATCGATGCCATCCAAAACCCTAATCTGAAAACAGATCTGAAACACGGGCTCTGATACCACTTGTTACAAAAGATAGCAGAAACGATGAAGTAGCGGAAAGATCAAACCAACGGGGACACGAGATTTAACGTGGAAAACCCCTCCAAACAAAGGAGAGGAAAAAACCACGGGCGCCAGCCAGCAATCACTTCACTATATCGGGGTGAGGTTACAAACGCCGTGGGTTTACAATGTATGGCTTACCCCAACCGGCGGCTTACAAGATGTATTTATAGTGGACAAACCCTAAGTCGGCTGCAGTCCGACTCGGAAACGATCCGTACCGTACCAAGCTGGCCTTTATCAGTACATACGAATTTGGATCACCAGAAAACAACACTCCACCTTGAGACAAATTCCATCTTGTAGCATCAACGAGAACCTTTACCCCTGAAACAACAAAGAAAACACCTTCGGCGCCAAATAGCCTCTTGGGCTAGACAGTGATACCAACTAAGCCTGAGCATAGCTCAAACTTAGTAACAGGAACAGGCTTTGTCATCATATCAGCCGGATTATCATGAGTACTAATCTTGCATACCTTCAGCTTACCTTGTGCAACAACATCACGCACATAATGGTATTTGATGTCAATGTGCTTTGTTCTCTCATGGAACATCTGATCCTTAGTAAGGTAAATGGCACTCTGACTATCACAAAACAGGTTAATGCAAGTATCAACTCCACAAAGCTCAGCAAACAAACCTTTCAACCAAACAGTTTCTTTAACTGCTTCTGCAATGGCCATGTATTCAGCCTCCATGGTGGATTGGGCAACAACCGGCTGAAGTGTTGCCTTCCAACTAACAGCACAACCACCAATGGTGAACACATAACCTGTGAGGGACCTCCTCTTATCAAATCGGCAGCAAAATCTGAATCCACATAGCCTACGAGTCCCTCACCAGCTCTGCCAAACTTCAAGCAAGCATCAGACGTGCCACAGAGGTACCTGAAAATCCACTGAACAGCTTTCCAATGTTCTTTACCAGGATTAGCCATGTATCTACTCACCAAGCTCATAGCATATGACAAATCAGGACGTGAACAGACCATAGCATACATCAAGGAACCAACAACACTAAAGTATGGAACTCGAGACATGTACTCCAAATCATCATCAGTAGTAGGACATTGAGTAGATGACAACTTAAAATGCGAAGCAATAGGAGTACTAACAGACTTTGCATCATGCATGTTAAAACGATGAAGAACTTTCTTAATGTAACTTTGCTGACTAAGAAATAAGAACCTAGACTTTCTGTCACGTGTAATTTCCATACCTAGGATTTTCTTAGCAGCACCAAGATCCTTCATCTCAAATTCGCTGCTCAATTGTGACTTGAGGGCAGCGACATCTTTCATGCTCTTGGCAGCAATCAACATATCTTCAACATATAACAGCAAGTATATAGGTGATCCATCAACAAACTTAATGTACACACAGCTATCAAATTCAGACCTCTTAAAGCCATGTGACAACATAAATGAATCAAACCTTTTATACCACTGTCGAGGAGATTGTTTCAAACCGTATAAGGACCTTTTCAACTTACAAACAAGATCCTCCTTACCCGACACTATGAACCCTTCAGGCTGGTCCATGTATATCTCCTCCTCCAACTCTCCATGCAGAAACGCAGTTTTAACATCTAACTGCTCAAGCTCAAGATCATGCATAGCAACAATGGAGAAAAATGTCCGAATAGAACTATGCTTGACAACCGGAGAGAAAACATCATTGTAATCAATACCTGGGATTTGACTGAAGCCTTTTGCCACTAACCTTGCCTTAAATCTTGGAGGCTCACTTGGAGACAAACCCTCCTTTCTCTTGAAGATCCACTTACAGCGGACTGCTTTCTTTTGCTTAGGCAAGCGCACAACATCCCATGTGCCATTCTTCTCAAGTGACTGCATCTCCTCTTGCATAGCGGAGATCCACTTCTCACGGTCACTTGTAGCAATTGCTTCAGTATACGTGGACGGCTCATGTCCATGCTCCACCTGTTCTGCACAACTCAGAGCATAATTAACAATGTTACACTCCTCAATTAAACGTGGTCGAGGACCACAATTCCTCGTTTGTCTACCAGCTGCGATAGACAGATTTTGTTGCTGCATAACAGGGGATGAATCAGGCATATTATCATTATCAGAATCAGAGTTATCTGACATCACCATCATTGTCTTCAGTGACAATTTCCTTTTCAGTGGAGTGCTCCACCTCGACACGAATCTGTTCCTCATCTGAACTAGCTGAAACATCTGAGGACAACTTATCAAAGTACATAGCAGATTCATTAAAAACAACACTCCTGCTCATGAATGCCTTGTTAGTTTCGGGATTCCATAACTTATATCCTTTTACACCCGAACCATAACCAATGAAAACAGACTTAACAGCTCTCGGCTCTAATTTCCCATTATCAACATGAGCATAAGCAGTGCAACCGAAAACTTTAAGCTGTGAATAATCAGCAGGAGTACCTGACCATACCTCCATAGGTGTTTTCTTGTCGAGGGGAATAGATGGTGACCTGTTTATCAAGTATCAGCCCAGAAACGCTTACTCATGCGAGCGTTGGAGATCATGCAGCGAGCCTTGGACATGATTGTCCTGTTCATCCGCTCCGCTACACCATTCTGCTGAGGCGTGTACGGGATGGTGAGGTGCCTGACAATTCCTTCTGTTCTGCAAAAATCATTAAAAGCATTCGAACAAAATTCACCACCATTGTCAGTACGAAGTATTTTCACCTTTCTCTGTTTGCCTTTCTATCATAGCTTTCCACTCCTTAAAAGCAGCAAACGAATCATCCTTATTTTTCATGAAATAAGGCCAAACTCTTCTAGAGTAATCATCAATAATAGTAAGCATATAACGAGCACCACCATAAGAGGGCTTATGTGACGGCCCCCAAACATCAGCATGTACATATTCAAGTGTACCTTTGGTGGTATGAACGGAAGCATTGAACTTAACTCTTGTGCGCTCCGCTCTCCTACGTCACAAGCTGGACTTTATCAGTACATACGAATTTGGATCACCAGAAAACAACACTTTGGAGGCTTCACATGATGCTACCTGGATCCGCTAGCTAAAGTTGGACATGCAATTTACATTTGCAAAAAACACTTTTTGCGTGAGCTTTTGAATTGGTCATTTTATTAGGATGTAAATGGTACTTTTAAACGCTTTTTTTGTAATAAACTATGGTTTTGCTTATTGTCATGTCCATTGTATGTGAGTGTGAAAAAGGAAAAAAACTTGTTCATTAATCAGGCAAGGGTGTAATTATGCATTGTGCAAACTTGAAGAAATAATCAACTAGTAAATTTGAATAGGCTTCTAGATTGGCCCAACATGATCCTTTATGACCATTGCAACATTTTTTTTGTACTAATAGGGAAGTATGCTGCTCTCTATATTGCCTTAAGTAAGTCCCTCAAAGCGTTTCGCTTCTGTGGTGATTTCTGCTAGTTTTTCACCCACTACTCCTGATCCAACGTAGTCTGTCAAATTATAATGTATCTTATGTCACAGATATGGCCATGCCCATGGTATTTTTTCCTTGAAGGTCACGAATGTTCATAAATTCTATCCATTTGATGAATGTGTTTTCTACAAAATGTGTGAAAATAGTACAAATAAAAGTACTCCATGTTAATATATCATTTTTTAAACAAGATCACAATCGTGGGCAATACTATTCATAGCAAAGGACGAAATCTTAAACACCCAGAGTAGCTATTGATTAGTATCCTCTTTTGATATATTAAAGTAAAATTTAAAATTATGAGAGCAAACTATCACCCACGTGTGTATGAAATTTGAGTTACTTTTAAGAAATTGTCCAAAATCCATTTGAATGGGCGAAAGTTTTAGAAAACAATAAAATTGTAATTACTTTGGAAAATTTGACATTCAATGTGGTCTACGTTGTGTGAAAATTGGAGAGGTTCTATTTTGCACTATATTATTTGCACTTGCTTCTTAAAAAAACTCATTTCTACCACTTAGAAAATGGAGAATCAAGTTTTTTTTGATAAAAAGTTGAGAGTATCGATAGGAAAAGGCCACCCTTTCCAAAGGTCCCTGGGCTAGCGACGGGTGATGCGTGGGAAGTTGGAAACTTCTTTTTACCTTATTCTTTGGCATGGTAAGATGCACCTTTATTCCAAATATGGTCACACTATCATGATTTATGGCATGACTATGACCATGAGCTTGGTCATTCGAGTTGAAAGTCATGAATATTCAAGGCAGTCGATTCCGTGAAGATGTTTCATAAATGTGGAAAAGCCAGGTTTACCTTTTTCATAATAACTATTACACATAATGGGAGTCCATGTCTAGGGATTACCTTAAAATGATTTTTGAAAATTTTAGGAGCAAACTATCAATATATTTGTAGTTCAAAATTTGTTATTATGGAGAAATCGACCGGAACTAATTCTCGACGTAGACGACACCCACCCGATCACGGCGTCCCGCGAACTCACATGGCCGATAGCTCCGATGACACCATACCGCCGGAAGATTACAACCAAATCTCCGGTGACAAGTCTTCACGACCCCGCTCGGCGTCGTCATCAATCTCTATCTAGTCGGGTAGCTAGCCGCCGATTTTTTTACAAATATAGCCCGCTATCCAATGTAATAGACCTGCGGAAAGACATGGAAGCGACACGTGTCCTCCCGCCATGTGGGATGTTGGGAAGTCTCTTCCCGCCATACCAAATGGCGGAAAGTCTCCTCCCGCTGTACCAAGTGGCGGGAAGTCCCTTGACACGGAGCACCAGTCTGAGCCTCGTCGTGCTGACCCCGCCACCTCCCGCCACCCTAGCTGGCGGAAAGTGCCACGTGTCGCTGCCGGACACTTCCCGCCATGCGGGAGGACACGTGTCGCTTCCCTACCTTCCCGCCAGGGCCATTTTTGACAAAACAATTCGGAGAGGGCTACTTTTGACAATTGCATTGAGCAGGGGCTATATTTGTAAAAAAATCCTAGCCGCCGAGGCCAATGGAGGTGAGCGAGACGGACGGACACCAACCAAAAGCTCAAGACAGTACGGGCCGGAAAGGTCACCTCCATGTCCATACCGCGCACGGGACGTGTGGCCGTCGGGCCAGAGGCCACCAGCACCGTCCATTCGTCCCCATGCTCCGCCGTGCATCACATGGCCGGCAAGGCCAGAGGACGCCAAACCGAACCCGTTCCCCTCCACGCAATCGCGCGCCCCCATATATCATCAAGGCGCGCGCGCAGTCCAACCACCGCCGCCACCAGTGTCTAGCATTAGCTCCGACTTCGGCCGGGACTTGTATCGTGTGAACTGTGAACAAGGTCCGCAGCTCGTGCCATTGCCATTGCCAGCGGCAGAGAGAAGAGGAGACATGCTTGTGAGGAGCGCGTCCACGCCGGTTCTCGGCGCGCTGCACCTGCACGCCTCCTCCTGCGGCCGCGGCCACTCCCCGGCCGTCCACTACGCCGCCGACTCGTCCCCCACGGTCGCCTACCACCCGCCGCCCATTTCCTGCAGCCTGTCCGGAGGCGGCAGCTCGGACCACGAGCGCTCGCGCGGCGGACTACGCCGCGCGTGCTCGGACGGCAACCTCTCATCCCTGGGCGGCCGCGACGACCACCGCCTCCCGCCATCCGGCAGGTCCAGGCCGGGCGCCACGGCGCTCGAGACAATCCAGTCCTTCACGGCCCGAGACGGATGCAGAGACGAGGAGGATGAGGAGGAGGACGACGATGAGGACGCGGAGCAGGAGACGAGCTTCGGAATGTTCAGCGCCGGCGGCGGCAGCACGTACACCGCGCAGGAGCACCCGCTGTTCCTCGCCAGGGGGCTCGGGATCGACCGGCTCGGCTCGGGCCTGCTGAGCGCCGACGGCGGCATGGGCAGCGGCGGCGCGGGGGGCGGCTACCTGGTGGCCTCCGGCGGCGGAGGGACCCCTCCGGCATCGAGGTCCGCTACAAGAAGCTCATCGAGGAGGACCCCTGCAATGGCCTCTTCCTCAGGAACTACGCGCAGTTCCTCTACCAGGTCAAGGGGGACCGGCGGAGGGCGGAGGAGTACTACTCCCGCGCGATCCTCGCCGACCCGGACGACGGCGAGATGCTGTCCGAGTACGCCAAGCTGGTCTGGGAGGTGCACCGCGACGAGGACCGCGCATCCAGCTACTTCAACAGGGCCGCCAGGGCGTCCCGCACAACAGCCACGTGCTCGCCGCGCAGGCCGCCTTCCTCTGGGACACGGACGCGATGAGCTACACCGGGTTCGCCGCCGCCAATGCCGCTGCACACCCGTCCATGGCTTCGGCCACGAGCTGATCCCACCGCCAATGCTCACCCGTACATGGCTTCGGCGACGAGCTGATCCGCCCGCCTCTCTGAACCTGACATCGATAGGAGCTCCTGCTCTTCTTGGTTCAGTACTGGAGTAGACTCCCAATAATTGTGAGTAGCAACTCATCAGGGCCTAGTCCAGCCTGTGTGTACTGCTTGCTCTACTAGTGAACAAGATTCCTGTCGTTTCCAGTGTTGCATTCGTTCAAAGTCTCACAGCATCATGATTCGGTAGTTCCTACTCTAGCTAAGTGCAGATTCAGAACAGTTGTGTCCGCGTTGAATGGAATGATCAAATTTGCAGAATTTCATCAGTTGATCAAACCAAACAAATTGGAACACAAATAATGTAGTTTCAGTTGACAAGCTTCGACCGAAGCAATATATGCTAATGTGATGTAACAGTAACAGTGAAATTACGCATGTCCAATCTCCTACACGCATTCGTTAGGTGGAGAAGAGCATTATAACACAGAAGCTTCAAGCCTACGATAGCCAAAACAGAATTCAGTACGACAATGACTACTTCTGAAGCAAACACCTTCACATGGAAGGTGTTGAAGTTGCAGTTTCCAGTGAGACAACAGGTTCAGTGCCAAGCATCCGATTTGACAATAGGTTCAAAGCATCTGTAACAGAAGACAGCACACACAGGCTAAAATTTAATATTAGGCAACCATCCCCCAACGGTTGCATTGAAAGACAAGTGTCACATACAGATTGATCAAGAAAACATAGGCTAAAACTTATTATTTGCCAACCATCCCTGTATAGCTGCATTCGAGGAAAAGTGCCACATACAAATTGATCATGATTTTCAAGGATATGTCGGCCAAATACCCTACTTTCTCGCAGGTCAGAAAAAAACGAGACAATTGCAGATCAACGCATCGCAACTACGCTCGAGACTAGCCCACCAACCCCATCAGAGATCCTTCACGATTTCGATGCCCATGGACTTGGCCGTGCCGATGATGGACTTGCACAGGGCCTCGAGCGACATGTGCTTGCAGAACGGGTCGGACTGCTTAAGCTTCGCGATCTCGTAGACGTGACGGAGAGAGAGGGACGTCACAATGCTGTGGCCTGGACGGCTGCTCGCGAGCTCGATGCCCGCTCTCTTGAGGAACCACGAGACGGAGGGCGACTTGATGACAAACTCGAAGGTGCTGTCCTTGTAGGCCGTCAGGGTCACCTGCATCGGAGTATCTGCCTTGTACTTCTGTGTCCTGGCGTTGAAATCTTTGCAGAACGCCATCAGGTTGAGCCTGTAGAAACCGAGAGCTGGTCCGACGGGCGGTGCAGGACGGGCAGCTCCAGCGGGAACTAAGAGACGGATTGTCGCGAGAATAGGTTTCCGCGTTGCCACATCTTTAAGTGTCGCCATGCTACTCCTTTATCAGATCTGCAGTATAAGCTGGCATCAATTAATATGGCAGGTTTACTTGGAAACTATAAGTCTCAAAGTATCAGTAGCAAGTGGAACATGAGTAATTAAAATGAAGATCCATTGAAAAATGTAAATTAAGTGAAGAACTAACAAGGATTTCTAAAACAAAGTGTTTTTTTCTCGGTAAGAAAACGTTTCTGAAGTAAACTAAAGGTGTGTTCGTTACTCTGCCTTCTTGGAAAATTGTCACTTGAATAAAGTGTACGTTTTACCACAAACAAACTATGTAACAAACAAATGAACAAATGCATGAAAAATGATGCAATTTGTTGCAAGAATATCCCCCACATAATAAACTAAGTGACAGTTCAGACTTCATCGTTTACCTGCCTGAGTTACCTCCAATCATTACTCTGAACTGATACACCATATAACAAACATACATAATGCTAATATATGTCATATACTCATATGCTATATACGCAAAATATTGTATGTCTAACTGACGAATTCAGACCTTCACAGTTACGTCCTTGCAATCATTGCTCTGAACTGAAACACCATGTTAACATGGATTAAGAGTCGAGAGTTCCTAGTGTACCGACTCATAGACTGGTGCAATACTAGACATGTAGTTCAGCAGTGCCTACTACTCCCTCTGTTCCAAATTAGATGACTTCAGTTTGTCCAAATGTTGATGTATCTAGACATGTTAGAAGTATACATACATCCACATATAGGTAAATGAAAGTCATCTAATTTGGAACGGAGGGAGTACAAAAAATTACCTAATACTTAACTACTAATGGTAGTGTACTACAATAAAACAAATTAAGGCATGAGGAGTGTTGAGGAAATCTGAGACTGACAATTGCATCCAGAGATCAGAAATTTTGAAAGCCAATAGCAAATTAGCAATGGGAGAAGGAGACCAGTAGAGAAATTACTCACCTGTGGCTGCAACCTGGTGGCTTGATACAGCCAGCAGAAAAGCAGAGCTAGGGGAGCTGGGGAGGAGCAGAGCAGGGGAGAAACAGACCTAGGGGAGGAGCAGAGCAAGGCAGAGGAACAGAGCTTGGGGAGGAGCAGAGCAGTGTGGCCACCAGCGGCGGCCTAGTGTTATGCAGCTCGGTGTGGGGTCTGGAGAGGGATCGGTCTCAAGCTAGGTTTCCACTACACGGGCTGAGCCTGCTTATCATTCCCAGTACACTTAAGCTCGAGTAGTAGGCGACTAGTCGATCGAACAAACTCATGAGTCAAGTCGACAATCAAATTGCGATTACGAGACTACGGGCTCGATTACTCTAGACTGGTCACTTGACTTGTAATCCTTGAGGCGTATACCAAATGTGCATAGCCATAGGCGTATAACAAACCAGCTCCCCCCAGGAGATATCGAAATCCTATCAACTAACAAAAGAGCTTTCTCATGGCACAACGTCAATGTCTGAACTGCAATAGCATCGGATCACAAGTTCACAACACAAGCAACTAAGCAAGTACAGGACAAAGTTCTTCCTAGCAATCTATAACCTGTTTTAAACCAAACCTCTTGGTGTGGTGGCATCTAAGACAACAAGAACTCTACGTTCACATTAAACACTAACTATCTGCATGCTGTTTTCTAGTCTGTTTAGATAAGGAAAGAAGGATGCTTTGTCCGAAATTGCAAACAAAGCTCAAGCGGCCTACCATCTTTAGTCAGAAATTCTTTCTGAAGTTACTGGGCAAGGGGCAACATGTTTCTTGGCAAGAGCATGGACATGCTTTATATAGGCCTACCATTGGCAATCTATACACCCCAATGGCATGAAGAGGAGACGAAAATAATTAACAGTCATGCGAATCACCACACAGTTCCAAATGGCGTGATAGGTACAATCACAAATGGAGTATCTTTATGGGTACTGAAGAAGTCGCATGAACAATACGTGACCGCATCCCACCGTAGAACTATTAGTACAGTTTCGGAACCATGGTTCGTTTCGGCATGTAAACGAGGAGGACAAGTTTGCTACGTAGTATGCGAGGGCCTAATTCTATGGCAGCCGCGGGCGACGAGCTAGAGTGAATCGAGGAACCGAAACCTGAGATGTGAATTCAGCAACACTGACCTGTGCTTCCGGTTCCGGCCGCCAGCCGCTGCAGGCGCGCCGCTTCTCCTCCGTCGTCACGCTCGGCACGGGGAGCACAGGCAGAGGTGGGAGGATGGTGGCGGCTGGGCTAGAACCCTAGATCGGCCTTCCTTCCAGACGCCTGTGAACTGTGATGCATTCAGCTGTGGGCTTCCAGCGAGTTAATGGGCCGTTGATGGGCGTGCGACGTGAACGAGGCTTTGGGCCATCGGGAGCCCAACCGTACACTCCGCCATCTGCATCTCCATGGCCACTGCCTGCTACAATTATCTCCCGCGAAAAAAAAAAACTGCTGCAGCTATATCTCTGCACCCGCAACGCAAAATGAGGCCGTATCTGTAGACTATACAAACTGGAATCGAATTTATTTGTCTCCTGGGTTTTTTAATTTTTTGGCTGCTTACGGTGCAAATGCACACAAAACCCATTTTTTGACTCGTCTCAGTCTTCTTCTCTTGTTGACCTTGACCAGCTAGTCTGTCAAGCAACCCCTAAACCCATTTGCAGTACAAGTACGCCTGCGATCCGCAACAGAGCAAACTTGGCATCCATCCTCTGACTGTAGCTTCGCTGCAATTCCATGGAAGGAAGAAGGCAACTCGGCTCTCAAGTCTCAAGTATGGTTTCTACAGGAGTTTCGGGTAAATTCAGGAGGAGGTTGACGGCAAATGATGCATGAATTCGGGAGAGGCAATTTGGTTCCCGAGCACACGTGGTCCCGAAATCTGAACCGTGCATGCCTCGTTGAGATTCTGTACCTGTTATTTGTCGGCATGTGCACGCGCAGAGTAAAAACGATTGAGATGCGGTAACTTCTGTGGACCACCCCGCAGTGCAGGAGCCTGTTATGACGCCAGAAATCAGAATGCATGTCGGCATGCAGAAACCCGACGGAGGTTAACGGCGACTCTTCTTGTCCCGTGTGTACATGACTCCAGTCATGGTCCGTGCGACATGGAAATCTATATCTCCTGGGAGCTGGAGGATTTATTATCCATCAAAAAAATTGTGCACATCATATCCTCCGATCCAAAAGTGTCTTTCAATCCCCACTTGCGACACAATTAGACACAGACAGTAACACAAAACACGATAGTAATTTGAACAAATTGGCACGTTAAATATCAGTTTGTTTTCATAACAGCGTGGACCTTTTTCAATCAAAATTTATTTTCGTTTTTTTCCAGGGCTATTTTCACTCATAATTCAAACCAGCACATTACACATTAAAATCATGTGTTCACCTTAAACCAGAAAGAGGAAGAAGGTACAAAATAGTGGACCGTACAACAAAGACAAAGTAACAGGCTCTCGTAGAACAACAACACAAAATTCACATCTTAAGTTCTTAAAGTTCACAACCTAAAAGAGCACGAAGCAAGAACCCGATTTGCTGCCAAACTAACCCTGCAATAGGTTAACACCAGGGAAAAAAACAGGGTTTGCGAAGTGTCCAAAACACTCGGCAAAGACTGTAAAACACACAACAAAGACTTTGTCCTGTGCAATCCGACCAGCAAAGGGTTCTTTGCCGAGCGCTGTTTGTCGGGGCGCTCGGCAAAGACTTCGCCATGTGTCAAAGAGCACTTGGCTAACAAAAGAAAAACATACGCTAACCAAAAGGAGAAGGCCAAGCCACGTGGCAGGTGCATTGCCGAGTGCCTGTCAAGACGACCATAGTCAATGATTGCTTCTTTGCCGAAGTGCCACGTGGGACAGCCTTCCACAAAGACCTATCTTCTGGGATCTAGGCTTTGCTGAGTGTTACGATGAAGAGTCGTCGGCAAATACCTCTCTTGCGGGGTCAATCTTAGACTTTGCCAAGTCCTCAGTGCAAACCTATAAAGCAAATTTTAAAGTGCAAATGAGTACACAATAAAGTTCATGGTGCGAATAAGTTCAAAGTATAGTTTAAAGTGCAGATAAGCATCTATCAGGGTTTGATGCTTACTTTGTTGGCATGAGTTCCATTAACTTCTATCAGGATATACCAGGCATCAATGTTCATATTACATAGCATGAGGATCTGCTACCAATGTAAGCGTAGTCTATATAACACACCCATGGGATTACATTTTCAGTTTGCTTGGGTTTCAATAAATAAAAGATAATTAACAGAACTGCCTCCTAATGCACATCATATAGCAAGTGATCTTGAACATCAGCTACTAGGTTCCATAAAGCAGTCAAACACCCCATCAGAGAGGCACAAATATTTTTACACCACTTCAAGCTAGTGATATCGGATCATAAAATAAAATGTAGAGATAATAAACAACAATTCCTAATTATTTGCCTTTTATCGACTACAAAGAACAACTCATCTGACATATATCTAACAACTCATGTGAAAACAAGGAAGCACCATTATATTCCACAAAAATGTACATACATACTCATCATCTATCAGGACTCTGTTCTATGAGCCCCAAAATATCAAGATCTGTCCAAGTTAGTTTCCAAGGGTTCTGGTTTGGCGTAATACATACTCAAGGCCTAGAAATGAACATGAGACTAAATCCACACAGGAGGAACTGGAACAAGAATAGGACCTTGGCGATGACTGCAAGTGACGGAGCAGAAGGGTGCTGCTGGACTGGCGTGTGTACTGCTCCGATAATTTGCCCACCAATCTGTCCAGCCCATCCACTCTCCGGCTTGTCAAAGAAAGAATTGATAGCAAACACTGAACTTTGTAACACAATAAAATAAATTAGCCACTAAAGGTAGCTCCTGCCATGCTAAAGCTAGAACACAGGCGGCTCAGAGCACTAAACTGTCCTCACTAAAATAAACTTTGATCTTTTTTCAGAAACCTAAGGTTTTAGCTAACAAGAAACTGGGTCAGCAAACTACTATTGAACACTTCAATTTAGTTAATTAAATAGGTGGCTGCCGGAGATGGTCGGAGGGTGCCACAAGCATACAATCTTGCTTAGTCAGTGCAGATTGCAAAACTAAGTAATGTGGAATCATCAAAATAAATTCAGGACACCATACAAGCTTGCTGATTTTATAACTTAACCTTGTCATTATGCTTTGGATCTCACATCCCCTTAATTTTCTAACAGTTAGGCAATTTTATTAACCCTTTTAAGGCAATGATGGACTTACAGAAATTTTGGCTGATGCATTGGCACTTGGCAGTTAGAAGAATGCAAAACAAAGAAGAGCGTAGAAACTGTTCGCACCTGCAGCAGCAGAACCTCAGCGAATCAGTGGCTTTTGGCGACGGTCAGATGGCGCCACACCAGTGCAGCACCACCACCCCAATCGAGCCGTATCCCCTTCCTATCCGAAGTAGAGCTGCAGGCCTGCAGCAGCACAACTCCTTGTGCCGTGGAGCCGCCGGAACTACAACACCACCTTCCTGCTCAAAGCGGAGTTGCACAGAAGGTGGCCGTAGGTGGTGGCAGGGGTGCTGGTCGGAGGCGGAGCCGGCCGAGGCGTGGACTAGCGGCGGTAGCAGGCGAAGGCGGCAGCAGGCCGAGGCGAGCTAAGTGCTGCCGGCACGCGCGAGTACGAGGTGCGCAGGAAAGCCCGCAAGTTGCTCCGAGCGGCAGCGAGACGCCCCGTCGTTGTCTCTCCCATGGCCGTCCAGGTCGGCAAAGTGGCTACAACCGAATCAATCTGAGAATCAAAGCACACAAGTCAGCGGCGTGAGCAGAGCAGCAATGGAAACGAGACGAGTAGTAGGGGGGACTGACCCCTGACGTGGCGGATTACGTCGATCTCCTTGTCTATGGCGACGACCGCCGGGCCCGGGCCTCGTGGAGAAGGCACCATGGAGTAGGCAGCGGCCGTCATCTCCTCCCGCATGTGTCTGTTGGTGGGCTTTCGTACCCGTGGCTCGCGTCCTGGTACTATCCGGCGTGGAGAAGCTCCGCGACCGCCCTCCATGGCGACATGGCCTAGGTGGCTGTGGATGAAGATCGGCATGGGGGGTGGGTATGCTCGGAGCGCCGACGAAGCTAGACGATGCTCGGAGTAGGTGGTTGGAGCGGTGAGCGTAACGGGGATCCAACGGAGATGGAACGGGACGGTACTGTCCCGGGATGGATCGGAGGCAGCGTGGTCATTTAATACGGATCAGAAGTGGGCCAATGGTCTGTTTTACTACGGTAAAAAATGGCTGAAGGGAACCAAGCACACGAATCTTAATGAAATGTAGGTCCGGGATATAAGGAGCACCTGTGCTCGGGAGCCAAAGTGTATTTCCGCATGAATTCCACATTAATTAGTCTATGGAAATAGGCTGCTAATTAGAGCAACTCTAATAGATGGTGTATTTTAGGGCACTATATTTTGGCTTTAGGTCACCAAAATTTGTTCTCACACAGTTGGCTGATGTAAAATAGGGCATCTATTGAAATGTTATCGCACGCTAAAAACATGCAAATTTTACGCTGGTGCTGCTCTGGACGCGACGGCAGTCGACCTCGGTATGGGGGCAGTGGATTATGCTGGAATCGGCTACGGCGAGGTGGATCCACCAACAGCGCCGGTGCATTCGGCAAGAATCGGCCATAATAGATGGCGGGTTGGCGGCACGGCAACGGTCGACCTCGATGTAGCCGGTGCGGGGGAGGTGGATTCGGCCATAATCGGCTACGACGAGGTGGATCCGCCGCTGACGTACTACGGCGCAGGTGGATTCGGCGTGGCGAGGAGGGGATATTTCAGTGCAGCAGTTGGGCTGTGAGCTGATGCGTTTTAGTTTTGTGGTAGCCGGTTTGGTGATGTATATTTGAGACATAAAGGGCTAGAATTTGGGGCCTAATGTAAAATTTTACAACACCATATAACTATACATCATCTATTGGAGCGTTTTTTTCCTCTGTTGATCGTCATCTATTGAAGTTGCTCTTAAGTTCTTTGATTTAGGGGAGAGGGTTGCTTCTATGGACAACGTATATCTTTGTTGTGTTCTCTTCTCCGGGGTTCCATCGAGCGTTGCACTTTTTACTTGTTTATGTATTCGTGAAAATTTTACCCATTGAAATACACTAGTTATTACTTGCCTCTGGTTCATGACCAAATGTCAAATGGGCAGCAGAAAATTCCTTCGTGTATGTTTTGTCGCCAAGAAAGTCTGGCCTTGCAGGGAATCAGGTTTGTAACCAAACCGCGAACATTATCAAGCGCTGAAGGGACACCGACGGCTAGGTCAGCTCTAGTGAGTCGAGTTCAGACGTGTGTGGGATATGGCGCGACGAGACACACCCAACGATGGCATCCCTCGCCAATTTATGGATATGACATGTGGGTAAATGGGGGGGAAATGGCCATCACAGTAAAATGCCACAAGGAACAACCAGAAGGTAAAATAGGTGTACAATCTTAAACGGGTTGAAACTGTCATAGATTGATGTGCAAGCACATGGTAAAATTGAATTCAATTTTTCTTATGTAATTAAATGTAAAAAATGTCATCTTGGTAATTCCACTCCTCCGCGTTTTTTCTTCCCACGACCCCACTAGTCCACACCCCACGGAAAGAAGCAACGAAAGCATCCAGGGCTCGTGGGCGTCCGGCGCTGGGTTTTTACTTTTTACCTTTTTTTAGTGGATAGGTAATATGCCCGTGCGTTGTTAACGGGAGCAAAAAATATTTTAGTGATTCAACACTAATCATATCAAATATGTAATTTAGCATTCTCGTGCACATTATATATCATTGTCAAGTTGTATACACGTGCATTGCGACGGTCTAAGTATATAGTAAAGATGGCAACTTAGAGTTTCACAACATGATTTGACATCATATATTTAGAATTATAAGAGGATGAAAGCTTCGAAATGAAACACCGTCATGCACCAATCTTGTAATGGTTTCCCTTTGATTCCTGGATGATCCATGGGTAATTGGATCCCCAAACAATAAAGCAGGTTTGCTTGTGCAAACATCGCAATGGTTTCAGAAAATTGTGCAGCTACAGTGGAAAAGTCTCCTGAATCCTCCACAATAAACTGGATACCCTGTAGTAAATTACAGATTAACTCAAGGCCTCAAAAAATGGAGATGGGAGAAGTAGTAAGTCACAGATTCCATAAGTAAACATAAACCATAGTACAAATTGTCAATAGAGTACTCGCTGATGCATATTGGGAAATGATAGGACCTGAGTATGGTCATATTCTCCAACAAAGAACCTTAGTATCTCATTCATCTCCACCATTTGAGACCATTCTGAAACCACTCCTACATTTTCACAGATGCACACTATCTAACTGGAGTTAATCTTGTAACTTGTCTTTGCTGAAGACTTTAATCTCGGAAGTACGTCATGTTTCTTGTTGAATATTCCAAGGTTGTCGAGAAGTAAAACCTGCATTTGTAAATTAGAAATGTTAGAGAAGAGACATTGCGCCAAAAATCTGTATGCACATCACTCAGGTTATCAAATACCAAAAGAACAGATGACAAAAGGACCGAAGAGTTTTGAATCTCCCATTCATGTTATCCTGCAATCATCAAGAGTACTTGTATAGTCAGAAGTGGTAGCGGTTAACAATCAATTGACAGGAGCATATGCTTTTATCGGTATAAGTAGCTGCTCATTGGTTGTACTCATGGCTCTTAACAAGAGGTGTTTACCACCCTAACTATTCACACGTCAGCAATTTTTTAATGACTTGGCTCATATCAAACATGGTGATAAGACAAACGACGAGATAAAAGAACATATAACTCTGATATGTACCCCAAAAGCTGTTGGTCAGTAGAAAACATTAGCATTTCCATGGTATCATTTACTAACAAATAATCATATGCCTGGCCACTGCAATCAGATATTTCATCTTTACAAAGGAACACACAGAGAACACAATCAGGAACTTCACCAGAGGAGCCAAGTAGGAAACATATTGTAAAACACATCCACCTAATAGTTTCAGCAAGAAGGTCCATGGAGTAGACATATCTCGTGTGGACCATCTTACTGATCGCATGAGTATATCCCCTTTGCACAAGATGGCTTGTTCCTCTCAGTAGAGCGCTGGAAGAGAGCAAAAGGTAAGTAAATATAAAGTCTCTATGCCATCAACAGAGACGTTTATAGGAGTAGATAATCTTACAGCCATGAAGTTTGCAATAAGGTCTTCAGGGAAGTTAACCTTGCTGAAAGGTATGTGAGCAATCCCTGTCTTATCAACTCTGATTTCAACTTCACTTTTCTTGAAATAATCGATAGCCTGCAAGCATTTGCAGAATTAGCATAATCAACTAATCACTCTCCGTTGGTAGTTTAATTGCTACAAGATTGGGGTAGATCAATCTATGCTGGTCATCATATACATATTAAATATTACTCTCGATTTTAGGTCGTTCTCGATGCTAACAGGGCCTTCAAGGTATCCACTTCAAAAAGATCGAAGAAGTTGGGCACTCACATGGTTTCGGAAGGTGCATCTCCAGGTCTGCCCATACAGGCCGGTCGGCCGCCACAAGTGCCCCCTCAACCACCGGTTCTGTCGGGGATGTGACCCGGATACCCCTAAGTGGTGGTTGCTGAGTTAGCAGAAGAGAGAAACATGAGTTAAATAGGTAAGAATAAAGAAAGAGGAGAAAAGATGTCCTGGGCCGAGATGGGAGAGACCCAGGCCGAATACCTTGCTCTGGGCCGAGGCAGCCAGGTCCCGGGCGGTCCGAAGCTAAGCGCCGCCCTGGGCGGACCGCTCCCTCCAGCTCGGCAGGCCGGAGCTGCTACGTTTCGGTGGGCCGACATCTCGTACCCCGGATGGGCCTCTGCCGAGCCGAACTTTCCTTCACCTCGGGCCGAAAGAGCTCTCCACTCCAGCTTCAGGGCGGGCCGAGGCGCCCAGCTTCGGTGGGCCGAAGCACCAGCAGGCCGAGGAGGCACAGCCCCGGTACAGGCCATCATCTCTAGCCTTGGACGGGCCGAGGCAGCACAACCTCGGATGGGCCGGCAGGCTGCTCCACGGTCGATCGAGTTGACTGAAGCTCGGACGTGTTCCTCGGGCCACCTCGCGACGGGCCTTCGCTCCATCAGCCGACCTCTCCAGCGACGTACTCGATCGATGTCTCGGTGCTATCCCGGACCGACGTCTCCAAGTGCATCGACCAGTAGCGTCCCAGCGTCCCGACCGAGGCAACTACGACATCTCCAGGCCGAGGTTTCATTACCTCGGTTGCCGACGCGTCTCCACCAGGCGCACCTCCGGCATCTCTACATCGACAAGTACAGATACCCTCTGCCATCTCCAGGAGACAAGCACAAGTGGACAAAAGCAATGACGCAGGCAGCGTGGCTACAGTGCACTGATGTGACAACAGTACAACTACAGTGACGCTGCTACAGTGTGACAAGACCCCATTGGTCACATCAGCTACAGTACGGTGGACAGTGCCTCTTGTCCTTGTCCCCTGCATGTCCCCTAGGCTCTCTCTATATAAAAAGCACTAGGGGGAGGAGATGGGGAGGCCGGACACCACGCTGTCTCATTTTCCCCCTTGGCCTTAGCTTCTTCTTCTTCCTCCTGGGCTCCTCTCCATGGTTAGCTCCTCACAGCTCGAGGAGCGTTTGTACACACCGCATATATAGAGGGAAATACACCAAATAGGATAGTGCTGCAGCAGGGGTTTTACCTCCTCACGAGGGCCCCGAAGTAGGGTAGATCTTTGTGTTTGCAGTGTTCTTCGTGTGCGACGCCATCGCGCAATCCCTCCTCGAATCCTCAAGCGTACGTTCGGCCCCAGAATAAGCCTACCCTAGGCATCTGCGTGTTCCCACCACGACAGTTGGCGCCCACCGTGGGGCTGATAGTGGCGCTTGCTGGATTAATTCGGATGGGACCTTCTCATCAACTCGGGGACTCAACTTCGACATCGTCCCCATGTGTTGACTCATTTTCGAGTTGGCTATAGTGCGAATCCGAGCTGATTCTGGAATCCGAGCTGATTCTGGAATCCGAGGTGTTCTGGAATCCGAGCTGATTCTGGAATCTGAGGCGTTCTGGAATCCGAGCTGTTCTGGAATCCGAGCTGTTCTGGAATCGAGGTGTTCTGAAGTCCGAGGTATCCTGGGAGAATCCGAGTTAAGACTTGGAAATCGAGTTAAGACCTCTCTACAACCTGACCGTGTAATTATCATTTATATGTCTGCCATGCTTCTAGATAATCTCAAACAGTGCTCGGGGACTGGCCCCTCGTTTCTACCTTGCTTTGATTAGTTGTTCTACCGGGACAAGATGTCTTGACCCGGGGACTGGATAGCCAGTCTATTTTTACACCTTCTCCTAGATAAGAAAAGTAACTCGGGGACTCGGTTGGAACCGAGTCTAGTTCTTTGTGCTTGGTAGCTGTTGTTAGATTCGTTTTCTGTTAAGTGCTATAACTGGTTTGCCTCGGTTAGTATAATTGTTGTTCCGTCAAATATTCTTCATGATATGTATGTTGGACTAACGTTGAAAGGTGACATCGGTTTTGTTGAGAATGTTCGTTACTGAGGTATCTGGAAAATCTGAGGTATATTGGAAATCCGGGTCATAATGGAGTTCCGAGGTACATTGGAAATCCAGGTCATATTGGAAAATCCGGGTCATATTGGTAATCCGAGGCATATTGGAAATCCGGGGTATATTGGAAATCGGGTTATAACTGGATTCGGGTTATAACTGAATTCCGAGGTATAATTGAATTCCGAGGTATAACGGAATTCCGAGGTATGGTGGAAATCCGAGGTATAGTGGAAATCCAAGGTATCATGGTTATATTGGTTATCTCAATTTACCCAAGGTACCCTGACATTATCGGTATTCTCTAGATCGCCGTTTGTTTCGGTTTGCCATAGTATCACGGCATCATTTCATATCCCAGATCACTGTTTATTTTGGTTTGTCGCAATATCCTAGCATCATTCCATATCCCAGATCATCGTTTATTCTGTTTGCCAATGTATCATGGCATTACCTGTGTACCAGATCAGGGTCTATGTTGGTTAATCAGAGGCAACATTTGAGGTATGTTTTTGCAGGTTATATGTCAAACCAGAAGTGGCTGGAGATCTATGTCGGTATACGCCCGAAGTGGCTAAAAACGGCATTCGAAATATGCTTATGTCAAACCAGCAGTGGCTGGAGACATCTATGTCGGTATACGCCCGAAGTGGCTAAAACCGGCATTCGAAATATGTTTATGTCAAAACAGCAGTGGCTGGAGACATCTATGTCGGTAAGCGCCAGGGTGGCTGCCAGACATCCGAGATACCGAGACATATTAGTTATGCCCAGAGGGGCCGAGATACTGAGACATGTGATATGCCCAGAGGGGCCGAGATACTGAGACATGTGTGAATGCTCAGAGGGGCCGAGATACCGAGACATATGCGTTATGCCCAGAGGGGCCGAGATACCGAGACATATGAGTTATGCCAGAGGGGCCGAGATACTGAGACATGTGTGATATGCCCAGAGGGGCCGAGATACCGAGACATATGCGTTATGCCCAGAGGGGCCGAGATACCGAGACATGTGTGATATGCCCAGAGTGGCCGAGATACGAGACATGTGTGATATGCCCAGAAAGTCCAAGATACTGAGACATATGAGATACTAACTTGCAGATTTATGTCGGTCTAGCCTACGCTGGCGGCATCTCAATTCGGTAAAGCCAGGAGGGCTAACCGACGCTGGCGGCATCTCAGTTCGGTAAAAGCCAGGAGGGCTAACCGACGCTGGCGGCATCTCAGTTCGGTAAAAGCCAGGATGGCTAACCGACGCAGGCGGCATCCGAGTTTGGTAAAGCCAGGAGGGCTAACCGACGCAGGCGGCATCCGAGTTTGGTAAAAGCCAGGAGGGCTAACCGACGCTGGCGGCATCCGAATTCGGTAAAGGCCAGGAGGGCTAAGAACCAACGTATGCTAGTGACCATGCAGGCAGTGTGCCAAACTGCCCAATGTCGGTAGAGACATCTATGTGTGGTCATGGCCATGCATGCAACACATTTCCAGTGCAAACTGAACATCTCGTTGTTGATTCGGGTAAGCTCGGTCAACCGGATGTCGCATGTGGCCTGGAGGGCCAAGAACCGACATATGATGATGCCAATGCAGGCTGGAGGTCGTGAATATGGAAATTTCTTGGTGTGGTTATTTATTTTTGTAAGTCTGCGCGCGACTCTGCGAATCCCCCGCAGCCTCGGGGACTAATGTCGGGGATGTGACCCCGGATACCCCTAAGTGGTGGTGTTGCTGAGTTAGCAGAAGAGAGAAACAGGAGTTAAATAGGTAAAGAATAAAGAAAGAGGAGAAAAAGACGTCTTGGGCCGAGATGGGAGAGACCCAGGCCGAAATACCTTGCTCTGGGCCGAGGCAGCCAGGTCCGGGCGGTCCGAAGCTAAGCGCGCCCTGGGCGGACCGCTCCCTCCAGCTCGGCAGGCTGGAGCTGCTACGTTTCGGTGGGCCGACATCCAGTGCGTACCTGGATGGGCCTCTGCCGAGCCAAACTTTCCTTCACCTCGGGCCGAACCGAGCTCTCCACTCCAGCTTCACGGCGGGCCGAGGCGCCCAGCTTCGGTGGGCCGAAGCACCAGCAGGCCGAGGAGGCACAGCCCCGGTACAGGCCATCATCTCCAGCCTTGGACGGGCCGAGGCAGCACAACCTCGGATGGGCCGGCAGGCTGCTCCACGGTCCGATCGAGTTGACTGAAGCTCGGACGTGTCCCTCGGGCCACCTCGCGACGGGCCTTCGCTCCATCAGTCGACCTCTCCAGCGACGTACTCGATCGATGTCTCGGTGCTATACCGGACCGACGTCTCCAAGTGCATCGACCAGTAGCGTCCCAGCGTCCCGACCGAGGCAGCTACGGCATCTCCAGGCCGAGGTTTCATTACCTCGGTTGCCGACGCGTCTCGACCAGGCGCACCTCCGGCATCTCTACATCGACAAGTACAGATACCCTCTGCCATCTCCAGGAGACAAGCACAAGTGGACAAAAGCAATGACGCAGGTAGCGTGGCTACAGTGCCATTGATGTGACAACAGTACAGCTACAGTGACGCTGCTACAGTGTGACAAGACCCATTGGTCACATCATCTACAGTACGGTGGACAGTGCCTCTTGTCCCCTTGTCTCCTGCATGTCCCCTGGGCTCTCTCTATATAAAGAGCACCAGGGGGAGGAGATGGGGAGGCCGGACACCCACGCTGTCTCATTTTCCCCCTTGGCCTTAGCTTCTTCTTCTTCCTCCTGGAGCTCCTCTCCATGGTTAGCTCCTCACAGCTCGAGGAGCGTTTGTACACACCGCATATACAGAGGGAAATACACCAAATAGGATAGTGCTACAGTAGGGGTTTTACCTCCTCACGAGGGCCCCGAAGAAGGGTAGATCTTTGTGTTTGCAGTGTTCTTCGTGTGCGACGCCATCGCGCAATCCCTCCCCGAATCCTCAAGCGTACGTTCGGCCCCAGAATAAGCCTACCCCTAGGCATCTGCGTGTTCCCACCACGACAGGTTCTCTATGTCTCCGCGCTACAAAGGGATCAATGGTCTCCTGGGATCAGACCACCAGGCGCAGACAAACAAACATCAGATAAAAACTAAGAATGCTTGTACTTTTCATCAAAGATGCAACAGATAAAATGAAATGAATTGCTTAATTACCTTTGACACCAGTGAAGATGAAGGATGAAAACAGAAAGTGACATAATCTGAGAAGGGACATTGGGCAAATAAATGAGAGCTATCTTAGAAAAGCAACCTGCGAAAATAAACTTACAAACAAATTTGCATCAGGAGTTCTTTTACACTCCAACCAAAATAAATAGCTACGTTAAGATGACATGGCCAGAATGGAAGACCACCAATCTGACAATATATAAACATGATATCTTAGGTCAGATTTAATACAAACCTTGATTGATATACATACTATTAACCAGTTAGATAATACATAGTAATAATATTTGTGTATGCATAAGCCATGATGAGATAAATGCTTCTTTAACCATTTTATTTAGCATGGATAATTTTATTTAGCATTCACCCTTAGCATGAAGTAAATATATTCAGTGTATCCTAGTGAGCGGCTCATGCCTGCAATACAAAAAATAGAAAGGACTTCATTTTAAGATAAACTGTTATGACAAAGTGTAGAAAAGGTACAGTAAAAAAAAGCTTAGAGAAGGCTAATGCAAGCTTAGGCCATGATAGCAACCTACCATTTTGTGAGAAATTCAAGCTCAAAATTTAGGGTACTAAATGTTTTGACATTTAGTCTGCAGAGGCATTTCGTCAGACATGTTGAAGGTATTTATATAGGAAGCAACGGTAGTTAAAAATCATACATGACCATGACACCTAAGGGAAGATGACCTTTCCGCTGCTGGCACTACCTCAGAGATTCAGCTTTTGTACTTGACTTCTACCGACCTGAACCTCAAGGCCCTCGTAGAGATAGAGCAACCCTTCAGCAGGACCCAGTGCTATCTGCAGCCTGACGGCTGATGGGGGGACAGGGTGCCCACGTTTGAACAGGTCGTCATCCAGACTCAGCGGGCTTTGATCGGTCTGAACGGCAGTGTAGCCGACGAGGCTCTGGTGCTCGACGACCTTGGTGGACGACGCCCAGGCCCCGGACTTCGGCCAGCCATTCCTTGTCCCTGAACAACAACAGGACCGAAGTCAGAACTGCTTGAGAGAGGTGGATTCTTCCGTGATGTGACGCAACTGCATTGCAGTTCGCAAGTGTGTTGCGATCGATACCTTGCTGCCGATCGTGTCGAGCCTCTTGACGGCTAGCGCAGTGCCGTAGTTGGTCGAGCTCTAGGCGCAGCAGCTCGTATGTGCGCCAGTCGAGCTCCAGGCGTAGCAGCACGTAGGCCGGTAGGAACCAAGGCAGGAGGCGGCGGGGAAGTCTGGGCGGGCGGCAGGATGGATGCTGCGGCGCCCATCAACCGTGTGAGAGGACGGGGAGGTGCTCCTAATGGGATGCAGGGGAGCGAGGGAGGAACAAAGCCGGAGAGGGATTTGGGCAGAGGAGACCCATGCCTTGCAAGAAGATGGGGGAGGGGGAGAGCTTGGCGGCGCTAGAGGTCGAGTACGGCGGCGGACCAGTGACTGTCCAGATGGGAGCAGCGGGGCTGAGAGGGACGTGGGCTTGGCCCATGTGCGCGTGACTGCTGCGACGCGAGATAGGAGAGATTTTACTTTTGGCAAAATCTAAGGAAAGGCGCCGCTGCGCTCGTCCTCCCGAGCGGTGGCTCGTACGAATCTGGCGCTCGCAGCTCTCCCGTGTCGCGCACCACCACCACGTCTCTTCTCGCGTGCGGATAAAGTTCGACGTGGGACCCACTCGTCAGTGTAACCTGAGACGTAACGGTGTACACCATTTTGAATTTCGGGAGTCGTGCGGG
Organism: Poa pratensis; assembly: GCA_947311845.1. NCBI lineage: Eukaryota > Viridiplantae > Streptophyta > Magnoliopsida > Poales > Poaceae > Poa > Poa pratensis. The sequence goes on along the minus strand of CAMZMU010000073.1, from coordinate 950,743 downwards.
AGTGGGGAGATTAATTTCAGGTTTTTTTCCCAACCTCATTTCCGTTCCTCACGCTCTTTCTCATCTCGCTATGTCTCTCTGGCGATCCACGGGCGATTCGCCGTTCCTCGCCGCTGCGAGCGCCGTCCGGCGGTTCCTCGCCGCTGCGAGCGCCGTCCGGCTGTTCCTCGCCGACCCAGCACCGTGCCCTCGCTGCTCCGCTGTCGGGTGAGTCTTCTGCCACCGCTGGTTAGCTCCTTTCCCTCGCCCTTCTCTCTCTATCCGAGCCTCGCCGGAAGTACTGGCCAGTCGCCGTTCTTCGCGCGCTGCCCACAGACTCACCACGACGGGTACTGCGACCGGCTTATGCGGTTCACACATCCTTATGCGGTTTCTCCGCCAGCGACCGGCTTCTTCGTGACTGCTGCTAGGGATTTTGTTTTGTAGCTTGCTCAGTGCGACCGGATCTGCAATCGGAGAGGGGTGCCATGTTCGATTTGTAGAGATTAGGGTTTTAAGGTGCGTTGTTTGCTTGTGCTGTCGATTTTTGTGGTGGTTCATTCGCTTTTAAGGTAGATTTAGTTAGGTTTTTAGTTCTTATGCATGTGATTTTTGTGCTAGGCTTTACCGATTGCATGCTTAAATCCCTGAAAGCTAAATTGTTTTGCATGCTTAGTAAGTGCATATGTTTAACCCTGACAAATGGTGGGTACTGCTGTTGAGGTTCTGGTGTGTGATTCAAATTTGCTAGAACATCATAGTACATATGTGTTTATGCTGGTGATGGTAGTGTAGAATTTCTATATTCTGTTTTGTTGTCCTGATAGCTGCCAGTAATCTGATAGATATCATGTTTTTAACCTGTTAGTTGTATTGTATTTATATGGTAGCTTAGACTTGTCGAACCCGGTGGTTTGATGTTTTTTGTTTAGCTTGCTAATTTTTTAACCTGGTATGTATGATCAATTAACTTGATATATTCGTTCAAACAACCTGATAGCTAACTTGTTAATTTACTTCTGTATTATATACCTATTTTGTAATTAGCAGTGATTCTAGATTTTTCTGAGCCTTTTTTTTTACTAATTTGGTAAGTACAAGCAATTAATTTGGTAGGTAGCACTGATCTAATTGATAACCAGAAATTTTTGTTAGCAACAAATGCGTCATCATTTTTTATTAATTTGGTTACTAGCACTGAAATATGTTGTAGCTTCCACTTGATAATATGGTAACCAGTCATTTTTATTAATTTGCTCACTCACCACCATCGCCGTCGATGTGAGTGGTGTAGTTGTACGGTGTCTCGTCGGCGCATTTCTCGTCGATGTATCTTTGCATGATGTATTTTAATTTGTGCTTCTATCAAGTTTGTACACATGATTAATATGGTTCTGTTTTGCTAAACATGTTTAGTGCGATGGGTAGGAGGAAGGGCAGCCGTAATAAAGCAGGTGGTGATGTGAAAGCAAAAGCCATAAAGAAAAGGCGTGATGTGAGTTGTTTCCCTTGTTGCTTACCTTTGTTTTCTTGGTGGGAATACTAGTGTAGTTGTCAAGTTGGTGCAAATGCACTGATGTAGTTTCATTTGTGGGTTAGTGTTGCAGTATTATGTTGTTTATTAGTTAGAGTATATAATGTGGTGAGCATATTTAATTTACTTGGATTCTCAAACTGAATATTTTGGGTTACTACAAGCAGTGATTTTAGATTTTTCTGAACTATTTGTTTTTCTAATTTGGTAACTAAAAGCAATTAATTTGCTAGCTAGCACTGATATAATTGATAACAAGTGTAGTTGTAAATGGTGTGTTGGGACTAGTGTGCATAAATATTCTGATGTAGTCAGGTTTTTATGGCTTAGGTTGCACCAACATTTTTTGTCGAACTGAATTTTTAGAGTAACCAGTTTTGGGGAATTACTTCTGTGTTGTGTACACCTTTTTTTTGGAATTTACTGGAATCGATGATTGAACTAATTGATAACCAGAGTAACTGTGAATGTGTGGTGAGGTGAGTGGTGGAGGGAGCGGGGTTTAAATGTACTGGTGCAGTTGTGATTTTGGCTTAGATTGCAGATATCTGTTAGCAAATAATGCGTCACCATTGTTTATTAATTTGGTCACTAGCACTGAAATATGTTGTAGCTTGCACTTGATAATATGGTAACCAGTCATTTTTATGTTGCAGGCTACTCGTGTCGACAAGAATGGGGCTTCTCTATATGCTGTCACGCAGCTCTATGCCAGTCTGACCAAAGATCAGCGTAATGCCATAGTTGCTATGGGGCAAGGATCTTTCCTAGATATCAAGTGTAATTCCCTCCACAACCCACTGAACAGTTGGTTTGTCAGGTGCTATGATCCAAAGAGGAGAGCATTCGTTGTTCCATGTCGAGGTATTATCCCTCTTACTGAAGAGTCCGTCGAGTTATTGACTGGGCTTCCGCGCGGTCCACTGGAGGTGAAGTACTACGTGAATGGCGAGTTGGAGGAGCAGATTTGTAACATCCCAAAATTATTATCAGGGATTATATTCCAAAAATAAGAGCCAACAAAAACTTTTGTTGTTTATTGTATGTTAATTGCCTTTTGTTACTTGAGATGTTGTTCTTGCTGTTTGTGTGAGTGTTTGCTCTAGTAAACACTAGTAAGAAAGAAAGAAAGCAAAATATAAAATCAAAGCAAGAAAAATAAAAGTGACAAGTTGTCACATGAAAATCTCCAAGTGACAAACTCAATTATTTTCAAACCAAAGTCAGTGGAGTTGTAATGTAAACCCTCCCCATTTTGTTCCTACCACTTTTCCCCTCTCAAATATTATTTTTGAATTAGTTTAAAATTCAAAAATAAAAACAAATGGAAATAAATTAAAATAACATAAACAAAGTACTATAAAAGAAAATGTTTCAAAACATTTTATTATTTTATGCCAATTTTTGTGGAGCTTCTACATGTTATGGGAAGGCCCCACAAATTTTTGCAAATTTTTCTAAAATGTTTAAGTGCCCTAATTAAATCCTAAAAAACCTTCTGGTTTTAAAAAGAAATAGAGAAGGACCTAGTTGTGATAACAGAAAAGAAGAAGCAGGGGGTTTTCTGCAAAACCGTCGTCGACTCCAGCCCCGACGACCATCGCCGTGTCGCCGCGACCGTGCTCGCCGTTTCCGCGCTCCCCAGGCCCCCCTGGCCGCGCACCCCCTCGCCCCCGTGCCTCTGCAGCCGCGCCGCCGCAGAGGAGAGCAGTTACGCCGCCCCTCGCCTCGATTTCCCTCCAGCGTCGCCGTGGCGAGCTCGCCGTCGTCGACCAAATTGGCCCAGCTCACTGCTCCCCGACACGCCGCGCTTGGCCGAGATCTTCTAGAACATGTCCGGACCCCGGTGAACGCCTTGTCTCCACGTCCCTCGCACCGCCGCGTCGGATTGGGGAGAAATATCTCCGCCGTGTCGCCGTGGACGTCGCCGTGCACTCCGTCCACCGTACGCCGCATCCCGCGCTATAAAACCACCCCCGCACCCTCTGCGAACACCACACCACCCCACTCCCTCGCTGACCCCTCTCAATTCGCCGTGCACTGCCAGGAGGGCGTGCTGTGCCGTAGCCACTGCCGCCGTCGAGGTCCGTCGTGGCCACGACGCCACACTGCCCCATTCTTCCCTCTTTGGCCTGCACTTGCTTCCCTCTGCTTCACCGCACTCACCTCACCCTTTTTCCCTCTGGATTGTGTCCAGATTCGCCGTGGGATCATCGCCGGAGCTCGTGCCCGTGGCCGTGGAAGTTGCAGACCACGCCATCACCGCTACACTCCGTCCCAGCAAGCACAACTCGTGCCACAACCTTACCCGAGCCTCCGCCGTCGATTCACGTCATCGCTGCCGTCTGCCGTGCCCTTTAGGTGAGTTTTCCGTCCACCTCGCCGTCGCCGGAGCTTCGGCGCCGCTCGTTTTAGGTCACCGGAGTTCGTCGACGACGTGGGCTAACGTGAGCCGTTGGATTTTAATCCAACGATTGCGTACCGCTTCGGTTAAGTGAAAGAGAGAGAGAGAGACTGACGGGCGGGCCCCGCTCGTCAGGATTTTATTATTTTCCAACCACGCACTGTGTCGCTGACGTGTAGACCCCACTAGTCAGCCTTTTCAACATTATCCAGAGGAGGGAATTTTCGAATTTCAAACTTCTCTGAATAATCAGTACTGGATCCAACTTTGAAATTCAATATCTCGAGATTTAGGAATCCAAATAAATCAAACTCAACTGTTCTGGAAAGCTTATGAAATTGTTTAACCAACACAATTGGTCTCATGTCATTTAATTAAATAGTAAAAAGTATTATTGAAAATGCCACAGAAGGTTTAAATCTAAACTTGTTTGTTTCTGATACTCTGTTAGTCCAAATAATTCCAAACCAATTTTGCTAGCTTAGTACTGCCTTGTGTTAGCTCCCCTAATTTTGGTAGAATTAATTAAGCAGTATAATTGTTGACTTTAAGATAAACCCTTCTGGACTAAAACAACAAATATGTTTATTGGTTGATCCAAATGAGTTAGGACCAATTTTGTTAGCTCACATATAGCCATGTTTAGTTACCCCTAAAAGGGTTTAATTTTTGGAACAATAGAATTTAAATGGTAGCTAAAACTTGATTATTAAGCTACTGGATTCAATCCAATGTGTAGGGAGTTTGGTAACTCCAAATGATCCAATTCAAATTGGGTTGTCTTCTACACATCAGTAGCTTTCCATAAATTTAGTTTGTATTTTTGTGACAACTCAAGTTGTGGAATTAAACATGAATAACTAGTTCTGCCATAATTTAGAAGTAATTAAATAATGTTTAATTCAATTTATTTGAAAATCAAATTGTGTGGTTTGATGTGTGCAGTAGCTAATTGTGATGTTGATGATGGTTATGTTGAGATGATTGCTTGTATAGCTTAGTGATTGTTTGCATTGTTTGTTTTAATTAGACGAGAACGTTGTCGGATATATCGAGGAAGGAGAGTTTGCTGAATTTGAAGAACAAGAGCAAGATCACTTTGCCAAGCAAGGCAAGCTATTCTCTGAGCTTGCACTACCAACATATGCATCTACTTTCATAACATGTTTACTCTCAAAGCAAGATTTATAAAACCCATTTCAAAATATATGGATATTATTTTGCCACCCTATGTAGTAGTTTATATAAAACTTTAGGATGGGAAAACAATGTTGTTTATTCAAAACTCCTTTGAAATTTCTTGTGAGTTTATGGAATGCCGAGATGTCGGTGTTGTATTGGAAAAGTGGAAAAATGGTGATGTTTATGAAAAATGCACAGTGTCCTAGTACTATGGAAACCAATCCTACCCTGTGCGACCACATTTACCACATATGGGAAAAGGCGTAGTCATGTAGTTTGCTCTTATTAGTATGGGATACCTCATCGACGGAGATGACTCCGTTATGCATGAGGGGATGGTCCGAGGATCTACCCCCTGACCCGGGTCCTCACACAAGTTGGTGGGGAGGATAGAAGGTTCCACCATAAACCGCCGGACAAAACTATGAGTCCTCACACTTAGGGTTTCTGACGGGAAACCGGACTGGGTGTCGATGGAAAGTGTCATATGGGAAGGATCCTATACTAGCATGAGCAAATAAGAGGCTATGGCCGGCGGCTTACTTCGCATACACCTGGTATGGCGAGACGTGGCAGACACGATGAGTTGCCGGATGGATGTGGGTTAAAAGCGTGCTACCTCTGCAGAGTGTTAAAACTATTCGAATAGCCGAGTCCTCGGATATGGACAATTGGGAGACTGTCCTAAGACCTTGTGCAAGTTTTAAAAAGGCTTTGAGTTTTAAAAGAAAAATGAAGTGGAGATTGTTTCCTACACCTATACCAACGGATCGGTATGAGGTGGTTGGATGAAAGTGGACCATGACGGGCTATGGTCGGAAAAAGGGGAGTTTTGGAAAAACAGATGAAAATGGTGACTTCTTTAAAGATAGTTATAAAACTCTTCTTACCTTTTTCAATAAAGATATAGAGATGTTTTAAATAAGAAAAGTTGTCAACTAAAATAAAACTGGTGCATACTCATGTTGGGGTAGTTTGCGAGTACATTCAAATGTACTCATATTGGTTTCGTCCCTGGCTATTGTCCTAGCCAGACTACGAGGAGGAACACTACGCGAGCAGGATATGGCGACTTCTACGCCAACTAAGGATCTCCACAAGTCAGCTGCCTGTCGGGTTGTCATCGTTAGAATATGATGTCTACTACGCCGTAGCTTCCGCTGATATTTTGGTTTGGCCCATGAAGGCACCTATGTAAGAACTTGGTCTAAATGACCATTTATGTAAGACTTTTATTCGGTACTGTAATGGATGTAAACTTTGGTATCCAATTCGGATTATGTGCAACGACAGACTGATCACGGGATCGTTGTGTTAAGCATAATCGGGTATTTCGGACAGCTAGTCCGGGGTCCCCACAGACTTGGTATCAGAGCCATCCTGACTTTAGGAAACCTTAGTTAGCATGGTCGTTTGTCAAATGTTACAAAAGATGAATTTCTAAAAAGAAAGGAATGAAGTATTTTCGAAAATTGCTTATCTCCAATCCTCTTACTTATGCAAAATTTTACTCTCATTAAATATTACATTTTCCTTAGTATCCCTAAAATTTTGTACACCTCTCATTAAGTTTAAAATTTGACTCACTTGTTGCCCTACTATATTAAAATTTTGATATACTTGTCACCTAACTAACTTAAAATTTTGCTTAAAAACTGTAGATGGCACTCCACTGGACCGAGTTCGTTCAGCTGGAGAAGGACAGCAAGCTGACGTTTGAGAGGGACTTGTTCGAGTTGACCAAGCTGTTAGGTCGCCCCGCTCCAGAGTTTGAGGGAGCTCAGATTGATGTTCACGGTGTTGGAAGGCTGAGCTGGCTCATCAGATCGTCAGTTCGCAGGAACATCAAGTCTCCCATTCCAGGACGCTCATCTTCACCACCAAGGAGGCCACCTGGGTTGACGGTCTCTGTACTGCTACACAGAGGATGCTAGCCCGACTTTGTGAGGAGCACAAGGCGGAGTTAGTAGACTCCCGTTTCCGGTTCTACGGGAGGCGCAACTGTGATGGACACCCTACTCCTTCACCTTACCACCCGATGTTTGGGAGCTACATCATGGACATGGAGATCTTACTTCAGTGCACTCAGGATGATCTGTTGCGCACTAGGATTCAGCTCCACTTCGACCGCGAGTCGCTCGTTGAGCTTCGCGAGAACGAGATGAAGCTGATGGTGGAGAAGGTTGCTCTTCTCAGGAAGAGGGCCCAGCTGAGGAAGACTATCGTGAAGCTCCGCACGAAGGTGGCAGAGCAGGATGGACTGATTGAGGATCTAGAGCACCATACTGACGAGATGGAGGAGGAGGGCGAGGATCTCCGCAAGGAGAACGACGCTTTCCTCAGTGACGATGATGACTTCGTGGAGGAGATGGACTGTGAGGAGGAGGATGATGAGGAGGAGTTAGTTGACGAGGAGGAGGAGCCACTCGAGCCAGTTCTCGAGGACGAGGAGGAGGATCCCGAGGAGCCAGCCTACCAGTCAGATGCTGACGTGTTAGAGCTGGAGGTTCCACCTCAGTAGGCGAGTGACTTGATCACTACCGCAGGATTAGGTTGACCCCCTATAGCTAGTCGAGTAGTAGTAGTGGTTCTTTTGGAAACCAGATGTTATGTATCCTAGATGTAAGTGATGTTGTAAGCTTGATGTTGATGTGAACTCCTTGATGTGTTGTTTGTGAAATATAAGTATGTTTGTCTTGTTTAAATTGTGTGAACTATTTTCATATAACTCTTAGGATTAATCAACCACTTGAGAGATCGTCTTTTCCCTTAGTCGAACTTTTCTTGCCTTGTCTCTTATACCCGGTGTGCTTCAGGATGCCCCCCGTCGCAGCAATGCGGAAGGATCAGGATCAGCACCACCACCACCGGACCCAACCCCCACCCAACTTCTCGCACTTATCATGGAGGAGCGTGAAAATGCCCGGCAAGAGCGCCAAGCTCATCTCGCTGCCTTACAACAACTCGCAGCCGCTATAACAACAACAACAATAACAACAACAACAACAACAATGGTGGCAATGGCAATGAGAAACCAGCGATCTACCTTAGGCGATTTTCAGAAGACCAACCCACCCACCTACTCCAAGGGACTTCACCCACTAGAAGCCGATGATTGGCTTCGCACCATCGACAATAATCTGAAGTTGCTGCTGTGGGAGAAAATGAGAAAGTGTTGTATGCAACCCACTATCTCGCTGGACCTGCAAGAGCTTGGTGGGAAACTACCAAGACTCTCCAGCCAGCTGGTCATGTCATCAACTGGGCTGAGTTCCAGGAGAAGTTCCGCAAGAAGCATATTCCCAGTGGACTTATTGAGAGGAAGAAGGATGAGTTCCGCAAACTGAGGCAGGGAAGTAGAGATGTGGTCGGTTATCTTGAGGAGTTTACCGACTTATCTCGGTATGCTCCTGATGACACCGACAAGGAAGAGAAGAAGATGGAGCGTTTCATGAGTGGACTTCATGATGAACTTCAGTGTGCTTTGGTTATCCATGACTTCCGTGATCTGGAGTCACTTGTGGACAAAGCCATCCAGCTGGAGACCAAGCGCAAGTCGATGTATGAAGGTCGCAAGAGGAGGATGAATGCTCAGGAAGGCTCGAGCAGCCAGAAACCTCGTATCTTTCAGCAGAACACCAGGCCTGCCTATCGTCCACCCCAAGCTCCACGCCCCAATTACCCTAACCGCCCAAACAACTTCAACCGCCCCAATGACAATAACCGTCCCGGAGGAAACTTCAACAACTTCACCCGCAATCCCAATGTGATCTGCTTTGAATGCGGCAACAAGGGTCACTACTCCAAAGAATGTCCCAATCCCAAGAGGAATGTCCAGCGCCCCAATGCGCCGGCACAGAACAATGGTCAAGGCCGCAATGGAAATGGAAATGGCAAGAATGCCGCACCTCGCGGAAATGCTGCTGTTGCCAAGGGTCGTCTGCACCACATCAATGCTGAAGAAGCTCAGGATGCTCCGGATGTTGTGCTGGGTACGTTCCTTGTCAACTCAGTACCTGCAACTGTTCTGTTTGATTCTGGTGCTACCCATTCATTTGTTACCCAAGAATTTGTTGCTAAGGGAGGTTTAGTTAAGAGCCTCTTACCCAAACCCATGGTCATCCAAATCCCAGAATCCACCGTAGAGACCAAGATGTTTTGCTCCGATGTACCCCTTGAGATCAAAGGAGAAAAGTTTCCAGTTAACTTAATTGTTCTGGGAACCCAAGGCATCGATGTTATACTCGGTATGAATTGGTTAGCCAAGTACCATGGTCGAATTGACTGTGCCAGAAGAGCTGTATCCATCACCACCGACAAAGAAGTAGAAGTGGAGTATGTGTCTGAAACTAGTCAACCTCACCCAGGCTGCCATGAGAGCATAGCTCGACCCGCCCTAGATGAGATCCGTGTTGTTCATCTGTTCAAGGATGTTTTCCCAGAAGAATTGCCTGGTATGCCGCCAGATAGGGATATTGAGTTCATAATTGAGCTTATCCCAGGAACATCCCCCATATCCCAAAAGCCTTATCGGATGAATCCGGAAGAACTGGTTGAGTTGAAGAAGCAGTTGGCTGATATGCTAAGCAAAGGTCTTGTCCGCCCAAGCGCTTCACCATGGGGATCACCCATTATTTGTGGACAAGAGAGACGGTACCACACGCCTGTGTGTGGATTATCGCAAGCTGAATGACGTGACCATTAAAAATAAGTACCCTCTTCCCAAGATCGAGGATCTGTTCGATCAAATGAACGGAGCCCGAGTCTTTTCAAAGATCGATCTTCGGACAGGATACCATCAGTTGAAGATCAGAGAGACAGATATTCCCAAGACCGCCTTCACCACTCGTTACGGTTGTTTGAATACACCGTGATGTCTTTTGGTCTGACCAATGCCCCAGCCTATTTCATGAATCTCATGAACAAGATTTTCATGGAGTACCTCGACAAGTTCGTGGTAGTTTTCCTTGATGACATCCTTATTTATTCCAAGACCGAAGAAGAGCATGCTGAACACCTGCGTCTAGTTTTGGAGACCCTCCAAGAGCACCAGCTGTATGCCAACTTAGCAAGTGTGAGTTTTGGCTCAGTGAAGTGGCATTTCTGGACATATTGTATCCGCTGGAGGAATTTCTGTTGACCCTGAGAAGATACAAGCCATTCTTGACTGGTTATCCCCAACCAATGTTTTTGAAATCCGAAGCTTTCTCGGACTTGCCGGTTATTACCGCAAGTTCGTTGAAGGATTTTCCAGTATAGCCAAACCTCTGACCCAACTGTTGAAGAAGGACAAGAAATTTGAATGGACTCAGAAGTGTGAGGATAGTTTCCAAGAACTGAAGAAGAGACTAACCTCAGCCCCAATCCTGATCATGCCAGACGTCACCCAGAGTTTCGACGTGTATTGCGATGCATCACGCCTCGGACTTGGTTGCGTTCTGATGCAAGAAGGCAAAGTTGTGTCGTATCTGTCCCGGCAGTTGCGACCGCATGAAGAGAATTACCCAACCCATGACTTGGAGTTAGCTGCTGTAGTCTTTGCTCTTAAGAAGTGGCGTCCCTATCTTGCGGGACATCGCTGCGAGGTCTATACAGATCACAAAAGCTTGAAGTATATTTTCACCCAGAAAGATCTGAACCTGCGACAGAGGAGATGGATGGAATTAATCAAGGATTATGATATTGGAATCCATTATCACCCGGAAAGGCTAATGTAGTTGCCGATGCCCTTAGTCGCAAACCTTGCACCCTGAATGCCCTGATCCAAGCCGAACAGCCAGCCTTGTTCAAAGACTTCCAAGATTTTGGACTAGAGCTTGTTAGCCATGGTTATCTCGCCAATTAGAGTTAACCCCAACCCTGATGGATCAAATCAAAGAAGCCCAAAAGGTCATGAAAGCATAGAGGGAATTAGGAAGAAAATTTCCCTCGGCAAAGCACCCGGTTTTACCGAAGATGCTGAAGGAGTGCTGAAATTCAATGACCGTATCTGTGTGCCCAATGTCACGGAACTTAAGGAGTTAATCCTGAAGGAGGCCCATGAGACCCCTTATTCAATCCACCCCGGCGGAACCAAAATGTACCAAGACCTTCGAGAAAGATTTTGGTGGCATGGAATGAAGCGAGAGATTGGTTCATTCGTAGCCAAGTGTGATATCTGTCAGCGAGTCAAGGCTGAACATCAGCGACCCGCTGGATTGCTTCAACCTTTGAAAATTCCCGAGTGGAAGTGGGATGAGATTGGAATGGATTTTATTACCGGACTTCCAAGATCCAACCGAGGCCATGATTCAATCTGGGTCATCGTTGATCGACTGACCAAGGTTGCCCACTTTGTTCCTGTCAAGACCACTCATACCGGAGCTCAGTTAGCAGACCTGTATATTTCCAGAATAGTGAGCCTGCATGGTGTGCCTAAGAAGATTGTATCTGATAGAGGCACGCAATTCACCTCAAGATTCTGGAAATCCCTTCATGAAGCCCTCGGAACCAAGTTAGCCTTTAGCACAGCTTATCATCCCCAGACCGATGGCCAACTGAGCGAGTGAACCAGATATTGGAGGACATGCTTCGCGCATGTGTTCTATCCTATGGTTCCAAGTGGGAAGATTGTCTTCCGTTTGCAGAGTTCTCGTACAACAACAGTTATCAGTCTAGTCTGCAAATGGCCCCTTTTGAAGCCCTTTACGGCAAGAAGTGTCGTACACCCCTGAATTGGTCCGATACCGGAGAGAGCAAATTGTTCGGACCAGATACCCTCCGTGAAGCTGAAGAGCAAGTTCAGCTTATTCGTGAACGCCTCAAAACTGCCCAATCCCGTCAGAAGAGTTACGCTGACACCAAGCGCCGTGATCTCACTTTCAGTGTCGGAGATTATGTTTATCTCCGAGTGACACCCCTCAAGGGAATGCAGCGTTTCCATGTCAAAGGAAAGTTAGCGCCAAGGTATATTGGACCCTTCAAGGTCATTGCTCGTCGAGGAGAAGTATCCTATCAGCTGGAGTTACCCCAGGAGTTAGGAGATTATCATGATGTCTTCCACATTTCCTTGCTCCGGAAGTGTCTTGAAGTTCCTGACCAGCCTGATGTTTTCAAAAACATCGACCACCTCTCCATCGACCTGAACCAAGACCTGACTTATCGTGAGAGACCCCTCAAAATTCTCGAAGAAGATGTTCGTGTTACCCGAAGACGTGCGATCAAGTTTTACAAAGTCCAGTGGACTAACCACTCTGAAGAAGAAGCAACTTGGGAACGCGAAGATTATCTTAGAAGCGAATTCCCAGACCTCCTTAAAACCTAAGCCTAGCAAATCTCGGGACGAGATTTATTTTAAGGGGGGAAGGATTGTAACATCCCAAAATTATTATCAGGATTATATTCCAAAAATGAGAGCCAACAAAAACTTTTGTTGTTTATTGTATGTTAATTGCTTTTGTTACTTGAGATGTTGTTCTTGCTGTTTGTGTGAGTGTTTGCTCTAGTGAACACTAGTAAGAAAGAAAGAAACAAAATATAAAATCAAAGCAAGAAAAATAAAAGTGACAAGTTGTCACATGAAAATCTCAAGTGACAAACTCAATTATTTTCAAACCAAAGTCAGTGGAGTTGTAATGTAAACACTCCCCATTTTGTTCCTACCACTTTCCCCTCTCAAATATTATTTTTGAACTAGTTTTAAAATTCTAAAATAAAAACAAATGAAATAAATTAAAATAACATAAACAAAGTACTATAAAAGAAAATGTTTCAAAACATTTTATTATTTTATGCCAATTTTTGTGGAGCTTCTACATGTTATGGGAAGGCCCCACAAATTTTTGCAAATTTTTCTAAAATGTTTAAGTGCCCTAATTAAATCCTAGAAAACCTTCTGGTTTTAAAAAGAAACAGAGAAGGACCTAGTTGTGATAAAAGAAAAGAAGAAGCAGGGGGTTTTCTGCAAAACCGTCGTCGACTCCAGCCCCGACGACCATCGCCGTGTCGCCGCGACCGTGCTCGCCGTTTCCGCGCTCCCCAGGCCCCCCTGGCCGCGCACCCCTCGCCCCCGTGCCTCTGCAGCCGCGGCGCCGCAGAGGAGAGCAGTTACGCCGCCCTCGCCTCGATTTCCCTCCAGCGTCGCCGTGGCGAGCTCGCCGTCGTCGACCAAATTGGCCCAGCTCGCTGCTCCCCGACACGCCGCGCTTGGCCGAGATCTTCTAGAACACGTCCGGACCCCGGTGAACGCCTTGTCTCCACGTCCCTCGCACCGCCGCGTCGGATTGGGGAGAAATATCTCCGCCGTGTCGCCGTGGACGTCGCCGTGCACTCCGTCCACCGTACGCCGCATCCCGCGCTATAAAACCACCCCCGCACCCTCTGCGAACACCACACCACCCCACTCCCTCACTGACCCCTCTCAATTCGCCGTGCACCGCCAGGAGGGCGTGCTGTGCCGTAGCCACTGCCGCCGTCGAGGTCCGTCGTGGCCACGACGCCACACTGCCCCATTCTTCCCTCTTTGGCCTGCACTTGCTTCCCTCTGCTTCACCGCACTCACCTCACCCTTTTTCCCTCTGGATTATGTCCAGATTCGCCGTGGGATCATCGCCGGAGCTCGTGCCCGTGGGCATGGAAGTTGCAGACCACGCCGTCACCGCTACACTCCGTCCCAGCAAGCACAACTCGCGCCACAACCTTACCCGAGCCTCCGCCGTCGATTCACGTCATCGCCGCCGTCTGCCGTGCCCTCTAGGTGAGTTTTCCGTCCACCTCGCCGTCGCCGGAGCTTCGGCGCCGCTCGTTTTAGGTCACCGGAGTTCGTCGACGACGTGGGCTAACGTGAGCCGTTGGATTTTAATCCAACGATTGCGTACCGCTTTGGTTAAGTGAAAGAGAGAGAGAGACTGACGGGCGGGCCCCGCTTGTCAGGATTTTATTATTTTCCAACCACGCACTGTGTCGCTGACGTGTAGACCCCACTAGTCAGCCTTTTCAACATTATCCAGAGGAGGGAATTTTCGAATTTCAAACTTCTCTGAATAATCAGTACTGGATCCAATTTTGAAATTCAATATCTCGAGATTTAGGAATCCAAATAAATCAAACTCAACTGTTCTGGAAAGATTATGAAATTGTTTAACCAACACAATTGGTCTCAGGTCATTTAATTAAATCAGTAAAAAGTATTATTGAAAATGCCACCGAAGGTTTAAAATCTAAACTTGTTTGTTTCTGATACTCTGTTAGTCCAAATAATTCCAAACCAATTTCGCTAGCTTAGTACTGCCTTGTGTTAGCTCCCCTAATTTTGGTAGAATTAATTAGGCAGTATGAATTGTTGACTTTAAGATAAACCCTTCTGGACTAAAACAAACAAATATGTTTATTGGTTGATCCAATATGTTAGGACCAATTTTGTTAGCTCACCTATAGCCATGTTTAGTTACCCCTAAAATGGTTTAATTTTTGGAACAATAGAATTTAAATGGTAGCTAAAACTTGATTATTAAGCTACTGGATTCAGTCCAATGTGTAGGGAGTTTGGTAACTCCAAATGATCCAATTCAAATTGGGTTGTCTTCCACACATCAGTAGCTTTCTATAGAAATTTAGTTTGTATTTTTGTGACCAACAGAACTCAAGTTGTGGATTTTAACATGAATAACTAGTTCTGCCATAATTTAGAAGTAATTAAATAGTGTTTAATTCAATTTTATTTGAAAATCAAATTGTGTGGTTTGATGTGTGCAGTAGCTAATTGTGATGTTGATGATGGTTATGTTGAGATGATTGCTTGTATAGCTTAGTGATTGTTTGCATTGTTTGTTTATTAATTAGACGAGAACGTTGTCGGATATATCGAGGAAGGAGAGTTTGCTGAATTTGAAGAACAAGAGCAAGATCACTTTGCCAAGCAAGGCAAGCTATTCTCTGAGCTTGCACTACAAATATATGCATCTACTTTCAGAACATGTTTTACTCTCAAAGCAAGATTTATAAAACCCATTTCAAAAGTATATGGATATTATTTTGCCACCCTATGTAGTAGTTTATATAAAACTTTAGGATGGGACAACAATGTTGCTTATTCAAAACTCCTTTGATATTTCTTGAGAGTTTGTGGAATGCCGAGATGTCGGTGTTGTATTGGAAAAGTGGAAAAGTGGTGATGTTTATGAAAAATGCACAGTGTCCTAGTACTATGACGACCAATCTTACCCTGTGCGACCACATTTACCACATATGGGAAAAGGCTTAGTCATGTAGTTTGCTCTTATTAGTATGGGATACCTCATCAACGGAGATGACTCCGTTATGCATGAGGGGATGGTCGAGGACCTACCCCTGACCCGGGTCCTCACACAAGTTGGTGGGGAGGATAGAAGGTTCCACCATAAACCGCCGGACAAAACTATGAGTCCTCACACTTAGGGTTTCTGACGGGAAACCGGACTGGGTGTTGATGGAAAGTGTCATAAGGGAAGGATCCTATACTAGCATGAGCAAATAAGAGGCTAGGGCCGACGGCTTACTTCGCATACACCTGGTATGGCGAGACGTGGCAGACACGATGAGTTGCCGGATGGATGTGGGCTAAAAGCGTGCTACCTCTGCAGAGTGTTAAAAACTATTCGAATAGCCGAGTCCTCGGATATGGACAATTGGGAGACTGTCCTAAGACCTTGTGCAAGTTTTTAAAAGACTTTGAGTTTTAAAAGAAAAATGAAGTGGAGATTGTTTCCTACACCTATACCAACGGATCGGTATGAGGTGGTTGGATGAAAGTGGACCATGACGGGCTATGGTCGGAAGAAGGGGGAGTTTTGGAAAAACAGATGAAAATGGTGACTTCTTTAAAGATAGTTATAAAACTCTTCTTACCTTTTTTAATAAATATATAGAGATGTTTTAAATAAGAAAAAGTTGTCAACTAAAATAAAACTGGTGCATACTCATGTTGGGGTAGTTTGCGAGTACATTCAAATGTACTCATATTGGTTTCGTCCCTGGCTATTGACCTAGCCAGACTACGAGGAGGAACACTACGCCGAGCAGGAGTATGGCGACTTCTACGCCAACTAAGGATCTCCACAAGTCAGCTGCCTGTCGGGTTGTCATCGTTAGAAAATGATGTCTACTACGCCGTAGCTTCCGCTGATATTTTGGTTTGGCCCATGAAGGCACCTATGTAAGAACTTGGTCTAAATGACCATTTGTGTAAGAATTTTTATTCGGTATTGTAATGGATGTAAACTTTGGTATCCAATTCGGATTATGTGCAACGACAGACTGATCACGGGATCGTTGTGTTAAGCATAATCGGG
Organism: Poa pratensis; assembly: GCA_947311845.1. NCBI lineage: Eukaryota > Viridiplantae > Streptophyta > Magnoliopsida > Poales > Poaceae > Poa > Poa pratensis. Next base: position 934,338 of record CAMZMU010000073.1, on the reverse strand, counting down.
TATTTCGGACAGCTAGTCCGGGGTCCCCACAAGATTTCCCGTCGCCTTTTCCCTGGTGAAGGCAGTATGCCGAAAGTATCCGATGTGGCGAAGAGAATTTCCCAATACAAGGCTGCGGACAAGACTTTCAAGGAGCTATGGATGGTTCATATAGTGTCTGCTGTATGGCACCTACTCTTGATAACCATATCAGCAACAACATCTATCCACGCTGGTATAAAAAATATTCTGTTTATTTTTTCTCTTATTCCTTGTTGTTTTATTGCATCATCAAGCGCTTACAAGTGTGCTGTTTTTTGTTTCATATGCGCAATTAAATAGATGGATATTGAACAAGCTTCAGAGATGAACCTCTGTAAATTTGTTGTCGACCAGATGCACTGTCGAGGTGTGCCCTCGGCAAATCCCATGGTTGCTATACGTAGGGTTGATTATGTGGTAGAGGACGTGTAGTATTGGTGGAATCGACGGCTGACAAGCTGGATTTACCCAGGTTCAGGGCCCTCAAGTGAGGTAAAACCCCTACTTCCTGCTTGTCTGTGCTTATGATTTGAATATGGAGGTTACAAGGGTTCGAGGAGTAGTAGATCTCGTCGAGGTTTTGATGACTATGGATTGCTTGTCCTTAATCGATCACCCTCCCAGCCTTTATATAGGAGGCTGGGTCTCGGGAAACACAACCGACCAAGGTTACATGTATGGAAAGTCTTAACCGACTACAACCTGGTCTAACTTGGGAAATACTCTTTGTCTCGGGCCTTCCTTCGTGGGCTTTGATTAATCTTGGGGCTTCTTTGATCATCACATGCACCAGGTACCTCTAAGCTGGGGTACCCGCAGAGTATAACCTCGTCATTAGCCCCCGAGTACTTGCTTGACTCGAAGAATGGAGCATGTGCTCCCTTCATCGTGCACGTCATAATCTTCTGAACTTGCGTTTCTGACCCGATGTAGTTCTTCGAGCTTCAATTTGTTTCAATTGTATGTATATGCTAATCGAGGGATATTAACATAGTAGGCCTGATTCACTCGAATATCGAGCTCAGTTAACTGCTTATTTGAGCAAAAAACCTTACTAGTCTTCAGCCAGACTCGAGTCCTAGGCTCGAGTCTGGAACACAATCGAAAAATTATGCCTAAGGATATTGACATAGTAAGCCTGATTCACTCGAATATCGAGCTCAGTTAACCGCACATTTGGGCGAAACCATACTAGTCTACAATCAGGTTCGAGTCCCTGGACTCGAAGCTGGAACACTCTTGAAACTTTTGCGTAGGGATATTGACATAGTAGGCCTGATTCACTCGAAAATCGAGCTCAGTTAACCGCACATTTGGGCGAAATCATACTAGTCTACAATCAGGTTCGAGTCCCCGGACTCGAAGCTGGAACATTCTTGAAACTTTTGCCTAGGGATATTGACATAGTAGGCCTGATTCACTCGAAAATCGAGCTCAGTTAACTGCACATTTGGGCGAAACCATAGTAGCCTTCAATCAGGTTCGAGTCCCCGGACTCGAAGCTGGAACATACTGGACAGACTCGACTCAAGCCGTTGTAGGTCTTACTGATTCGTTCTGCAGTTTAACTTTTGGTACCTGACGCGTCCGTCAGGATTTTTATCATGTCTGTTGACACGGGGAATTTCAAGGGAAAACACTGTTGGAGCGTCCCTCGGCCATCTCGATTGCTCGGCGGGTCTTACCTTTGCATTTGCGTATGCAGCATCCGAAACATCTGCGATTGGCATATTCCGGGAATTTATGAAGTTTGGTTCTTTGATTTGTGAAGTACTTAATGCATTTTAATCGAATCTGTAGTCGAGTGAATTTTTCTTACCTTGTTTTGGAAATCTATGGGAGCGCGACAAATTTTTGATACGCTCCCATGGGAGTACATTTGTCAGTCGAATCCTTTTATCGATTGTAGTCTCGATCCCATCACTCGAACGTTGTCTTCACACTTGACGTCAACCATATCTATGTTTTTTGATTTGTGCCAAGCCCCGCGTTTATCGAGTGGGTTTGTGTTTCCTTTTTTTGAAGCAGCCCCCGAGCGTGTCGGTGGGTTTTGAGCATTTTGTTTGACCCAGCCCCCGAGGATGTCTAGTGGGGTTGGGTTTTCTGTTTGACCCAGCCTCCGAGTATGTCGATTGGGCTGTAAGGCATTGTGTTTATTGATTTTTGAGCTAAAATTTTGATGCTTTATGTTTTTACGATCGAGCCCCGAGTGCTTGAGTGGGGTAAAGGCATATATGAGAAATATGGAGGAACATGTATCTTTACTTGAAATATGTGTATGATCAGCAAGCCGCCTCATTAAAACCTTCCAGTCCCCTTAGGTACCCTGGTAAGGGAAAAGAGTGCGTCTGAAACTTGCTGATTCTTTGACATTATGCTCTATTACATATGATGTTAAGAAATCTATGCATAGAACCGACGCAGGTGCGCTACGTTCCATGGATTTGATGCTACTTCGCCTGTCTTTGCATTCTTCAATCGATAGGCTCCTCCTTCGATGACTTCTGTGACGATGTAAGGTCCTTCCCATGGTGATGCAAGTTTATGGACTTCTTCTGTTTCTCCCGCAGCACCAAGTCTCCCACCATGAAGGACCGTGTGCGTAATCGACGACTATGGTAGTTGCGGAGGTCTTGTTGATAAACGGCTGTCCGTGCCAAAGCCGTATTGCGTGCTTCTTCCAGCAAATCGGATGCGTCTTCGAGTGCCTTGTTTGCGTCGTTTTCTTCATATGCTTCTACCCGTGGTGCATTAAACTTAACGTCGGATGGTAACACTGCTTCCGCACCATAGACCATGAAGAACGGTGTATACTGTGTGGAGGCGTTTGGGGTGGTCCGTAAGCTCCATAGTACTGATGGAAGTTCATCTACCCATGCACCCGCGGCCCTTTTGAGTGGTACTAAGAGTCTCTTTTTGATGCCACTGCATACGAGTCCATTGGCCTTTTCGACCTGCCATTGGATTGTGGATGTGCCACAGAAGCGTAGTTTAGTTTGATGTTTTGTTCCTTGCAAAAGGATTTGAACTCTTCCGCCGTGAAGTTTGTACCATTATCAGTTATGATGCTATCCATTACTCCAAATCGATACATGATCGATTGTATGAAACGAACTGCGTAGAAGCTGTTGAGCTTGTGATGGGGATAGCTTCGATCCATTTGGTGAACTTGTCGACTGCCACTATAAGTGAGTATGACCTCCTTTTGATGATTTCTTCAGTGGTCCCACCATGTCAAGTCCCCATTGGGCAAAAGGCCATGCTAATGGTATGGTTTTTAGCCTGATGCGGGTGCATGTGGCTTGGAAGCGAACTTCTGGCAACCAATGCACTTTTGACTATGTCCTCTGCGTCCCTTAGCGCTGTAGGCCAGTAAAACCCTGCTCGGAAGGCTTTGGCTACGAGTGATCGACTGCCCGCGTGGTGCCCGCAAGTACCGGCATGAATGTCCGAAGGAGATCCTTGCCATCTTCGAGTGCAATGCATCTTTGGAACATACCTGAGGTGCTGCGTTTGTACAACTCACCGTTTATGATGGTGTATGCTTTTGCTCGTCGAGTGACGCGTCTGGCCTCGTTTGTATCTTCTGGTAGTTCATTGCGAAGTATGTATGCGAGAAAAGGTTGAGTCCATATTGGCTCAATGAGAAGTACCTCAATGGAGGATCCGTGCTTGGCGCTTTGCTCTTGTCTGTAGCTGCTGTCGTAGTCGATGGTCGTTTGTCGATTGACCTACGCTCTATTCGTTCAAAGAAAACCCCGGGGACTGGTGCTTTTGTGGAAGCAATATTGGCTAATTTGTCAGCCTCTTCATTGCTTTCTCTCCCTACGTGTCGTAGTTCGCAGCCATCGAAGCTGCCCTCCATTATGTTGTACAAATCCCGATAAGCGATCATGTTGTCTGCGATTGCATCACAGGCCTTCATTGTTTGCTGCACAACTAAGTTAGAGTCGCCATAAATCATTAGTCGAGTGCATCCCATGGCTTTTGCCATGCGCATGCCATGGATTAGACCTTCGTATTCGGCCTCGTTATTTGATGGGAACTCGAAACCCATTTGCAAGATATAGCGCAGTTTGTCGCCTTTTGGTGATATGAGTATGACGCCCGCTCCTGCTCCTTCATTCTTTTTGGACCCATCGAAATACATGGTCCAGAATTTGATACGTCAGGTACCCCTGGCAATTGAGCTTCTACCCACTCGGTGTGAAAATCGGGTAGGACTTGTGATTTGATGGCTTTCGGGTGTTCGTACTTGATTCCTAGTGGTCCCAGCTCGATGAGCCATTTTGCTACTCGCCCCGTTGCGTTGGGGTTTGTGAGGACTTCTCCAATCGCTGATTTATTGACCACCGTTATCGGGTGTTCTGTGAAGTAGTGCGCCAGCTTTCTTGATGTCATAAATACGGCGTACGCCAATTTCTGATATTGCGGGTACCGCTGTTTGGACGGGGAAAGAACTTCACTTACGTAATATACTGGCCTCTGTATGCTTTGACTATGTCCTTCTTCCATGCGGTCAACCACCAGCACGGTGCTGACCACTCGATTGGTGGCTGAGATGTATAGGTAGAGTGGCTCATTTTCCTTAGGTGCTACGAGGATTGGCGGACTTGTGAGCATCTTTTTGAGTTCGAGGAAAGCTGCTTCGCTTCATCCGTCCACTCGAACTTGTCTGCTTTCTTCATCAATTTGTAAAATGGAAGTGCTTTTTCGCCTAGTTTGCTGATGAATCGACTGAGTGCTGCTACTCGTCCAGCTAGCTGCTGTACCTCATGGAGTTTGGTAGGTCTCTTCATTGTGAGTATAGCTTGTATCTTTTCTGGGTCTGCTTCGATTCCACGTGCAGATATCAAATAACCCAAGAGTTGTCCAGCTGGGACACCGAAGGTGCATTTCTTTGGGTTAAGCTTGATGTTGTATCGATTGAGATTCTTGAATGTCTCTGTAGATCACTGATTAATGTGTCATCCTTTTCAGTCTTGATGACGATGTCGTCGACGTAGACCTGAACATTGCGCCCTATCTGTTCTTGTAGACAGTTTTGCATCATGCGCTGGTAAGTTGCGCCTGCGTTTTTGAGCCCGAAAGGCATGGTTGTGTAGCAGTAGACCCCGAGTGGGGTTATGAATGCTGTTTTGTCTTCGTCTTCTTCTTTCATCCGAATTTGATGGTATCCTGAATATGCATCCAAAATGATAACCGAGCGCATCCTGCTGTTGAGTCTATGATCTGATCGATTCGTGGCAATGGAAAGTGATCTTTTGGACAGCATTTGTTTAGGGCTGTAAAATCTACACACATTCGCAGGGTGTCTGAGTGCTTCTTTTCGACCAGTACAGGGTTAGCAACCCAGTCTGCCTTTTTGATTTCTCGAATGAATTTGCAGCAAGTAACCTATCAACTTCTGCCTCGATTGCACCTCTTTTGGGATCGGAGACACGGCGCATAGTTTGCTTGACTGGCTAGATCCTGGCTTGAGTTGTAGAGATGCTCGGCGAACTCTCTGGGGACACCTGGCATATCAGCTGGGCACCATGCGAATATTTCCCAGTTTTTACGGAGAAATTCGACGAGCGCATTCCTGTTCGCTGGTAAGACTGATGATATGTTGACCGTTTTTGAGGGATCTGTCGGGTGCACTTGATGCTTTCTTGTGTCGTTGGTTGCATTGAATTGTCTGTCGGATGCTAACCTCTTGTGTTCCGGCAGAAGTGTGCGGTCGTTAGAAACCTCGAGCTCAGCGAATGATTGCTCCATCCCATACATCTCGAGATTTTGCTGAAGTCACGGTCACATGAATCTGACCTTTGAAAATTCCCGTTGATCGTGATGACTCCTTTTGGTCCCGGCATTTTGAGCTGGAGGTAGGCGTAGTGTGGGACGCCATGAATCGAGCGAAAGTGGGGCGCCCAAGTATTGCATGGTATTGTGACTTCCAATCGACCACTTCGAACTCAATCGACTCGGTTCTGAAGTGAGTAGGATCTCCAAACGTAACATCGAGTTGTATAGTGCCTCTGGGAGCACTGCTTTGCCTGGGACGATACCATGGAAGGTACTTGTGGATTTTGGCAGATTTTCGACTGATTTGTTCATTCTGCGTAGCGTATCTGCAAAGATTATGTTGAGGCCGCTACCTCCGTCCATGAAGACCTTGGTCATGGCATAGCCTCCATTTGGGCGTCGACTACTAAGGCTGCATGCCCTGGTCGATATACTGCGGTGGATGGTCCTCTCGATTGAAGACAATCGGAGTTTCTGATCCTTTCAAAAAGTCTGTTATAGCTGGGGGTGCCATGACCGCCATATTGACGTGTCGAGTGTGTAACTTTTGCTCTCTATTGGAGGGACGCCCTCGCTGGATCATGTTCATCTGCCCGCGAGTTACGGATATTTTTGTTCATCTCTTGCTGCATCTGGTGCACGGCTGCTGCCATTTGTGTTCCCGTAACGGGTTGCGCTGGCACCATGTACACTGGCGTCGATTGCGCTGGTGTTGGTGCAGGATACACCTGAGTATGTGTTATATACTGTGCTTGTGTACTTGCTGCGGTGCTTGATATGCCTGAACAGGCTGTGTTTGTGGTGTAGTCGATGGGGTCTGCATCAATTGAGGAGGTGCACGTCCTCTTTTTGCAGTCGCAGTATGTGTTCAATCGCAAGTTGATCGAATTCCCTGCAATTTCCAGCGAGTGGTTAGAGCGAAGCTTACCATCGTCCCCTTTATAAAGATGGAATCTGCAATAATCGTCCATCCTTTCTTCGATTGAGCGCTCGGGATCTTTGTTGCTCGCCTGCGCCACTCTGGCCTTCTGTAGTTATCGCGGTCGTCGCGTCTGTGGTCTCGACTGTCACATCGATCGTCTGTGCGATGGTCTCGATCACTTCGGCGTTCGTCAGTACGTGATCTCGATTATCACGATGATCGTCGGGTCGTCGGTCAGTTTGGTCACGGTTGTCTCTTGACTGGACAAAGCCTGCTGCGATGAAGTTTGGGTGGTCATCATCGTGATAACGATGCTTGCGCTTGCGCCTTCGATCATCTTGTAGCTATCTCTGCGGTCTCGACTGCCACCCTCGTGATTTTCATGTGAGGGTGCGGCTCGAGTGCTCGTACGGAGTCTTCTCCATCTGCCCATTTTGTTGCGAGTACCATGAGTGCCGCCATTGTCTTCGGATCTCTCGACCAAGCGTTTCTTTGAAATCTCCCTCCAGAGTCCGTTTTTGAAGGCGTCGATTGCCCTATCTTCTGATACGTTGCCTACTGAATTACGGATGGCAGTCCACCGCCGTATGTACGATCTCAGAGATTCATCTGACTTTTGCTTGCAGGTCCGGAGCTCCTCGAAAGTTTTGGGGCGCTCACATAAAGGTTCGAAGTATTTGATGAAATCACCTTTGAAGTGCTCCCACGAATCGTAGTATGATTCGGGTAGCGATTTGAGCCAATCGCGAGCTTTCCTTCCATCATGAGTTGTATGTACTGCATAGCCGTAGTTGTGGTGCCGCGCTGACATCCGACTGCCAGCCTATAGTCTCTAGCCAGCCTGATGGCTCTTGTTTGCAATTGAACTTTGGCGTGGTAGCTAGCGAGAATTTCTTGGGCATTCGAGCCTCCCGGATTCGTCGAGTGAAGCATAGCGCTCCACAGGGTCTGATTTCTGCTTCTGAGTCTGAGCTATTGCTGTATGACGTCCTCGAGTGGCTCTGCTGGAGCGATGGTGGTGTGAGCTTTTTCGACTGCTCCTTCCCCGAGGACTTCGACTGTGACGGTTCCGATCTGTATCTCTCCTTGGAGTTGTTTGTGGCTGCTGTATGGCTTGTGCTGCTATTGCCAGTTGTTTATACAGTTGGAGGTGCTGGTCCCTCTTTGGGTCTCCTGCAGGAGGTTCGATTGTTCTGAGATAGGTGCCGAGCGTCGTCAACGCTCCGGCTGGCTCAGTAGGTATGGGGACTCCTTCCGCGTCGACTGCCATAAAGGCTGGGTTCAGGTTTCGAGTGACCGCTGCACGATCTGTGTCTCCGAGGTTTACGAATCGTGACCTGTTCGCGGGGTCGTTTCTGCATGTTGAACTTATAGACAGTGCTCTTCGCCGAGCACTCGATATGCTGGCCTGCTTTTTGCGTTCTTCGAGTACCGCTCGGTAGTTCTTCAACCGTATCGATTCTTGCCACTAGAAGTATTGTAAAGTCAACACCTTCTCCGGAGTTGCGTTTGCTGGTAGCATCGTGCAACTTTCGATTACTTTGCTCACTTTTTCTGCCATCTCTGCTGTGATGGTCAGCGTGGTTGTTCCGTCAGGCATGGTGACTGTGCAAGGGTATTCAGTAGGTCGACGGCATGTTGCAGCTGCTGACGTTTCTGCTGTACTCGCGGTGTATACCTGATATGGAAACACTCGATCTTCTGCCCATGTGTTGCTGATGCGCATTACACCTGAAGCAATTGTTGACAGCGCTACGAAGAAAGACAGGAAAAGGTACAGGAAAAGTGACTTGTCTCCATCAAGGCAGTCCCCCAGGCTTCAGAAAGTTCAAAGAGAGAGTAACATTGGCAAATCCATACCCAATGGGACCACCGCCATGAGTGCTTATGTTCTTTCACCTACTATCACCGTTCCGCCGAAGGGAAGCATGTCTGATGGCAAGAATGCGAAGACTGCATTTGTTGTCTCGCCGATAGCTAGCAACCCACCCAAGGCAAGCTTGTTTGCTAGCAAGGTGGGCGCACTCAGTGATGGGAAAAGTAGTTCCAGTGCGATTCCCATTTCACCGACTGTTGCTGAGCCCAAGAAAGCAGACGGTACCCCGGAGGCGAATAGGTGCAGGGATATTGTTGTTTCCCCACAAGCACTGCACAGTAATGTTAAGGGCAGAGGAACAAGCATTCATGCACATCTGCGGAAATTTGGTTCAGGTGGGGCCACACCAATTACCGTTACACCAGAGATAGCAAGCCTTGTTAAGGGCCTATCAGATTCATTCAACAAGGAAGAGCTAGAGAAAGCAAGGACTAGTGGTAAAAAGCCTTTGTCGGATAGGACGAGTTCTCGGAAAAGGAAACGTGATGAAAAGGAAAGAGATAATCGTCCAGGGATGTTCACTCCTCCTGGCTTTGATCTCATGTTTAGCTCGCAGGAAACTTCTACCCCTGATGAACCAATTGATGCTAATCCATTAGCTTGGGCAGCATCCCAAGGTAGGGGTGAAAACGGAGCGGATACGGTCGAATAGTAGTGAAACCATGTCCGTGACCATATTTTTTCCGGATACGGAGTCGGAGCGGATAGTGTGCGGATACGAATACGGAATCGGATCTTGTCGGTTACGAATATGGATCGAATACGGAACGAATACGGTTCGGTTGCGGATAAACATTTCGTCAGATGTCGCATTGAAAATAGGACTGGTATGTAGCAGATATTATGAACTAACTTACTCCAAATTAACTCTATGTATTGTGATATACTAAGATAGATAATGTTTTCATACTCATATTTTCATTTCCAAGTGGCTACTTAATTTTGCCCTGCATGACCTAAGGGTGCCTCCCAAAAATGTGATTCACAAATATGCTAGTGACTTGAGCAAAGACTTTTCAAGAGTTGTGTAAGTACATAAGTTTTATCTTGCCCAACAACTCAGGTTCGAGGTATTACTTGTCGGATATTACGCCGGATATTTATCGGATATAACCGTGAAATATGGTATATCTTCGGATACGGGCGGATATTTGTAAAACCACATCCTTTTCCGTATCCGTTAGTTACTATCCGTATCCGTGACCGTATCCGGCAACTATCCGACCGTATCCGTATTTGCCTTCCGTGAGGCTCCGGTCGGTCGGTCGGTCGGAAATAATCCGTACCGTTTTCACCCTATCCCAAGGTACTTCTTTCTTGGTAGACTTGTTGGTGTTATCTGGTAGGGGTGAAAACGGTACGGATTATTTCCGACCGACCGACCGACCGGAGCCTCACGGAAGGCAAATACGGATACGGTCGGATAGTTGCCGGATACGGTCACGGATACGGATAGTAACTAACGGATACGGAAAAGGATGTGGTTTTACAAATATCCGCCCGTATCCGAAGATATACCATATTTCACGGTTATATCCGATAAATATCCGGCGTAATATCCGACAAGTAATACCTCGAACCTGAGTTGTTGGGCAAGATAAAACTTATGTACTTACACAACTCTTGAAAAGTCTTTGCTCAAGTCACTAGCATATTTGTGAATCACATTTTTGGGAGGCACCCTTAGGTCATGCAAGGGCAAAATTAAGTAGCCACTTGGAAATGAAAATATGAGTATGAAAACATTATCTATCTTAGTATATCACAATACATAGAGTTAATTTGGAGTAAGTTAGTTCATAATATCTGCTACATACCAGTCCTATTTTCAATGCGACATCTGACGAAATGTTTATCCGCAACCGAACCGTATTCGTTCCGTATTCGATCCATATTCGTAACCGACAAGATCCGATTCCGTATTCGTATCCGCACACTATCCGCTCCGACTCCGTATCCGGAAAAAATATGGTCACGGACATGGTTTCACTACTATTCGACCGTATCCGCTCCGTTTTCACCCCTATTATCTGGTATCTATTTTTCTCTTTTTGATAACTGGCAGTAAATTACATGGTAGCTTCAATCTGATCTCACAATAGATTGTTGGTTTTTTCGAAGTCATGGTGTCTTTTTAGTTTACTTGGTAGTTGCACCTCTTTTCAGCATGGTAACTGTGTAACTTTTATATGGTTTTGCTCTATGTTTTTTCTGAGTGTGTCCCTTTTTCTGTTTGTTTGGCAGAAGAAGATGTCTCTTGAATCGAAACATCTGATGATGGATTTGATGAGTTGAAATTGTCAGAGGAGGTACAACAATTTATTGCGGGAATTTCAATAGAACTCTCTGCTGAAGGCGAGAAGGAGCTCATTAGATATGAGGAGGCCGGTCGAGCTTTCTTGAATAGAAAGAAGGCTATCAAAGAGAAGGCCAAACCAGGGCCCACTATTGGTGTTCTCAGCTTAACACCGAAGGTTAATCCACATAAAGCTAGAGTGAAGAGGGTGTCCCGTTTCAAGAGCTCACCATATGTTTCATCATTGACGGTCACACCGGATCAAGAAGAGGTTTACAGGAAGATATTGCTCAGCAACTCCCGTCATAGAGACGACTCTTCAGAGTTAAAGAGGTGATAACCATCTACTCTTTGTTCTGTTCCCATTTTTTGTCACATTTTCCCTGTGTTTTCTTTTCTGCAAATAGCTGTTTTGTTAGTACTGAATGTTCCATTCTTCCCCACTATTTGTCTAATTTGAACAGATTCTGGATAATTGTATACAAGAACTGCTGGGTTTTCACCGGTGATCTAGCTGATTCTATCCACGTCAGTGGCGAACTCTCCAACAGTTGCATGGAGGTTGGTATCGAGTACCTCCAGAGAACAAACACGGTCGAGGGAAAGATAATAATGCCGTACATGATATCAAAATATTTGATGGATCATGAGATGATGAAGCCTCTTATAATAGATTCTTTCAAAAGGACCCCGACCTATTCACTGAGTGTCATGAAAAGAGTAAGGATAAGAACGTCTTCTGTTTTTTTTGTAATACATTTTGCTTCTGCCAGATTTTTTTCCTTGTACATTCCATCAGCTATTTCCTGCCTACCATATTCTTTTGCTCTAGCTAACAGTTTAATTGGTTGTACTTACCAGTTTTTGTTTGTGTTTCCTTCTTTTCACTAGATTCATTTCCCAGTCATGCATGAGATTGTGAGAGGAGAACCATTTGGGAACCACTGGTACTGTTTGTCCTTGAACTTGGAGGCTGAAAGATTTGAAGCGCTTGACTCACTTCGTGGTGAAGGCAACGTAGGCCTCCTCGGTCATGCAAACGGTCTCATTAAAAGGATTAAGACACTATGGTCTACCTATTATCGAGATTCCAAGGTTCAGATTGAGAATTACGAGCTCAAGATCATTGCTGCCCCTCAACAGTTTGGGAAGTACGTGTGCTTTTCCACTCCCTGTTCGCCCTTTTTTGTTATCTGGTAGTTATAGCTAGATAAGCTGGTAACTGTGTAGTATTTATGTTGTAGTTGCACCAGAAATTACTTGGTAACTGTGTTTTTTCAATCCATTTTTTCTATTATTTATGCGTGCAGCAAAGATTGTGGGTACCACGTGCTTCATAATATTGAGAAATCGGATGGGCAGAACATCCCCCAAATCAACAAGGATGATGTGCTCAAGATGAGGAAGCTGTTCCCCTATAAGTGGGCTACTGCCTCTTTCAACGAGTCGAAGAATTGGCAGTGGCATCTTGACAACAACAAAATGTGAGGTAAACACACATCCCACAAAAGGAGTACAATTTAAAACATGAATACATAATATGTATTACACAATCAGGTGTCAATTAACTTAGGACCACAATAAGAATTTTTTTGGGGTTGACTCGTCTGGTCTTTATGTTGTTTTTTGTTCTTCATCCGGTAGCTCCCCTCTTTGCAAGCAAGTCCTGTAGTCGTGAGACATTGACCCACATTGCTTGCAAGTCCTGACCTCTTTTAGGTTTATGTTCAATGGGTTTTGGAAAGCATGTTTCCTTTTCCTTCCTTTTGTGTTTGATTTCTGTGGATCACGGATGTCTGGAGCCTGCGATGAATCAGAATCTGCTTGCATGTTAGGAACTGGATAGCCATCTTGGTTTGATTCACTTGTAGGGCCAATGGGGCCAGGAGTAGTGTTTTTGGAAGACCTTGTTGCAGCAGCTTTAGTCGAGCACCTCCTAGGAGCTGCCTGCGGTCCTGATGCTGCTCGTCTCGTTGGAGCACTTGTTGTAGGATTTGTAGCCGGAGGTGGTCCATTTGGAGCAGTAAGCGGATCACTTGCAGCAGCGTGAGCATTTGCAGCAGCAGTAGCCTTCTTTGCCCTTTTTGCTGCCTCCCGCTTGAGATCAGCCAAGTCTTTCTTCAAACCTTTTAAGTGTGTCTTGACTAGCCTCCTGCCGTCTTCTGATTGATTTCCTTGGATTTCTAGAGTCTTAAAATCCACGCACATCAGCGCCAGACATCATCTTTTTTGATTCCTCTGGCATCACAGCTGGTCTACCTGGTCCTTCTTCGACCAAGTCTTCATCCGCATCCCATGTCCACCTTTTCAGAATGTAGGCATCAGGCATCTCCACCACCCCAAGCTGTGTCATTGTCTGCATTTTGTTCCAAAATAGAGAAAAGTTAGTGTTTGTGTGTTCCTTTTTTCCCCTGATAATAGTGCATGCATGGTAACTCAACACTTCTAATCTATCAACTATGATGGTTTATCTTGGCAACTGGTATTTTTTCATATTTTTGGACTTTTTTCGTATTTAACTCTATATAAGGTGGTAACTGGACAGTATCAAATAGGCAACTGTGTAGTATAAACCTGGTATATCCTATTTTTACTTCCTTTTTTCTTACCCTTAGTATGTGGCAGCAGACGATACTGTCTCTCTCAAATTTGCAGCATGCGCATTTGTACTCCTTGTTCTCAGGATCTGCATAAACTTCATATGTGCGGTTGTAGTAGTTTGGCACGTATTTCGTTATGCACTCAGCCTGATACGTCTTCTCGCCTGTTTGGTGTATGTTGTATGAATATACTGACTGCATTTCGTACTGGAAACGGTTATGTATTTTGCGCGTGTACACCTTGGACAACTGGTTCTCTATGGGGTGGTAGCAAAATGCACGAGCCGTTGATACTGCACTATCCACTTCCTCCTTGTTTTCAGACTTCATTATCTTTGCTTGGATTTCAGAGTATTGGTGAACAAATTCAAGGACATAATTGGTTGGTTTCACATATTTCTTTAGGACTGCATTGAAGCCTTCACTCCGTTGAGTTGTTTGCATGAAAGGGTAGAAGTTCTTCATGAAGTAGGCTGACACCCAGTAGCTATACAAATCTGCTAGTCTTTTATGCCCTTGAACACTGTTCTTGTTGATCATGTCATTCCATTTTGTTTCAAATTCTTGCGGTGATAAGCTGCTGTTCAAGCAGTCATTGAATGCTTGCCGAAGTTGCTCATTTTTGCGAAGGAATGGCCCAATATCTGCGGCTACCTTCTCAACAATGTGCCACCTGCAATTTCGATGGCTTGCATTTGGGAAGACCTTGTCGATTCCTGCTCGCATCCCAAAGTCTTGATCTGTGATGATATTTAGTGGCGCCAATCCATCCATTGCCTCTAGAAATGCCTCGAAGAGCCAAATAAAATTTGCGCTTAGCTCCTGCCTCAGAAGGCCACACCCAAACTGAATTGATATACCGTGGTTATCTATCCCGATGAATGGCGCGCACGGCATTTGGTAGGCGTTTGTCAGGTATGTGGTGTCAAACGACACACAGTCATGGAACCTCTTGTAGGCTCTTCTGGCTGCACCTTCAACCCAATACAGATTCACTACCCTTTTCTCCTCATCAACTAACATTTTGTAGAAGAAGTCAGGGTCAGTTTTCTTCATCAACTCAAAGTATGCCCTTGTGTCTTGCATGTCCGTCCATTTGTTGTCAGCCCGAAGTGAGGATCTGAAGTTGGCCACATCTTTCGTGGTGTAACCTAGGCCGTCAAGTGATGCGTGCAACTTCATGATGATCTGCATCTGCCTGCTCGTCTCCAGGTTGCACGAATGCAGCCGAGTAATGAATTCCTTATCTTCTTCAGGAATATCTCTGTGACCTCTTAAGAAACCTGTCAATGACCACTTTTTGATGAGTGGGTGGTTGTGGTCGTCACTGAAGTCTGTCACGAGCCAGCTACCATCTCTGAATTTCACAGACATATGAGTCGGGCAGTTAGTTCTTGGATGTGTGTTCCTCTTTCTTTCAGGCACAACCGGTTTCGGGTTCTGCGTGTCCTCTTTCTTTTTGGGGTCACGCCCTGCCTTGGTGCACACAATGCCTGCTCTAATGAATTCCCCTGTAACTTCAGATGGTTTCCTATAGTCATATCGTATGTCGAAGCCTTTCCTTCTTGCATACCTCCTGTAGTGTCTCTCTACCTCCACCAGTGTGTCGAACCTCATGTGGGGTGCTGGAGGTTGTGTTGTCGACATTGCTTCTGTTGCGCCATCATTTGTATTGTTCCCTTCAGCTCTGGGCGTATGAGTACTAGATGCAGTGTGGGTAGTCTCCATCTCAATAGTAGCTTCTGGTCCCAACTCCAAACCTTGTCCATCAGCACCAGTAGTTGCATTTCCTATAGTTAATAGCATGCAAATAGAGTTTGTGTAAGTAACTGTTCAAATAATAGGTGGTATCTGCTATCAAATTATGTGGTAGCTCCTAATAAACTACTTGGTAAAAGGAAATAATTATTCTGCTATCAAATTATGTGGTAGCTCCTGCTTTTGTTATGTTTTTACGGCTAGCTAGCATGAATCAACATGGCATCTGTTCTCAGCTATTCTGATATGTATTACAAATTAATATGGTAGCTAGTATTTTTTCCCCTAATATCTACTGCCAGTGAGTTAACCCGCCAGTGATTCAACAAGCAATTATTTAACCTGGTAGCTAGCATCAATGAAATTGGTATTGTCCTTCAAAATACATGGTAGCTAGCACATAATATACTTTTGCATTGATTTGAAACATCTACATAGCATATTTTTTTTACAACTAAGTTGATTCTGGTAGCAAACAAGAAGTAAATTGATATCTAGCATTCAACAATTTTGGTAACCATTGGTGTATCTGATACCTTGGTTGCTTGACATATTATTGCCAGAAATGGCAACGTTTTGTGCACTGATTGCTATGTCCATATCCATCTCTTTTACTTGCTGACGAGGGGTACACTCATCAAATCCCATGGTTAAGGACCTAGGGTTGAGATTATGGGGAGAGAACGTGGTAGTACTGGTAGTTTCATCTACTGACAAGCAGAGGCAAAGATTTACCCAGGTTCAGGCCCCTCGGGTGGAGGTAAAGACCCTACTTCCTTCTTGTCTGTTATTGATCGTGTGAGATTATGCGGTTACAAGGAATCTCCGGCGAGATGCCGATCTCGCTAGATCTTTTGGTGGTTCGAGTATGGCTTGGTTCTAGATCGGCACCCCTCCTAGCCTTTAAATAGGCTGGGTCTCGAGAGTTCGTAACCGACCCAGTTTACACGTAAGGAAAGATCTAAACCGACTATGCCTATGTCTAATCTTGGAGGGTACTCCATCTTCTTGGGCCTCTTGTCTTGGGCTTCGAATAGGCTCTTCGCCATTGGGACTTAGTCGTTACGTGCACCAGGTACCCTCACGGTAGGGTACCCGAGAGGTATACCCTTGTCAGTAGCCCCCGAGCACTTGTCTGACTCGAAGAATCGGGCATGGACTCATTCGTAAGTGCACGTCATATGCTTTGTATTCTGTATATCATAATTGGAATTCCTGTATGAATAGCACATGTTGGCTACATCGAGTATTTCATCGATTGTGGTTTCTGCTTATGATGATCAAGGGATAATAGCTTAGTAGGCCCAGTACACTCGACGGATCGGGACTGGTTAACTACACATTCGGGTAAACCATACTAGCTTTCAATCAAACTCAAGTCCCTAGACTCGAATCTGGAACAAACTTGTCAGATTCGACTAGGCCGCTTGAGGTCTTACTGAGCCGATCTGCAGTATAACTTTGAATTTTACCTAATGCGTCCGTTGGGGTTTTTCATCATGTCTGCTGACACGGAAAGTATAAGGATTAACGTTGCTGGAACGGTCCTTAGCCCAGCTCAAAAGTCCGCCGGGTCTTACCTTTGCACCATGCGTGCAGCATCCGAGGTATTTGCGACGGACGCAACTCGGGAATGTTTCGAATATGATTTTGTATATGAACGGAGTCGATACTTTTGTCGACTGATACTTTATCATTATTTCTATCGGGTGCGCGACAGCGCTCCCGATGGGAGTAGCCCCCGAGATTGTGCTTTATTGCTTGCAATGGAGGATAATCTCAAAACCATCTTATCTTTGAGCATCTTCAGTCGAAGAAATTTTGGATATGCTCCCGATGGGAGTGATATTCCTCAGTCGAAGAAACGGTCGAGTGACCATTCACCTGAAAACAATCTAGTGATTGATATGCATTGGGTGAACCCGAAATCTGCTCCAAACAAATCTGCTGTAATGACGTCAGGGATGACGTTTTATGGCGATTGCGCCACCTGACACGCGGTGGCGTGCACTATCCTGCGATGGATGGGACGTGACACGTATGTGGGCCCAATGTGCAGCCGTTTGGACTGGATTTGACTGTTCAAGCACGATTTCTTCGGAGTTACGATGGCAGTTCCTAGATTCCCGTGCGTAGTGGGAGGAGTGGCCGGCGACGGTTGCTCTCCATGGGTGCCACATGTACGGCTGGATTTGCTTCTTAATTTGCCCACGATCTCGCATCCACGGTGCGGATTCTTTTGCATTGATGTTAAAAGGGTGCGGCGGAGTAAATAGTTCTTTTTACTTGCCATTTGCTCTCCGCCGCCGCTGCTTCTTCTTCCTCCTCGCGCATCGCCATAGCCTCATAGCGAAGCTTTTGCAACCACCACCGCGATGACGAAGCCTGCCACCCGGAAGGGCAGGAGTTCCGCGAACGCATCGGCAGACAGCGCAGCTGCCGCTGCCAGCGGTTTGAAGAGGGACAAGGGCGCCTGGACCAAATCCTCCTACAGCAAGAGGATGCTCACCAGCCTGCGGAATGACGGGCTGATCCCTGAGGACACCTCGCAAGCTCGCATCCCTGGCGCCGAGGTAATCCCGTGCCCAGGTCCCAATGAGCGGGTCTGTTTTGTGGATTTTGTGAACAGGGGATTCTCCTTCCCTATTCACAACTTTCTTCGTGCACTGATGCACGTTTATGGGTTGCAATTGCACGATTTTACGCCCAATGGGATTTTGCACATTGCATGTTTTTTCGTTCTTTGCTAGTGCTTTCTGGGCGTTGCGCCCCACTTCGGGCTTTTTCGCTGTATCTTCAATGTCAAGCGCCAGCACAGCGCCAAAGGACCTGGTGGTTTTGGAGTACAGACTCGATCTGACGTCGAGCACTTCAAGATCAGCTTCCTCGAGTCTGTGCAAGTATGGCGCCAGAAGTGATTCTGCATCAAGGATGTGACCATAGGCACCCAAGCCTTCGGGTTGCCTCCTTTTGACGCAGACGCTCTGGTGAAGAAGAGGCCATCTTGGATCGCCCAGCCAACTGGAGTCGAAGCCGAAGAGGCTGACATTCTGATGGAGAAGGTGCTAAAGCTCCAAACCACTGTTGGTCGGGAGGTTACAGGCATCCATTTGCTAGCCATTATGGCCAAGAGGCGAGTGCAGCCTCTCCGAGCTCGAGCGCATGCTTTGTGGGCGTACAGTGGGGCTACTGATCCAACCCGCTCACGCGCAGTGGAGCTGTCTGATGCGGAAGCGGAGAAGTTGGTAAGAAGCCTTACCAAGCTTACCGATGAAGAGCCTTGCGAGATGAACTCGCCTGTGACTCCTTATGAAACCAGCAACCCTCTACCAGAGGTAACAGTCGATACCATATGTCAGTTTATATGTTATGCATGTGCGATATTGACTCCTTTGCTGTTTCTGTGTGCAGGGACACAAAATGTATGAGTCAACGCCCCCTCCGCCTGAGAACGGCCCAGTGCTGGACAACGAGCCACTCAAGGCGGGCTCTGATGATGAAATGGCCTCACTCGCCACCGCACACATGCCAGAAGCTGATGAGGGCGATGCTGAGGTGCAGGGCAAGCAGAAGCGGGCACGCGAGGAGGAAGACACCGCTGATTCAGAGGAAAAGGAGGGGAACGAGACAGAGTTGACAATGGCGCCACTCGAGATCCCTCCCATTCGCTCGCTTCCTCCATGACCCCCGAAGAAATCGCGCCCCAGCATGGGTATGCTTACACCCGATCGATTATGCGACCTCACTGAAGAGTAAGTATTATGTGCATATGCTTTGTCACTTTATGAACAATGCCACTTTGTATACTTATAATGTGTGACACAATGTTTCCTCGGATGGGGATATGCCTCTGCCACCTACGGCGGAAAAGAGCAGCGCAGCATCCACTACACGGACGCTGCCACCAGAGCAGCCGCCCACCGCTGCGACTCCGGCTGCTGCGGAAACGGCTACCCCATCTGAGCCTGAGGTTGCGGCTGAGAAGGAGGAGGAAGCAACGACAGGCGCTCCTGCATCGACTTCCTCCTTTTTGGAGCATGTAAGTTTTTCGCTTTTTTGCCGTAGTTGAACCACCACTCGGTGCCAATTTTTTTGCCTAGACTCAGTTATTGAGTGATGAATTTGCCCATGCTGTGCTCTTAGGCATTTGTGCGAGAGTTGCTGAAGGCTAGTGCCAAGTATGTGCACAAGGAGACGGAAGCCGCCACCCTGCAGCAGCAACTCGAAGCTGCGAAGAGTGCGTGTCCCTTTATGCTAGTACCACGTGTTGAAGCCGATTCTTCTTTGCAGTCTGTTGATCATGTATGTTTGTTTTGCAGAGGCCGCCGCTGACACGGCAGAAAATTTGGACAATGCCACCCGTCGAGTGGCTGACCTGGAGAAGACGCTGAAAGCAGCCGAGGTTAGAGAGGAGTCGGCGATTGGTCAACTTTCTGCCGCTAGCACCACTTTGACTGGTACGAATTTTTGCTGTGTTCCTTAGATGTTTGAAGTTTTCTGCCATATGGTGCTGATTATGCTATCCACGTGCTACGCTAGGCGTGATGGATGGCCCTACTGCTCCGGGCAAGCAAAGCCTAGGCACCTCACTTGATGAAAGTGTGGCTGTCTCAGAGGTTACTAGTAGCAGAGCAGGGGAGATGCTGACACAGGCGGCGAGTGCCTTGGGCGCCCTCCATGGCAGCTTCTTCCCCGGTGAAGAGCTTCCATCTTCCTTTGCAGAACTAGTGGAGCTGTTCAAGCCTGAAGGGACTGCCGTCACCGATTTCTGTCGTGAGCAAATGGTAAGTGGTGCTCAGACTACTTTTCTCATGTTGCTCGCGCACGGAGTCGAGGCAGATTTTGACAAGGCGACGACGAAGTTCCCTCGGGGTTCTGACGGCAGAACCGTCGGGTTCAGCACTTAGATGGAAGCCGCCAAAAAGTATCCCCAACAGCTAGTAACAACTGTTGAAGATAGGGCAGCCCGGGTCCAGGCGAAGAAAACTTCCTCCAACAAGTCGACGACTTAGCGAGTGATCCCTTTGTTGACTAGGTCTAGGGATTTCGTCATTTTGCTTTTGCTATATGTAAATTATCAGACATCGTATCTGTCCTTTATGAAATATGAACTCCAGTGATCAGGAGGCGCAGCCCCCGAGCCTTTTGCTTGATCTCTTAATGCTTCCTTATGCCCTTAATTATTCTGACTGTAGAACCGAGCCTTTAAAGCATCGACTGTCCCTGTTGTGGGTGGTTCTTCGAAGTCGCGAAATGTGAATGACCATAAAATTATGGACTACCTTCAGCAAAAGCTTTCAAAGGTGAGCGATGAACTGAAGGAGGTACAAGACGCGTATACTGAGTTGCAGTCGAGGCCATCCCCAACTACGGAACGGGAGGCCTTTTTGCTTGAAGAGTTGGAGAGAGTAAATCTGCAACTCGAATGTAAGCTATTTTTGAATCATCGAGATCTGTTCTTCGCGAGATGACTCGACTGGGCGATGATGAGCCCTTTGTTGTTGCGCAGGTGTTTGCTCTGACCCGATAAAGGAGGAGGCACGGATACAGGATCGACTCGATGGTCATGCGAGTAGTACTGAATATTCCGCCCACCCCTTTTGGTCAGACAGGGTGAGGAGCGCCATTTTGGCAAGGCTTCTGGACCGGGCATGGCAAACTGCCATTCGACTGGAGACTTGCAGGTTGGCTTTATTTCGAGTCCACGAAGCTTTGTTTCCTTTGAATGAGACCCCACAGAGCCTTGTTGCATTACTGAATTTTTTTCGGAAAGGCAAGACGATCAAGAAGTTTGTGCGCAAGCAACTGATTAGCGGAGCTAATGTTGCTCTTGCCTTTGTGCGATCGCACCTTCCTCATCTTGATTTTAAAAGGATTGCGATGGGACCCGCACCCATACCAGGTGGTGGTCCTGTACCAATGGAGGAACACTACCAAGAGACACGGGTGGACGCATTGGTCCTAATCCATAATGTGCTCAAGGAGGAAGAGAAGTGGACCCAGCCAAAGGAAGAACCTGTAGATTAAGGTTATATGTATAGGGGTCAGCCCCCGAGCATAATATTGCCACTTGTACATGATGTACATTTGTGTAATTGTATGTGTGCAGCCCCCGAGTGTATCGAACGGGGTTTATGACAAACACTTAATATATATATGATTCTTACAGCCCCGAGTGTTCGAGTGAGGCTGTCAATTTTTGCGATGTTTGGGGCTTCGACACATGTTTATTGAGCAACTTGTTTGTATGATTTTTATGACCCAGCCCCCGAGTATTCGAGTGCGGCTAGGGTATTATGTTTGAAGAAGGAGCGAAAGCTCATGTTTTGAGATAGCGCAACCCCCGAGTGTTCGGGTGAGGCTAATTTATGAGAACAAGTTATGCGAGTAGTAAACAGGAAGGAGTATGAGGAATCATTGATTATATTCCATATTTTGAATGTTAAGCTGCAGGCTGCCTCATTAAAAACCTTCCAGCCCCCTTAGGTACCCTGGTAAGGAAAAGAGCGCGTCTGAAACCTGCAGCCATCTGACATATGTGCCTATTACATTATGCGACTGAGCAACCTAAGCGTAGAAACGGCGCAGCTGCGCAACGTTTCAAGGATTATGCGAGAGTTCGTCTGTCGTCGCGTGCTTCAGTCCGTATGCTCCACCACCAATGACCTCGGTGATGATGGAGGGTCCTTCCCATGGAGAAGCAAGTTTGTGCACCTTCTTTTGCTTCAGTCGAAGTACCAGGTCGCCAACCTCGAAGGACCTGGTACGCATTCGACGGCTGTGATAGTTGCAGAGGTCCGCTGATAAACAGCTGTGCGTGCGAGCACCGTGTTGCGTGCTTCTTCGAGCAAGTCGACTGCATCTTTGAGTGCTTCATCTGCATCTTCTTCGTCGTATGCTTCGACTCTTGGTGCATTAAACCTTACGTCTGATGGCAGGATTGCCTCTTCGCCGTAGACCATGAAGAATGGGGTAAATTGTGTTGAAGCATTGGGAGTTGTGCGTAAGCTCCATAGCACAGATGAAAGTTTTTCGACCCAAGCACCCCCTGCTCTTTTGAGTGGGACCAGGAGGCGTTTCTTGATTCCACTCGTCACAAGCCCATTGGCCTTTTTGAATTGGCCATTTGACTGCGGGTGTGCCACAGATGCATAGTTGAGTGTGATATCTTGCTCTTTGCAGAAAGTTCGGAACTCTTCAGCCGTGAAGTTTGTACCGTTATCAGTGATGATGCTACTTGGCACACCAAAGCGGTATATGATGGATTTTATGAAATTGACTGCTGTAGTGGCAGTTGAACTTGTGATAGGGATTGCTTCAATCCACTCGGTGAACTTGTCGACTGCCACCAGAAGGTGAGTATGCCCTCCATGGGAGAATTTTTTGAGTGGCCCAACCATATCGAGCCCCCACTGGGCGAAGGGCCAGGCCAATGGTATTGTCTTCAATGCCGATGCGGGTGCGTGCGGCTTTGTGGCGAATTTTTGACAGCCGATGCACCTTTTGACTATGTCCTCCGCGTCTTTGAGTGCTGTGGGCCAGTAGAAACCTGCGTGAAAGGCTTTGGCTACGAGTGATCGACTGCTGGCATGGTGCCCGCAAGTACCTGCATGAATATCACGAAGGATGGCTTGGCCATCTTCAAACAATGTATGCTTTAGATCGTCGAGTGACGCGTCTTGACTCTGTTATGTCTTCGGGACCTCGCCACGGAGTATGTATGCGAGGAAAGGCTGAGTCCATGTTGGCTCGATGAGGAGCACCGTGACTGGCGGGTCCTCTAT
Source organism: Poa pratensis (assembly GCA_947311845.1). Lineage (NCBI taxonomy): Eukaryota > Viridiplantae > Streptophyta > Magnoliopsida > Poales > Poaceae > Poa > Poa pratensis. Next base: position 911,294 of record CAMZMU010000073.1, on the reverse strand, counting down.
GCTAGGTGTTTTGTTCTTAGCAGGTGCGGCTGATGTAGGAGATGCTCGTTTTTTCTTGATGGACCTGTGCTCGATGCGCTTGAAGAAGACACCAGGTGGTACTGGTGCTTTGGTCGCTCCAATATTGGCTAGCTTATCTGCTTCTTCATTGCTCTCACGTCCTATGTGTCGCAACTCGCAGCCTTCGAAGCTGCCCTCCATGAGGTTGTACAGGTCACGGTAGGCGATCATGTTATCTGCGATTGCATCGCAGACCTTCATTGTTTGCTGCACCACAAGATTTGAGTCACCATAGATCATCAGACGAGTGCACCCGAGGGCTTTGGCCATCCTCATGTCGTGGATCAGGGCCTCGTACTCCGCTTCGTTGTTTGATGGGAACTCGAACCCCATTTGCAGGATGTAGTGGAGCTTGTCGCCTTTTGGTGATATGAGGATGACACCTGCGCCCGCGCCTTCGTTTTTCTTCGAGCCGTCAAAGTACATAGTCCATGAGTTGGATACATCTGGCGCTCCTGGGAGCTGAGCTTCAATCCACTCGGTGTGGAAGTCAGGTAAGACTTGTGCTTTGATGGCTTTCGGGTAATCATACCTGATGTCTCGCGGTGCTAGCTCGATGAGACATTTTGCTACTCGCCCAGTTGCGTTGGGGCTTGTGAGGATGTCCCCGATCCCTGAGGTACTGATTACAGTGATCGGGTGCTCGGAAAAATAATGCGTCAGCTTTCTTGAGGACATGAACACGGCGTAGGCCAGCTTATGATAGTGCGGGTACCGCTATTTTGATATTGATTGCACTTCACTTAAGTAATAGACAGGACGTTGTATGCTTTGGGTGTGTCCCTCCTCCCTTCGTTCGACTACCAGTACGGTGCTCACCACCCTGTTAGTTGTGGAGACATATAGGTACAGTGGCTCACGTTCCCTTGGTGCGACGAGGATTGGAGGGCTTGTGAGGACTCGCTTGAGGTCCGTGAAGGTACTTCGGCTTCTTGTGTCCACTCGAATTTGTCTGCTTTCTTCATCAGTCGATAGAACGGGAGCTTTTTCACCTAGCTTGCTGATGAATCGACTGAGCGCTGCGACTCACCCGCTAACTTTTGCACATCATGGAGCTTCGAAGGCCTTTGCATTGTCAAGATGGCCTGTATTTTCTCCGGGTCCGCCTCGATTCCTCAAGCTGAGACGAGATACCCGAGGAGTTGCCCGGCTGGCACGCCGAACGTGCACTTCTTCGGGTTGAGCTTGATGTGGAAGCGTTTGAGGTTTGCGAACGTCTCTCGCAAGTCATCGAGTAGTGTGTTTTCTCCCTTGTTGTGATGACAATGTCATCTACATAGACCTGGACGTTTCGCCCAATTTGCTTCTTGAGGCAGTCTTGCATCATGCGCTGGTAGGTTGCGCCTGCGTTCTTGAGCCCGAAAGGCATTGTTGTGTAGCAGTAGACCCCGAGTGGGGTTATGAACGCCGTTTTCTCTTCATCCTCTTCCTTCATCCTTATCTGGTGGTAACCCGAGTAAGCATCCAGGAAGGACAAGCGAGCGCACCCGGCGGTGGAGTCGACGATCTGGTCGATTCGAGGTAGTGGAAAGTGATCCTTTGGACATCACTTATTGAGTGTGTGAAATCTACGCACATCCGAAGGATATCTGTGTTCTTCTTCTCCACGAGTACGGGATTGGCCACCCATTGTGATTTTTTGATCTCTCTGATGAAACCTGCTGCGAGTAGTCTGTCGACTTCGGCTTCGACTGCGGTTCTTTTGGGCCGGATATGCGGCGCATTGTTTGCTTGACTGGTTTAGCATCTGGAAATAATTGTAGAGAGTGCTCGGCGAATTCCCTGGGAATACCTGGCATGTCGGCTGGACACCACACAAATATATCCCAGTTCTCACGGAGGAATTCGACGAGCGCGCTTTCCTATGCGATAGGCAGACTCGACGAGACATTGACTGTCTTGGTCGGGTCAGTCGGGTGCACCTGATGCGACCTTGTGTCATTGGTGGCATTGAATGCTCTGTCGACTGCCATTTTTGTGCTCCGGCATAAGTGTTCGATCGTTGGAGACCGCTAGATCAGCGAGTGTTGCTTCCATACCGAAATCTCAGAGATTTTGCTAAACTGTCGGTCGCAAGTCAGACTTTTGGAAGTTTCCTTTGACTGTGATTACTCCTTTTGGTCCAGGCATTTTCAGCTGGAGGTATGCATAGTGTGGACCGCCATGAATCGAGCAAACGTCGGGCGTCCAAGTATGGCGTGGTATTGTGACTTCCAGTCGACGACTTCGAACTCAATCGACTCTGTCCTGAAGTGGTTCTTGTCCCCGAACGTTACGTCGAGTTGTATGGTGCCTTCTGGGCTTATTGCTTTGCCTGGGACGATACCGTGAAAGGTATTTGAGGATTTTGGCAGGTTTTCGACTGACCTGTTCATTTTGCGGAGCGTATCCGAAGATTATGTTTATGCCGCTGCCACCATCCATGAAGACCTTGGACATGGCGTAACCTCCAATTTGGCGTCGAGTACCAGAGCAGAGTGCCCTGGACGAACCACCGATGGTGGGTGATCCTCTCTGCTGAAACTTATCGTAGTCTCTGATCCCTTCAAGAATTCAGTTACAGCAGGAGGTGACATGACCGCCATGTTTACTTGTCGAGTGCGAAGTTTTTGCTCCCTGTTGGAAGGGCGACCTTTTGTATCATGTACATCTGCCCTTGGGGTGGAGGGTACTGAGGTTCGTCCACCCGAGGTACAGGTTGTGTGGCACCCGCGATGTTTCCGCCTGCGTGAGGCTGTGGTGGTGGAGGTGGTGCCATCAGAACGGGCACATTGTTTGGCTGCGGCACGGGCACGGGTGCGGGTGCGTTTGCGGCTGTTGCCTTTCTGAGATTTATGTAATCAGTCGCCATTTGATCGAACTCCCTGCAGTTTCTCATCGAGTGATTGGAGCGCAGTTTTCCGTCTTCCCCTTGTACAGGTGGAATCTGCAATCAGCATCCATCTTTTCTTCGAATGATCGCTCGGATTGTGCACCGGATCTGACTTGCGCCAGTCCTTCCTCTTGTAGCTGTCACTGCGTTGGCCGTGGTCTCGACTGTCCCGGCATCTTCTCGACTGTCCCGTCGATCATCTCGACTGTCCCGCCGATCTTCTGACCGCCGGTCGCTTCTGTCTTGGTCATTGCGGGGTGGAGAACCCAGCCGCCATGAATTCGGGTCTGTCATCGTCGTAGTGACGTTTTGAACGTTTGCGCCTTCGGTCATCTCTGTACGAGTCTCTGCGGCTTCGACTGCCACTTTCATGATTGTCACGGGGTGAGGACCCGCGTGTGGTGCGCGCCATGTCTTCTCCGTCTGCCCACTCAGTCACGGTCATCAAGAGGTTAGCCACAGAGGTTGGCTTTTTGCGACCAAGTGCTTCTTTGAGGTCCGCCTGGCGAGTCCCATTATGAAAGCGTCCATGGCCATATCTTCTGAAATTACTCCGACTGAGTTGCGTATCTCAGTCCATCGTCTGATGTATGACCTCAACGTTTCGTCTGACGTTGAACACAAGCTCGAAGCTCCTCAAATGTTTTTGGGCGCTCACATAGAGGCTCGAAGTTTTTGATGAAGTCATCGCGGAAGTGATCCCACGAGTCGTACTTTGATGGAGGTAGGGCCTTGAGCCAGTCGCGGGCTGTGCCTTCGAGCATGAGTCGTATGTATTGCATGGCTGTGGTGTTTGTGCCTCGCTGGCACGCGACAGCCAGCCTGTAATCTTCCAGCCACCCGAAGGTTCCTGTCGACCCGTGTACTTGGGCTGTTCAGATGTGAGTTTGAACCCTTTGGGCATCCGTGTCTCGCGGACGCGTTGAGTGAAGCACAGAGCTCCATGTGGCTCAGACTCTCGATCAGAGTATGAATCGCTACTGTAAGATCTGCGTGATCTGCTCCTGGACCTGCGCCTGCGCGAGCTGCTTCTTTCCTCGAGTGGTGGCGGTGACCACTGTGATTATGCTCTTCCTGACGTGCGTCGACTAGGGCACGTCTCGACTTCCACCTGGAGTTCATGGAGTTTGGCATATGGCCTTCACCGCTAAGGCGAGTGATTTGATCTGCTGGCAATGCAGTTTTGCATTGGGGTCGTCAGCTGGAGGCTTGATTGCCTCTAGGTATGCTGCAGCGGAAGAGGGCACCCGCAGCTGTTTTGGGTACTGGCACTCCCTCTTGTCGTATGTCATGAAAGAGTTGCCTAAGTTGCGGGTGAGCGCCCCCTTTCGTCTGGCGAGAGGTGTGACAATTGATCTGGGTCTTGTGTCTGCTCGCCCGGTGGAGCTCAGGGAGAGCTGTCTTCTTCGCGCACTCGACAAGCTAGATTGCTTTTTGCGTTCTTCGAGTGTTGCTCTGACCTGCCGCAGTCGAAGTGATTCCTGCCAGTTGAAGTACTGGAAGGTCAACATCTCCTCTTGTGTTGCGTCTGCTGGCATCATTGTGCACTCCTTGATGACTTTATCTGCTTTTGCTGCCATCTCAGCAGTGATTGTGAGAGTTGTGACTCCGTCCGGCATAGTAACTGTGCACGGGAATTCTGTAGGCCTGCGGCTGGCCGCAGCATCTGATGATTCTGCGGCGATGGCGACGTAGACCTGCTGGGGTATCACCCGAGGGTATGTATGTGTGTCTTCGAGTCCCGTCATGGACTCGACATCATCATCAAGGCTCATGTCGGAGTCGATATGCCCGTCGAGTGGTCCGTCTGGACGGATCTCGCTGTCGATGCCTTCATCGCCTATGCTCATCTCGGCGTCGACGAAGTTGTTATGAATCTCAGAGTCGAGGTTGTTGTTGTTGGTGCAGATCTCGGAGTCGACGTGGTTGTCGATATGAGTTTCGAGTTCGTCGAAGTCGCTGAAGGAGATCCCGCAGTCGAAACTATCCTCGAGTGAGAGATCGAGCTCGGGATCGTTTGTGCGGTATGCTGATTCGGCCTCCTCGCCCTGAAGTTCTTCGATGAGCTCGTGCATCTCTCGTGTGGACATGGTTGTTGCAGACGAGCAAGCTTGGAGGATCGACGATGGTATGGACGCAGTTGAGGGATCCGCAGTCGAAGGAACCGCAACCGATGGAGCCTCGGGTGCGGAAGTCGCGAGTTGGCGTGGATCCGTCAAGTCCTGCACACCAAGCTTGTTGACGAAAAAATTGAACGAACCAACGGTTAAACCCAAACCTGACTCGAGATCGGAGAAGGCCTCCTGGAATCCTGGCGAGTGTGGCTCGAAATCCATCAGAGGATCCGATGGCTTTTTGCGGGTGAAGCTGGCGTGTTGCCGTTTGTCGAGTGAGCCGGCGAGTTGCCGTGTGCCGCCTGAGTCGGCGAGTTCTGGTTTGTTGATGCAGCCGGCGAGTTGCCGTTTGTAGATCCGATCGGCGAGTCGCCGTTTTCCGATGGAACCGAAGAAACCGTGAGTCCAGCACTATTCTTTCCCACAGACGGCGCCAATTGACGAGGGGTACACTCATCAAATCCCATGGTTAAGGACCTAGGGTTGAGATTATGGGGAGAGAACGTGGTAGTACTGGTAGTTTCGTCGGCTGACAAGCAGAGGCAAAGATTTACCCAGGTTCAGGCCCCTCGGGTGGAGGTAAAGACCCTACTTCCTGCTTGTTGTTATTGATCGTGTGAGATTATGCGGTTACAAGGAGGCTCCGGTGAGATGTCGATCTCGCTAGAGCTTTTGGTGGTTCGAGTATGGCTTGGTTCCAGATCGATGCCCCTCCCAGCCTTTAAATAGGCTGGGTCTCGGGAGTTCGTAACCGACTTGGTTTACACGTAAGGAAAGATCTAAACCGACTATGCCTATGTCTAATCTTGGAGGGTACTCCATCTTCTTGGGCCTCTTGTCTTGGGCTTCGAATAGGCTCTTCGCCATTGGGCCTCAGTCGTTATGTGCACCAGGTACCCTCACGGTAGGGTACCCGAGAGGTATACCCTTGTCACCTGCAGACATGAATTGTGAAGGCATGTTAGTATTGCTAACTCAAGCATTCTATACTTTTTTCCATGCAACATGATATAAATGGAGATGCTTTGGATTCTTCTGTCATTAAAGAGTTGATGCCATTTATGTTTTCTGGCTGTGATTGAAGAACCAAGCCTATGCTGTTTATGACTGTGACTCTGCATGCATATAATCCTGTATGAGTAACAGAGGCAAGTTTGCACCTGCATGTCCTTTACGCTACCATGCTTCTGGAGCTAATTGTGAGCATGTAGCTACCTATGTGTAGAAGTAGTATCTGTAATCTCCACTAGCTAGTGGTACTCTAAATTTGCTTGATTCCTATGGGAGCAGCAAAAAGATGCATGATTTTGTCTTGCTGAAGGTGACACTGCAAAGAATCATGAAATTCTTGTTTTCGCTACCATGGTTTTGGAGCTACCTAGCTTCCTTTGTGCAACCTAGCTACCTGTTTGAATGATGGAATACATGAATGTGCTACCTGGCTTTCTATATGTAGAAGTTGTTTTCATGCAAAAATCTTTGTAATTCCTACCAGATAGTGGTACTATAATTCTGCAGCTATGTGTTTTCATGGATAGTGATATATATATGGTGTCATGTCATGTGATTCCTACGGGATCTTTGCTTTGAGCAAAAGGTGCAGAGATTTCTGTCATCTTTGCTTTGAGCAAAAGGTGCAGAGATTCCTACAACAAAAGGTGCAGAGATTTCTGTCATCTTTGCTTTGAGCTATATTTGTTCTAAAATTTTCGTGTGGATTTGTGTTTTGATCTTGAGGAAGAGAAGCAGCAGTAGATGTGGTACATGATCTCTGCTCCAGAATATTTTCCTATGATTTTTCTCTGCGAATTCGAGTTTTTCTTCCGTTTTCTTGATCGTCCAGGCAGAGCGCCGTCAATGGCGCCGGTGGTCTGGAGGTGGACGATCTCTGCGATCGCCCAGACAGAGCGCCGTGATCGGCGGCGGCTGTCTGGATCTGGAGAGGATCGCTGTCTGATGCCTACGAAACAGCCCAGCGACGGCCCAGGAAGAAGCGAAAGCTTGCCCAGCGACGGCCCAGTGATGGCCCGCGAAAACTGGGCTCGCGCTTGCGCGCCTCCGCGCGCGCGCTCGCGCTGGCTCGGACGAGCACTGGTTCGGACGGACGCGTTGACCGCCGCTGGAGAGGACACAGCAGAGGCGCCGCTGTGTAGTCCTGAGTCCTGTCCTTTACTTTTTACCTAGTACTCCCTTTTTACACAGAGGTAAGGCAAAAATCACATGCGGTGAGTGGTGGGACCCACGCAGGCGCTCCGCCTCCGAGCCCGCCCGTTCCGTTCCCGTCCATCCGTCCGTGTGCGCGTGGGCGCAACCGCAACAACCAGAATCTCCCCGGGAGCGAGAGGCCGCAGCAGTTGCTTCGCCTTCTCTTCTCTTCTCTTCTCCCGTCTCCATCGCCGCCACCTCCTCTGCACCCTCGCAGAGCCCGGCCGCCCGCCACCAACAAGGTTAACTCCGCTCCCCTCCCCTCCGCCCTGCCCTTTATCTTCCCCTGTTTATTCCCCTTACCCCTGTTCTTTCTTTGATCGATCCCGCCGCCAAGGATTCCTTCACAAGATCCTTCTCAACTTCCCGTTTCCTCCCTCTATTTTTCAGTTGCATTGCGGAACTTCTCATCCGGTCCTCCCCGCCGCCGCATTGGCCGGCCGTCGTCTTCCCCTGCCGGTAAGTAGCAGCAGCAAACGAAAACCCTGCTTTTTACAGGGGAGAGGCAACCCTGCCTCTTCCCGGAACCAAGATTGCCTTTTTTCCCTGCTCGTCGGCGCCCACCCAAGAAAGAAACCATCTTTGTTTCTTGGTTTCGAGTCTTCAAGCGAAGCCCACCGGCGTCCATCCTCCGTCGCCTTGCTGATCGATTGTTGCCTTTTTTTCTCGCAGTGCGCAGTCCTGTTTTTTCGGCGAGGGTTTTGGGCCGGATCATGGGGAGGGTGGCGGTGATCGAGATCAACTCCGACGACGAGAAGGAGGCTCCTTTCGCCGCGCTCCAGCCGCCGCCCGCCGACGACCCCCTCGACTGGGTCTCGGGCATCCTGCTTGACGATGACCTCGATGGATTTGGGGAGGGTTTATTTGATGATTCGGTGGGGATTCAGGACTTCCTGGCCACTCTGGAGGGTGAGAAGAAGAGTGCCCGCGCTGCTGCTGCTGCTGACGACGACGACTGCGTGATCCTGGATGGTGACCCTGACAGGGCCCCCCTCGTTGTCGTGCCGAAGGAGGAGAAGAAGCCTGGTGGGTCAGAAGACGAGTTGCAGGTTCTTGGGGAGAAAGGGGAGGTACGACTGAATTCTTGCTCAGTGCTACATCCTTTGTGCTACCACATTGCGATTCGATTCGTAGGTTCATTGTTGTTGCCAATGTTACATGTTCTGTGCTTTGCATTGACCGGCTGTTGCCGTTCAAGTCATACATTGTCGTCGCCATTGCTATATTTTTGTGCTTTGCATTGATGACCGGCTGTTGCGGTTCGAGTCGCCATCTTTAGATAAATGGATGTAACGTTTTGTCAGTTCTTGATGCACAATGTTATGCCAGTTCTTATATGCATTACATTGACCGATTGTAGACAAGAATGGGCCGTACTGACATTTCTGAGGCCTCTTATGATCAATGCTGATTTTGTTTCACCTGTATATAATTTTGTTCCTATGAATCTAGTTGACAAGCCAAAGTTTACTTGATTGCTGCTTACATTTATTTTGTTGCAAGTCTGATTTGGTAATAACCACTGTTAGTTTACTCCACTGTTAGTTGTGTCTCTAATTTATTTACTTCTGTGCATCAATCAACCAACTAAAATATTAAGCTATTAGAGGAAGGTAGGCAATCTACCTGTATTGCCATGGTACAGTTGCCTCTGTCATTCGGAAATCTGAATACTACGGATGGCTTTCCATGAGACGATTTCTACATGCACTGCTATTGAAAAATGCAATTTTGTGTGCTCTGTCTGGATTATATTGTACCTTGGTGATGAATTTAGCGATTCTCCTGTAAAAGCAAAGAATTTTGCGATCCTGGATATTGTTATCTTATACGCATGGCATATATTATACGTGCTGATGATCAAACTAGTGATTGTTGATATTATGCACCCAGGAGCCATCTCAAAGTTCCCAATGTAAAATGAATATATGTGGTCTTACAACTCTTCTTTTTCAGGTAGCATGCAGGAATTTCCCCATCCACGCCATCTATGTGTTAAATTGCCTTTCAGAAATGGATCTCATGCAAATCATTGCACTATGGTTAGTTAACCCTGGTCTCCTCTGATCAAGTCGTGGAACAGTATCGAATGCCAATATTTCCAACATGGATGCCTTACCATATTCTGCTTTTCTTCTTAATCAATGCAGTGCCACTGTTATGTTTGTGATTCTCCTGCTCCATGTCCCAGATGGGCCAAAGGTTCCTTACCTACTGATCATTGTCATGCTACGGATAAGGATGGAAAATGGAACAAACAGAGGCAATTACTCAAACGCAAGAGCCTGGCACCATCTAATCATGGAAGTGTGAAGAAAATGTCTCTCTCAAGCACAACAACACCATCCTCTCAGCAATATGCAGTGCGTCAGGTATCAGTTCCACAACCATTTGCACCTTTGGGGATAACTTTAAACCAAGCATCTGCGGGGAGTTCCAGTTGCAAGTAATCTCCAAAATCAACAATTGCATCCATCTGTTAGAGCTGCACAGAATGTGGTGCGGGCCGTCCATCTGCCGAAAGCATCGGCTCCTGGGACAAAAACCCCGGGCAAACTACCAAAAGGCCTGCGGCTGCTGCTACAGTTTCTGCAACCCCAAATGGTTACAGTTTGAACCGTGCTGTTCCTAACGATGTCCCATGGCGTCCAGGACCCTCGCATGTACTTCAGACAGGACAAGCAGCACCAGGAAGCCATGGACTGCCAGGGAGGAATGGAGCACCAGGAAGCAATGGACTGCCAGGAAGGAATGGACTGCATGGGATGAATGGAGCACAAGGAAGCGATGGAGCACCAGGACAACCAGGACTGCCAGGACGTACCGTTACCGTTATTCATGGTTTCCCTACTCAGCGTTCTCTTGCCGCGCCGGTCCAGGTTCGTCCAACGGCACATCTTCAGCCTGCTCAAAATAGAGTGGCACAACTTCTGGCTGCTCAAAACAGAGTGGCTCATCGTCAGCCTGCTCAGAATGGAGTGGCACAACTTCAGGCTGCTCAAAATAAAATGGCACTGGCTCAGCTTCAGGTTCAGGCTGCTCAAAATAGAGTGGCGCAACTCCAGGCTTCTCAAAACAGAGCGCCCGCTACTGGACTGCAGGCTCGCCAGTACTCCGCGCGAACAGCTCAGGGAACGCGGCGCGCACAAGACCCATTGGCTATCCAGAAATCATGGCAGGTCGCGCTAGCTAACCTAGCGTCTGATCTTGGTGTCTCTGACTACAACATCAACCCACCACTTGTGCAACAGCCTGTCAGCACTCAGTCTCTCCAGCAGAGCCAGCTACTTGCGCAAACAAAGGCAAGCAATCAGGGGGGCGAGACGCCCCGCGGCAACACTCCGGCGACAGCTCAGATGAGGCCTGGGCTTCGTCAGCCGAACCGCAAATCTGGGGACGGTGCTGTAGAGGCCACACAGGCCTTGTGTGTGCTCAACTCCCACAGCAGCCTCGTTCCAAGTGAAACTTACCTCAACAGTCTCGTGGCAGCTAAACCTGCGACAAAACAATGAGAGTGTCCACTGATTCGCTACCTTTTTTGTCGGTTGCTTCGGAATTGGGAAACAGTCAGTGCTCTTGATGTCCAAACTACAGATATGTTGGTAGTTGTCACAATTCCTCTATGCTTATCTTAGCAGAGTAGAAAAGGGCACCCCTTTAGGAGAGAGTGAGGTGCTGTAGAGTTGAGAATTCTAATGTGGCTTTGATTCTGAATTAATTTGATAAGTTTTTAGTTAACAATTTCTTGATGATAGTTTAATGATGCGTTTCTTCTAAAATCATGTGCTCTGCTCTTGGATGTTCATTGCTGACAGCTTGCTCTGTATGATCAGGTTCCAGTTTCATATATATGCTGGCAGCTGGCCTGTTGGGCATCAATGTTTATTTTTTTACTCTTTTGTAAAAAATATAAATGTGCTCTGCTCTTGGGTGTTCATTGTTAGCTGCTTGCTTTTGTAAAAAATATAAATGTGATGAACATTTATATTTGCATGGGAATGGTCACTGTCAGATAGCATCTACTTCTACTGCCCACAATTTTAGCAAAGCTGACTAAGTAGTACCAAATGTGATGAACAAGTATTTTACTGAATGTGATGAACAGGTACCAGAACGAAAACACATGGCATGGAGATATTCGATGCCAAAGCAGAACCTATCTACGCAAATTGCCCGCCACATTATTCGTAGACTCTGAAGGAATGCAACACTGGAAGAGATTAATTGTGTATTTTTCTTCACTAACGAGCAAAGCAGTACACACGCGGGCTGGACTAGACCTTAATGAGTTGTTACAATTACTGGGATTCCCGTTCTAAAACAAGAACACACGGGCCATGAACGAGTTAGCAGGAGACCAACGTCAGTCGTCAATGTCCCAGAGGAACGCGCCACCCTGCGCCGTACGTCCATTTCATCTAGCTGCAAAGACATGAACCGAAGAAGGATCATCAGTGACAGTTCTTTGCTGCCAGTAACAATTTAATCTAGCAGTTCAGCATATATACAAGAAAAACAGAGAGGTCATACTCACATGGGAAGGACTAATTAATCAGCAGTCATCATTCCGAAACGCGAATCGACCGCCTTGGATGTCATAGGTGACGCCGACCGACCGTGTCATCATGTTCCCCAGCACTTGCACACCGGCATCTTCACCCCTCGTGAAATACGTGCATAGTCCAAACTCCTTGTGGAAATGGAATGTGCTCTGGGGCGGCAGGGTCAGTGTAGCACCCGTAGCGAACGAAAGCTCCACCACGGCAAAGCGGACCAGTTGATCAACTGCTTGAATTGGACCAAGTCCTCAAAGCATATATAATCTGCCCCCCGACGATCAGTACGGCTGTATTGCAGAGGTTCCATTGCCCTGGTTATAACCATGTCAAGTTGGCTGAAGGTAGCTGACGACAGTGATGTCCATTTAGATCCAGAGTCAACAACCATGTCCGAGTGGTTCGTGGCCATCGTGATCCCATCGACAACCACCTGATCCAGCTTCAGCGCATACTGTGACCGTTGTTGAGACAGGAACAGGGAGTATACAAACTAGAGCTGCTACGGTTGTAATCCCCGATGGACAGGTATCCCGTCTTCTTCACGTCGCTTGGAAAACAGTAGCTAAAGGCGTTGTAGCCGACCATTGGCGCCACCTGTTCAAAGAAGGAAAACGGGGTGGCACCAAATCCGAATATGCCAGCCTCGTGCTGATCATACTCGGTGTCCAAGCTGCATCCGAAGACGAAGTTAGGGACGCTATGTCCCTTGTCATCCCGCCCAACGGCGATCGTGTCTGTCACCAGCTTGCCGACGGAATAGTAGGATCCTTTTCCGTATGTGGCACTGTAAAGGCAAGTATCTTCTATCTTCATGCAGGCTTTGGATCTAATACTTAGCGCCGACTGGACCCTGTGGCAGACTGGTTCCGAGCAGCCCACACGCCTGAAACTCTGGATTCGTTGCCGCTGAATGTTGGGCCTGCACCCTCTTGATCATGGCACTTGAGAGTGCAAGGCTCGCACTGAACAAAGCAGAGTGGAGATCCGGTGTCAATTGATACGAGGTTCCATACTGGTGGCGTGCCTATCTTAATGGGCATCAGAAACAGGTAGTTGTTTATGCTGTCATTGCGTATCAAGTCGATGGGAAGATCCGCCTCGGCAATGCTGTTGGTTGACATTGTACGACCAACATGTTGCTGGACACATAGGTGGTCCGTATGGAATAAGGGGAACTCCAGCGCACCTTCCGAGTTGACAGTATGATCTGTGGTGAATAAAAATGTAATTTCCTCACGGGTTATCAATTTTGTTTTGCAATGATACAATAGTCATATTTTCGAGGAAAAAGAGCAAATAACTTGTGCTATTTCATCATTTGAAATGCATATACCATAGATATTGAAACCACGCTACTGCCTACTAGTTTTCACAACATGCACTTGTGCATTTTTACACAATATGGCAGTAGTCTTTTTCATTTACAATATGTGGGTGTATGTATGAACCAAACTATATGCACACAAATGTGTATGGACCAAACGACACTAAGTTCATGGCTGCATAAATGGAAACAACATTTTCAGAGATGAATGTCTATTATCAAGCTTGGAGCAAACTAAAGTTCTTTTATAACATGCCATGTTTTCTCTTCTTGTATTAAGAGGGTCCAGGAAACTAATCTACTCCTTACGAAACATATAGTGTGTTTTGTCTCGCTTATAGATAAATATTCGCGTTACAAGGCAATGATAAATACTTTCTATATTGAATATACATATACCACCTTTGAGTAGTACCATGGAACATATTAATTTTGTGTTGGGATGTGTTTCTATATGTGAACAATTTATACACGGATACAAAAAAGAGGAAGTAGCAAAATACCGAGGCTAGAAGAGGGGCACCTGGTGCAGAACGACATCCCTGGTACAAGAATCAAGAGGAGCATCGCCTTGACATACCCAGTGTTGTATTGCAAATTCCATAGAGGGTGTACCAGCCTGAACCGATTAAGTAATTTATAGAATTATAAAGTGATGCAAATACACACAGTAATGTACTGATCTTAAGCTGGTTTAGATGTAACTAATTATCCCTTAAAAGAAAGTAATCAATTCTACCATATCATAGCTCCAGATGCCAATGCCAGTCCGCCCTGCAAGGTGCCGCGGGCGATGTGGCCGTCAGGAGTAGTAGTACTACTGTTGCAATGAACAAGGAGGAATCCCGGCAAAAAAAAGTGAACAAAGGAGGAATCTACATCAGCAGCTATTAAGCAATCACAAGGAAAAAATCATGGAAGTGTTTAGATGTTGAGGTGCTAAAATCGAAGGAATACCGTGCTGCAGGGTAGTCATCCAACCAAGTGCAGATTCCGCATACACTGGAGAAAAACTGAAACATATGGGGGCAAAATTGGTTGGACAGATCGAGAGAGAAACTTGCATTTGCAAGAACAACCAGCAGCAAGAAGATACTAGCTAGATCTGATCCAAGAACTTGAGTAAACAGTTGGAGTGCATACCCTCGCAAGCCCGAAGACGGCGATGGAGACGAGGACGCCGGCGGCCAGGAAGGCGGCCGGCGTAACGCCACCACCGGGCTGCGGCATCTTGGCTATCTTCGGCGCAGTGGAAACCAGAGTTGCCATCTTGCTTGCTTGGAGAATCAAGGAGGCGTGATGTCGCAGACTAGCAGGTGAGGCATGCAGCATGCGTCCGTCAACCAGCTCCTCTGCTGCACACCGTATGCCGTTGCGAATTGCGATGCGAGCCAGGAGGCACATATGTAACCGAGGTACGGGTGCTTCTGCAGGAGTTGGATCTGATCAATCATTCCTTCTGCCCAACTTGTGCCTCCAGAATCCCACGGCCATCGATGACATTTTTTTCTTTGGAAATGGAGGTTACCTGTCCCTGCCTCTGTATCAAAATAATGCACACATTTTTTTGGACGTGTCTAGCTGACAAACGTTTGCTCAAAGGCGCCCCGCGAGCGGCCGACCAAACCCACACTGTAGAAAAGGAACGGACAAATATTCCCACGTTCTCATTGGTCCCCACATTCTAGTCCATGCATTGTTCTTCTGCATGCATTTAACTGGCAACAACATGCGTATTTATTTTTTCTTTTTACGTATTAAAAATGCTATAACTTTGATCAGATTGTCGAAATTACGATTTGTTTTCAGTACTGTTAGGTTTCTCTCGACGAGATCTTATAAAAAAAGATCCCATTTGACTATGTTCTGGTCATATCTTTTGAAAAGTAACTTTTGCTTTGGAACAGGCAAGTTTTGTGTTGAAACAAGCAAGTAGTTGCACACAACCTAGTGCAATTATTGAAGTTGCTTCTAATGAATAGAGATTGTCGTGAAAGATGATGAAATTGTTGCTACACCAAATATATTGTATCAGGTGGTGTTAAAATTGCACTAGATTGTGCTAAAGCTGCAACAAAACGAAGTGAAGTTTGTGCAGAGGAAAGTTTTGTTGTCAGAAATGTTGGTTGGTTGCTTTGCTACTAAGATTGTAACATAGGGTACACAAGTTGCTTATGGGCGCACTGAAGTTGCGATTAAAGTCACACTGGTTGCGGGATGTGCTAGTGTTGTTGGTTGTCCATACCCCTACAACTTTGCTACAATATTTGCGGCATAGGTTACATAAATTATTGTTGGGGTCACTGAAATTGTTGTTAAAGTCACTTTGGTTGCTAGAGTTGTCAGTGTTGTTGTTTGGTTGCTCCACCACCTGTCAACTTTGTTACGAAAGTTGCGGCGTAGGGTATATAAGTTACTGGTCAAAGCCGCTTTGGTTGCTCCACCACCTGTCAACTTTGTTACGAAAGTTGCGGCGTAGGGTATATAAGTTACTGGTCAAAGCCGCTTTGGTTGCTCCAGGTGTCAGTGTTGTTGGTTGCTTGCTCCGGACCCCTAAACCCTTTGCGACAAAAGTTGCAAACATTGGAGGGTACATGAGCTGCTGCTGGAACCTTTGCGGCGGAAGTTACTGGTAAAAGTCGCTTGATTGCTCGAGGTGTCTCGACAAGACAGAGCCAACGACGAAAATGGATAGTAATTTCGACTATTCGTTAATGAGCTATATATCAACTCTTCGAAATATATATAAATGGAGCCTAGTTGCAACATAGGGTACATGAGTTGCTGCTAAAGAAAGTGAAGTTGCAGAAATCTCGTTGTTGTTGCTGAAGTGCCAGCAGTGTTGGATGGTTACTCCATACTCCTGACAACTTTGCGACAAAACTTGCAACGAGGGACACATAAGTTGCTTCCTTATGTACTAAATTTGCTTCCCAAAAATAGCTGTCAAAATATATATAAATGGGGTCTAGTTTTGAAGAGCTCGACACGACAGAGCCAACGGCGAAAACGGTTAGTAATTTCGACTCTTCATTCATGTGATATCATTTTTTTAAATTTCATTCAAATGGAATAATACGTGGTGCATTAGGATCAGACCGAAACACGAGGGTTGGGTCTGCTCTCACCCGGTATTACTATTTGGAAAGAACTAGGCGTCCCCCGGGGATCTGGGGGAAAAATCCCCCGGGTCCCCCTACTGACACGTGTCCCCTTATTTCTGTTTAAATCCTACTTTTGCTGTCGCCGTAGCAAATAATCCCCGCTTTTGCTCCGTATGTAGCAAAAAACGGTTCGCCCAGAAAACAGAAAAAAGAAAAACTGACTTTGCCGGAGACCTCACCGGAGACCTCGCCGAAGATTTCGTAGCAACACAAATGTGCTACTATAGCAAAAACGACTTCGCCGGAGACATCACTGGAGACATCGACGAAGACCTCGTCGGAGACATCGTAGCAAATTTTTTGTTCTATTGTAGCAAACCCACATAAACTATTGAAGCAAAAAATTGTAAACATTACACAGAAGCACCGGCGCCGGAATTGCGACCAGAAGCACCGGCGCCTTGCCACGGGAGCACCGCCGTGCTCGTTCCGTAGCACCGCCATCCTTTCATGGGAGCACCACCGTCGTGCTCCGGTAGCATTGTGCCTCCATGATGGTAGCAGCGCCGCCTTGTCGTCGCAGCAACGCCGCCGCGCTTCGGTAGCACCACGCCTCCACGATGGTAGCAACGCCGCCATGCTCCGGTAGCGCTGCTACACTGAGCACCTTCGACAGCGCCTCCGCCCTCCCACGGGAGCAACGCCGAGCACCTTCAGCACCGCCGCTACTCCGGCGAGCAGCACCGCCGCCCATCGACAGTAGCACCACCGCACCTTTACGGTAGCACCGTTGTCCACCTAGTAGCACCATTGACCAGCTACGGTAGCACTACCGCCAAAGGACGGTAGCACCGTTGACAACAGCACTGCTCCGGTGAGCAGCACCGCCCTCGGCCGGTAGCAGCGCCCTCCATCTATGGCAGCACGGCTTCCCACGGACGGTTGCAGCCGTGATCTCGGCTGGTAGCAGCGCTGCCGCGTGCAGCACCACCAACCCCGCCCTTGGAGCATCCGACGCCAGGCAGTCGCGCACCTCGTTGAACCGGAACGACGCTGAGGAGCGAGGCCATGTTGGCGTCGGCGGTGGCGCCGGGAACGACCTGGAAGAAGTCGACGCAGGGGTCACCCGAGCAAGTGGCCGTGGCGCTGCACCCTCGGAGCACCGAAGCCCCGCGTTGGAAGCAACGCCAGTCTCCCTCGGCAGCAGGGAGGCCTACCTTCGCAGTAAGCCGCCGTGGCATGGCGTCGCGGCATGGCACCGACGCCTCCAAAAAAGCTTCGAGGATCGCGGATTGGGACGCGAGGAATCGGCGTCGAGGACGGAGTCGGATGGGTGGGGGCCGGCAAGGGCTGCGCCAGCAGCGAGCGGGGGTAGGGTGGGCAGGTGGTCCATCGGCGGCGCAGATGGTGAGGGATTGAGGTAGAAAATGAGGAACGAACATAGGAGGAAGAAGCGGTACGGGGAAGGAGATAGAGATAAGGTTTGGGGTGGGCTCCACACACGTACGTGTCTCCTGGCTTCCTTTGCTATAGTGGACACGCGTCGCGCTTAGGAGCCGGAGGACGCGAGACGTTCCGTCCCCGGTGATAACTAACGTTTTCCTTACTATTTGTGGCCGGACGGGTGACAACACGTTTTTTCTTTCCTTTTTTGGGTGTGTGCCACAACTAGTCAAATAGCGCAGCTTTGCTCTTTATCATTTGGCTATTTTTCCTGTATTAAAAAAAAGAAACCATAAAGATAACTACATCAATCAACCGGAAGCCACTTTCCCGACGACAAATGTCGCTACACCTATAAGTTTGATGAATGGGTAGACATGATTAGAGCCATGTGCCCTGATCTCACACACCTACACACCTCATCTAAGTCCGGAGGACTCAATCAAGCCGCCCGACGGCGAGCTGGGAGCACATACCGGTCCAGCAGAATCTCAGCATACACCACATGCGCACACTAAGAAGCCACTGCCGCCAACCCATTTTCTAGAGAGATCAGCGCGATGACATTGCCAGGCGTGCCGTCGACGTCACCGTGATGCCTTCAAGAGGGAGAAGGGCGCCGCTGAGAACCGCCGTCGTCATCACACGTCCAACACCGAGACCCCGCTGCGCCGCGCCGCTGAGAACCGCCGTCGTCGATGCGGTAGATGCCACGCCACCTCCTGACCCTCTAGTCAGCCCTGATAAAAAACGATGCCCTCAAGAGGGAGAAGGGCGCAGTATGCTGTCATTGTCCGATCCGATATATCTGATTAACTTGTCGTCACGCTGCGAAACTGAAGATGGCCATGATTCAGGTGTTGAAGCACCTTCTTCCGGTAAAGGACGTTCCAGATAGTTTGTCTAAACTCGTGGAGACGGCTACCGGAGGTCCAGCGGTTATAGAGAAGTGGAAGAGATCAACTTCTCGCCAAGGAGCTTGGGCAGCATGGACACTTGCCAAATCGTATCATTCCAGCCTACATGTCGGTGCCACTTCAAAGGGTCTTCCGCAAAAGCATGAGAACGGCTTGTCGTTCACTAACGAAGAATGAAAGGCTGTCATCACGGAGGTCCAAACGTATGCTGCCAGAACCGTGGACTTTGTAAACACGGATGTATTTTTCCCTGTTGTTGGCTGTCCAGACGATACTTAGGGTTCAATCGGTTTTTTGTAGTTGGATGAGTCGAAAATAGGATGAACACTTGGAGTTGTATTGTAACGTTCGTCGTCTTCACTATTTTTTACTTTAATTCGTCTGCCAGGACATGTAATGGGTTGACCACTGCAAAAAAACATGTACACTGATATATGTACTAATGTATGTACTATGTACTAGCAAGTTTATAGATATCTTTTCGTGTAACATGTTTTAACAAAGCGATCAAGGTTAATTGATTTTGCTCATGCTAATGTTTTCATCACTTACTTGCGAAAGATGTTATACAGTTTGTAAAACTGATAACATAATGTACATTCATAAACAGTTCATAGGTTTAACCTGTCATGGTAGGATCAAAACAACAAACAAAAAAACACGGATAGTGAATACATGATGGATTATATTTACTAACTTATACTCTAGGTAAATTTATTCGTTCTAGGATAGGCGTGTTCAACCGTATGCCAGAACGTGCCTCTAAAGCTTCCGAATGAAGGAAAGAGCCTACAAGGTTACTTCCCTCACTCCACACGGCGTTCACCCAGAGAGAGAATATAGAGAGAGCTAGAGAAGATTAGAGAGCTAGTCGACGGCGGCGAGAGTGAGCCAGCCAGCTTTGGCATGCGGTCGGCGTCGGCGAGAGGAGCGTCTGGCTCATCATCCTTTTGTTGATAGTATTCCTCGGCTACGGTGCTGGCGTATCACCTGTACGCTGATTCATCCGATCGGAGGAGGCGATCTGTTTGGCTGGTGGTGTCCCTTCAGCTAGCGCGTATGTCTAGCTAGTAGCAAGAGTGCTCAAGCATCGATGTTATTTGATGGCTACGACGTAGCTACTGAGGCAAGCTCTTCCTGCACTCTCATATATTTTGTAGAGTATGCTTTGATATGAGTATGCATTATACTGTTTGGTACGAGCTTTGTGTTGATATTTGTGGGCTGATACGCCGGTGTCGGTATACGGTGATGGATCCGCAGGAGCCACCGATACGGTCCGGGTATTAAGCTAGCACGTATCACTAGTAGAGACAGGGCCTTTCGTCCAACCCCTTTAGTCCCGGCCCACTTACAAACCGCGACAAATGGCCAGACCACGTCGACCGAAATAGCCCAGGCGCCCCTCCCCTTTTTGTCCCGGCCCGTGAGGACCCTTTTGTCCCGGTTTGAGATACAAACCGGGACTAAAGGGGTCCGCGGCCCGCAGCGGCTAGGTCCCCCCCTTTAGTCCCAGTTTGTATCCCAAACCGGGACAAAAGGGCTGGCACCCTATATATATGCCAGCACCCTCTCCACTCACTCATTGTTTTTTTCCTGGTGGAGGTGGTGTGGTCTAGTGCTATTTTTTTCTCTCATTCATATGCAGTCAAGGTGTTCGATGAAATGACTGTTAGAGTGATGCCATTTGAGTTCACACAATACAAACATGATATGAGGTGCCCGAGCCACACTTAAGCTTTCACCTCTTTATTTGCCTTGTCCTAAAAGGTTAGCAACTATTTTCTAGTCGGTCACCGTGCGGTACTAATTTTAGCATCGTCATTGCGTTAGATATATAGTTGTATGATGCAGATGAGCCATCCATGGATGTACGGTGACCGACGCACAGCCGCTTACAGAGCAGGTGTGCATTCTTTTCGCGATGCGGCCGAGGCGAACAAGCATGGGGGTGGCTTTATGTTTTGTCCATGTGTTAAATGTCTGAATGTGAAGGATCACACTAACTCAAGAGTCATTCAGAGCTACCTGCTTCGGTCCGGTTTCATGCCCGGCTATAGTGTTTGGACCAAACACGGAGAAAGAGGGGTTATGATGGAAGACGGCAATGAAGAAGAGAACGATGATGACAAATACCGATCTATGTTCCCTGAATACGCTGATACCGCAATGGAAGACAATGAAGAAGAAGGTCAGGGCGAAGAACGGGCACCAGATGAGCCCGTTGATGATCTTGGTCAGGTCATTTCTGATGCAAGGCGAGGCTACGACACAGAAAAGGAGAGGTTGCAGTTCGAGCAGATGTTACAGGACCACAACAAATTGTTGTACCCAACTTGTGAAGATGGCCAGAAGAACCTGGGTAGCACACTGAAATTGCTCAAGTGGAAGGCAGAGACCGGTGTGACTGACTCGTCATTTGAAAAGTTGCTGGTACTAATGAAGAAGATGCTTCCAAGAAAGAACGAATTGCCCGACAACACGTACGAAGCAAAGAATCTTGTCTGCCCTCTAGGATTAGACGTGCAGAAGATACATGCATGCCCTAATGACTGCATACTCTACCGCGGTGAGAAGTACGAGAATATGGATAAATGCCCGGTATGCAATGCATTGCGGTATAATATCAGAAAAGATGACCCTGGTGATATTGAGGGCGAGCCACCCAGGAAGAGGGTTCCTGCCAAGGTGATATGGTATGCTCCTATAATACCACGGTTGAAACGTCTGTTCAGAAACAAAGAGCATGCCAAGTTGTTGCGATGGCACATGGAAGACCGCAAGAAAGACGACAAGTTGAGGCACCCCGCTGATGGTCGGCAGTGGAGAAAAACCGAGAGAGAGTTCGGGGACTTTGCAGGTGACGCAAGGAACTTATGGTTTGGTCTAAGTACAGATGGCATGAATCCTTTTGGGGAGTAGAGCTGCAGTCACAGCACCTGGCCCGTGACTCTATGTATCTACAACCTTCCTCCTTGGTTGTGCATGAAGCGGAAGTTCATTATGATGCCAGTGCTCATCCAAGGCCCGAAGCAACCCGGCAACGACATTGATATGTACCTAAGGCCATTAGTCAATGTACTTTTGCAGTTGTGGGCCAAACCAGGTGTAAGTGTGTGGGACGAGCACAAACTGGAGACATTTGACCTACAAGCGTTTCTTTTCGTAACCATCAATGATTGGCCTGCTCTTAGTAACATTTCAGGACAGACGAACAAGGGATACAATGCATGCACGCACTGTTTGGATCAGACAGAAAGTATATATCTGGACAAATGTAGAAGAATGTGTACCCGTACAATCGTCGTTTTCTTCCGCACAAGCATCTCTTAAGGCAAAAAGGCAAGCATTTCAATGGCAAGGCAGAAACCCGGACGAAGCCTGTCACCCGTACTGGTGCTGAAGTATTTGGTATGGTCAAGGATTAAAAAGTAATCTTTGGAAAGGGTCCTGGCAGCCAACCTGTTCCGAACGGCACTGATAAGTGCGCACCCATGTGGAAGAAGAAATCTATATTTTGGGAGCTACCCTATTGGGAAGTCCATGAGGTCCGCTCCGCAATCGACGTGATGCACCTGACGAAGAATATTTGCGTGAATATTCTAGGCTTCCTGGGCTTGTATGGGAAGTCAAAAGATACACCGGAAGCACGGGATGACCAGGAACGTCATAAAGGACGAGACGACATGCATCCAGGGCAGTTTCAAGGGCCTGCCAGCTACGCTCTTACCAAGGAAGAGAAGGAAATCTTTTTTGAAGTCATTTTCAGTATCAAGGTCCCGTCTGGCTTCTCGTCGAATATAAAGGGAATAGTAAATATGAAACAGAAAAAATTCTAAAACCTAAAGTCTCATGACTGCCACGTGCTTATGACACAATTGCTTCCAGTTGCATTGAGGGGAATTCTAGCGGAAAATGTTCGACTGGCCATTGTGAAGGTATGTGCATTACTCAATGCAATTTCTCAGAAGGTAATCGATCAAGAAATTCTATCAGGTTTACAAATTGATGTGGTCCAATGTCTGGTCAGCTTCGAGTTGTTGTTCCTGCCATCCTTCTTCAATATTATGACGCACCTCCTAGTTCACCTAGTCGAAGAGATTAGAATTCTTGGTCCTGTGTTTCTACACAATTGTTCCCCTTCGAGAGGTTCATGGGAGTCTTAAAGAAATATGTTCGTAACCGTGCTAGGCCAGAAGGAAGCATCTCCAAGGGCTATGGAACAGAGGAGGTCATTGAGTTTTGTGTTGACTTTCTTCCTGACCTTAAGCCGATTGGTGTTCCTGAATCTCGGTATGAGGGGAGGCTGACTAGAAAAGGCACACTAGGAAGGAAAGCAACCTCTGGTGGCTCCGTATATCGAGAGACACAAGAATATTCTACGCTTCGAAAACCGTGACGGGGAACACGAGAAGACTTTCGGCAGTTGGTTGCAGATACATCTCATGAATAACACCATTGTTGGAGATCAGCTGTACTTGTTGGCCAGGTGTCCATCTTCGACTATATGTACTTTCCAAGGGTACGAGATAAATGGTAATACATTTTACACAAAGGCCCAAGATAAAAAGAGCACCAACCAAAACAGTGGTGTCCGCTTTGATGCAACAGACGGCAATGGGCAGAAGGACACATATTATGGGTACATAGAGGAGATATGGGAACTTGACAATGGACCTACTTTTAAGGTCCCTTTATTTCGGTGCAAATGGGTCGCAACTAGCGGGGTAAAGGTAGACCCGCAGTACGGAATGACAACAGTGGATCTCAAGAATCTTGGGTACCACACCGAACCATTCGTCCAAGCCAATGATGTGGCTCAGGTTTTCTATGTGAAGGACATGTCCACCAAACCGAAAAAAGAAAGGATAAGCAAAATAATACATCGTCCGATGAGCCAAAGCGCCACATAGTTCTTTCAGGGAAAAGAAACATCGTGGGAGTGGATGACAAGACAGACATGTCAGAAGATTATAATAAGTTTCATGAAATTCCGCCCTTCACAGTGAAAACTGACCCAAGCATCCTATTAAATGATGAAGATTCTCCATGGCTACGGCACAGAAGAAAACAGAAACAATAGATAGGGATGTTGGTGATGTGTAATAATGTATTAAACCTTTTATGTAATGCATTCTATGGAATTTATTAAACCTTTATGTAAGGAGCATGTGTAAGAAGCTTCAATCAGCTGCAGTTTTACCAACACAATCTCTGCATTCTCCAAGATCTTTAGCATTTCCAAGTGATAGAACAAAATATACGGTTTCCCCTGCCTACCTTCTCCAGTGGCCACTCTGACCGGCAAATCGGCAAATCATTGCGTGGCTCGTGAGACAGCAAATCGGCCTTCGATCCAAATAGCAGCAAGACATCTCTGATGATTTACAACCGTCCGAACAAGTGTTGGGGATGTTGCTAATCATCAGAGCGCCTTGCCGCTGCTTGGATCCGACTGAGTGGAGGGTTCACCTTCAGCCTCCGCTCTAGGAACTCCTGCCTCTCAGAAATTTTGCTCTCTGCTACCCGTGTACTGCAAAAATGAAGTACAATGAGTAGACACTGAGTGCTGAACATGTCCGGGAGGGGGGCTATATATGTGGCTCACGAAGTGGTCATGATACTGCTGATCCAACAGCTCACAATCCCTCAAAAGAAACAGACCCCTGATCCAAGGTCTCACAAGCGCTTGAAAGAAACACACGATCCGTGTGCTTCTTTAGTCCTGGTTGGTAACACCAACCGGGTCATGTGGCTCACGAAGTGGTCGTGATACTGCTGATCCAACAGCTTACAGTCCCTCAAAAGAAACACACCCCTGATCCAATGTCTCACAAGCGCTTGAATGAAACACACGATCCGTGTACTTCTTTAGTCCAGGTTGGTAACACCAACCGGGACTAAAGTCGGGCTTTGCGGTCACGACACGTGTCCTCCCCCAGCGCTGCCCTGGGCACGTGTCCTCCTCCAGCGCTGCCCTGGAGGTCTTTATATATTGTCGCCGATGGGGTAAATCCTAATCCACCATTCCTAGCCACGAACACATCGTCTCCACGAGATGGATCCACCACGCCCCGCAGCGCCTTCTGGACGAGGTCGAGCGTGCTCGGCAGAGCGTGCTTGGGCGCAACCGCGGGAGCCTATCCCGCCGTATGCCCACGAGCCCGGCGTGGAGAGGAATGCCTAGCTATCGGCCTCCTGCTCCACCAGGTGCCGCCGCACCTCCACCTGGCGCCGCTGCACCTCCCACGGAGGAGGAGGAGGACGACTTCGACTGGAGCGACGACGGGGAAGAGGGTTGTGGGTTGCAGATACAGGAGACCATGGAAGCCTCCTTCCAGTCTGTCCGCGACTACCCTGTCCAGCGAGTTAAGACTGCCTACCAGCTCAAGGCGAAGGAGGCTTCCGAGCTGGATTGGGCATTGAAAGACTCATCCTCCATGGATCTTGCCCTCCGCCGCAAACATGTGCGCGAGAACCGGGCGGCCGCGAACGGGGCTGGCTCCTCCCGCCGTTCCTCCTAAATCTACGGCCTCCGAGCCAGCAAGTCCGTTTATGTAGAATAATGTTGGTGATGTTGGTGATGTGTAATAATGTATTAAACCTTTTATGTAATGCATTCTATGGAATGTATTAAACCTTTATGTAAGGAGCATGTGTAATAATAATGAATGTGTATTTCCAATGTGTATTGTCAAGAAGCTTCAAATCAGCTACAGTTTTACCAACACAATCTCTGCATTCTCCAAGATCTTTAGCATTTCCAAACAATTTTATAGTTGCAATTTTATAGATGGAATTTTATAGATGGAATTTTATAGATGATAATATTATGCATTTTGAAATAATTTTGTGTGCATTTTGCAGAAACTATGGATCCAACGGCTCACAAGCCCTCAAAAGAAACACACCCCTGATCCAACGGCTCTCAAGCGCTCGAAAGAAACACACGATCCGTGTGCTTCTTCCTTATTGGTGAGATTCCCTTTAGTCCCGGTTGGTAAAATTGCGCGGGAACCAATAAGCCCCTTTAGTCCCGGTTGGTGGCTCGAACAGGGACTAAATATCTGTTTCTTCCCGCCTTATTTCTTCCCGCGCTTTCCACCGCTTCCCGCCTCCGTCTTCCCGCCATTTCTCACTATATATATGTAGTCATGGCCTCCATTGGCATAGCACATCTAAACTCATATCTGCAACCTCATCACTCTCCCATGGCTTCCACCGTACCCACTCTGACCTACTCGGAGGCGGAGGCGCTTTGCGCCTCGAACTACCCCTGCCCGCCCGGCTACGACGTCCCCACCGGTTGGAGGCTGAGCACCGGAGGCGTGGCGGTCCCTCCTGTCCCTCAAGGTTTGGCGCGCTGGGCGGCCATCACGAACCACTACTACCTTGAGCTGACTCCGGAGCAGCGAATGGATTCCTGCTGGCATCCAGACTATCGCCCAACTTGGGACGCCTTCTTCATCGAAAGGTGTGAGAAGACGCTCGCCAGGTACGAGGAGGACCGCCCGCGTCCTTCAAACTTCAACGAGGCCGGCCGGACTCTCAAGAGGGTCATGGACTACATCACGGCCAGCGATAACTCCCGCCCACGCTACCCTCAATTACAGTCCAGGCGACAACCCCCGTCAACGACTACATCACGGCCGTCCGACGACAGCGATGACGACGACGGCGACTACGACGACTACACCCACGAGTATTATAGGCCTAGGCAAGAGTATGACTAACCTGAGCCACATCATTGGTTAGAACAAAATGGTTTGTTGTCATTCGTCTATGTACCCAAGTTTGTTGTCATTCGTCTATGTACCCAAGTTTGTTGTTATTCGTCTATGTACCCAATTTTGTTGTCATTTGTCTATGTACCCAAGTTTGTTGTCATTCGTCTATGTACCCTTCATTGGCAGTTGTTGATTCATTTTTTCAAAATGATAAAATGGTTAATAGTTTAAATAGTTATAATAATTATTTTATAAAAGATAAAATGGTTTTGAAATAGTTATACAAATTTAAACACTTTTCAAGTTGAAAGTTTAGTGAGATTCAAAATATGCAACAGATAAAAGTTAATGCATTTTTTAATTCAAAATGGCAAAATGGTTAATAGTTTGTAGAGTTAGAATAATTATTTTATAAAACAGAAAATGGATTTGGAATACTTATTCAAATTCAAGCACTTTTCATGTTAAAAGTTTTCTCAAATTCATAAGTATGCAAAAACTGTTTCATTCAAATGTTCAAATATTTAAAATTGTGCTAGATTTTAAAAAAAAAGTAAAAATGGCCCAGCCCGCACATTTTTTGGGCCTTTAGTCCCGGCCCATCTCACCAGCCGGGACTAAAGCCCGTGCTGCGCGCGGGAACGCGAAAAGCCCTCCCAAACCCTTTAGTCGCGGCCCGTGGCTCAAACCGCGACTAAAGACCCCCCCCCCCTTTAGTCGCGGTTTGAGCCACAGACCGCGACTAAAGGTCCCTCCACTACTAAAGCGGTTCCCAATCTAGAACTTAGCCATTTCATCGAAGAAGAAGGCAGAGCAGAGAGGAACACGCCATCAGGCTGCCAAAATCCACCGCGCCGCCGGCCGATTCGTCGCCGTCCTCTCCTGCTCCGTCGCTGTCCTCTCCTGCTCCGTCGCTGTCCTCTCCTGCTCCGGACGCCACCGCCTTCCTCTTCCCCAAGTTCGGTCGCCGCGCTCGAGGACGAGCTCGTCGCCGTCCGACCTCCCCAGCCATCTCTGACCAGCTCCGTCGCCGTCTTCGTGCTTCTGGTGAGCTCCGGTGCCATCCATCTCCTCGAATCATCCAGAAACGCGCGGATTCGAGCAAACTTATTTTTATCTCAATTAAATTCTAGGAATATTAAGAGTAATATTTTGTAATATAAAATATCTTCAACTCATTTTCAAAATGGAATAAGTTATGAAAACCATTTTATGTTTTAAGGTATGATAATTCATTTAAATAAATTCTAGGACTAAGTAATTTTTAGTAATTGATTTGTAGTGGATATATTGTGACTTAATTGATTTGTAGTAATTTTTTAATTACAAAGTATTATTTATAACAATTGATACTCATTTTATTTGATGCATTTTGAAATAATATTGTGTGCCTTTTGCAGAAACTATGGATCCACCTAGTCCAACCCGCAGAGACCTAATACAGGAAGAAATTCTCGAGAATATAATCCACGACGCCCCAGATAGATGTTGATCCAGCCGAATCTCCATCGTCGTATCTGAACCCCTCCGGGGATGGAATGGAGGTCGACCGAAGTGAGGATGAACTTAGCCATTTCATCGAAGAAGAAGGCAGAGCAGAGAGGAACACGCCATCAGGCTGCCAAAATCCATCGCGCTGCCGGCCGATTCGTCGCCGTCCTCTCCTGCTCCGTCGCTGTCCTCTCCTGCTCCGGACGCCACCGCCTTCCTCTTCCCCAAGTTCGGTCGCCGCGCTCGAGGACGAGCTCGTCGCCGTCCGACCTCCCCAGCCATCTCTGACCAGCTCCGTCACTGTCTTCGTGCTTCTGGTGAGCTCCGGTGCCATCCATCTCCTCGAATCATCCAGAAACGCGCGGATTCGAGCAATCTTAAAAAAAGTAGGGCTTTATAATTCTGTTTTCTGTGCTGTAGCTTTAATTCAAAATAAAATAGTTAAACTCCGTGTTTGTGCAAACCAAAAATCACAGTGATAAATGAATGAGTTTAGAACCACTTCCAACTAGCAAATCTTAAAAATATTAATTTGTGTGTGCTTGATAATTACTGTACTGCCACTGGTATAAATCAAAGAACTATTTTTTAACTTGAGAAATATGAATCCAAAATTTCTAAATCCAATTGTTCTGGAATGCCTGTGAGTATAGCTTTCTGTAGAAATTAGCCTCATATGTTTGTGATACATAGTTTTGAAATGGCATGTGTTGGTAGTTTAGACCAGTGGGGTTTTCTAGCATTTAATTAATTTTCTATGCATAAGATTTTGGACTAAATCCAATTGCATTAGTTTAAAATACTTACATAGAACCTAAACCTATCTTTGCATAACTTGTTGATGAACATAACACCCTGGACTTAATAAACTCTAAAAATGGTGTTTTCTGCCTATTAAAAGTGATAAAATAAATATTTGGTCCTTTATGAAATTGTTGCTATTGTTGTTTGTGAAATGTTTAGGAACTGTAGATCACTACATAATGTTGTTCTTAATATGTTAGTACTGTTAGTGCTTAAGTAAAAACAAAATGAAGTTAGTTGTAAAATGGTATTAGTGGCTAAGAAAATAAAATGAATTAATCATGCTTGTTTGCTTAATCTCATGATTAATGAAACAAAGTAAACTTATTTTTATCTCAATTAAATTCTAGGAATATTAAGAGTAATATTTTGTAATATAAAATATCTTGAACTCATTTTCAAAATGGAATAAGTTATGAAAACCATTTTATGTTTTAAGGTATGATAATTCATTTAAATAAATTCTAGGAGTAAGTAATTTTTAGTAATTGATTGTAGTGGATATATTGTGACTTAATTGATTTGTAGTAATTTTTAAATTACAAAGTATTATTTATAACAATTGATACTCATTTTATTTGATGCATTTTGAAATAATATTGTGTGCATTTTGCAGAAACTATGGATCCACCTAGTCCAACCCGCAAAGACCTAATACAGGAAGAAATTCTCGAGAATATAATCCACGACGCCCCAGATAGATGTTGATCCAGCCGAATCTCCGTTGTCGTATCTGAACCCCTCTGGGGATGGAATGGAGGTCGACCGAAGTGAGGATGAAGTCGATGGCTCCGATGATGGAGAAGGCGATAGCTCCGATGATGGAGAAGTCGGTGGACCCTTAACGAAGTCCAGCGAGGTAGATATGAAGTTCGGCGATCAGTAGATGCATTACTTGAGTTGTATATATATAAATTGACGAATATTTCTTCTCTTAGGCCTCCACATCGAGCAAATCTAGCGAAGCAGGCGAATCACTGGAACACATTTAAGGAGTACAAGGAGTCACAAACTGTGAAGGCAATCTCAGTAAGGAACAAGAACAATGCTGACAAGAAAAAATATCACCATAAATTGGGGCCAGGGGGCTACGAGACTGCCATGCCAAAGTGGGATAAAAAAGAGCAAGAGCTGCTTGCTAAAGGGATCCAACCAGAATGGATGCGCGACGAATGGGAATTGAGGGCAAGAAATTGGTTCCTTGCGCATGGGGGTTCATACGACGAAACAACAGGGGACCTTATTTGCAGTGACGGGATTAGGGTACCCAGGGAAAATTGGCTTAAAGTGGTGAAAGAAATTAAAGAGGGGAAGTTAAAGTTCACTCCCGATAGAGAGAAAGACTTGCTGACACTGGTCCTCGGGAATGACGAAAAAGGAGGACGAACACGAGGCTTTGGCCCTTCCGTCCCGTGGTGGCTTGGGTTTGCCAAAGACGTAGAAACTTACAGAAGCCGAGCGAGAGCAAAGCAGCGACAGCAGGAGGAGGAGGGAGACAAGTTCAACCAGTTGCTTGCCAGAATTAACCACCAGCACAGCAGATTGACGAACTTAGAGGAGTAGTGCGCCCGCAAGATCCTGTACTCGATATTACCGCCGGTCCATCTCAGCGGAAAAGCAGCGTGGGTGACTCGGAGGTCCCGGCTGACGATGCACGGCGGATGATAGATGGCGGTCCCGGCTACCCCGTGGATGGAATCAAGGATGCAATATCTTGTGAGCTCCATCAGAAATTGAAGAACATATCCATGAAGGTGGCGGTCGGATATGCTTTACCTTGTCCACCTGACGCACGCTGGCAAGACCGTGAGATTCCAGCTGGCTATGCTAAAGTCGTGGTGGATGAAATCGTATCGGGGTCTCATGCTATGGAGCTTGACATCCCTGGACCTGGAGATGAGAGGACACTCGGAGAAGTTGTGGGTGATACCATTCTATGGGACAAGAACTACATCAAGTTTCCAGGGTCGACGCCAAGGACAACACCGCCTCCGAGTCGTCGCAGGTCACCTACACCTCCATCACCTCCAAGAAGCACACCCCATGACTACGACCACCACAGCGCGAGTCCATCTCGATCTCCGCCGCCGGACTTGGGTCGGCCGTCTTCGCCGCCGCCTTTGCCCGCTAAGGACAATAAGCGGAAGCGTGCTCCGTCGATGAGTACTAACCGACGCAGCAGCCCAAAACGACAAATGTCGCCCCTCCCAAGAGTACCTCATAAGAATCTTCCCATCAGAACTTACGATCGTACTGACGAGCAAACCGCAGCGATCGCAATGGCCGAAAAAGATGCGCATTTTGCAAAGATGAAACCCAAGCCCGCCCCGGTATACACCGAGAAGCAAAAAGCGTGGGCACGATTTTCTGAACACAAAATCGCAATATGAGTTGCACCATAAGCCAGATGACTATGTACGCACACTTCGGAAGGAAGTGCAGAAGAGCAAATCAAGTAAAAGTGCAAGCGGGAGCAAATCAGTAAAAGTGCAAGCGTCAGGTAAAAGTGCAAGCGGGAACAGAAGGGACGTTCCCCAGCTCGGAGAACAGGCCAAACAATCGATCCCATCCCTCAAGGTGTTATCCGAAAACGTTCCCCAGGTGCTGCAGCAGGATATGGAAGAAGCTGCGAAGTTGGCGGCCTCTATGGGTGTGACTGTTGCTGAATTGCTAGGTTCCCAAGACGACAATTTACCCAAGGCTGATGTTGTCCCTACATATGTCCCAGGGAAGCCTTTGGTCAGCAACGAGAAGTTGGAACAACTGCCAACACATATGCGGAATTTGCATGACTGGTACTTGAGTGTGGTAGGGGGGGCAGAACAATGATCGTGGCGAAAGTCCCACATGAGTACTTCTTCCGACCCGAAGAGGTCCATGTTGACTTTTCAGAAATCTTCCAGTTATACAATTTCGACGCCCTCGACAAAACTCTCATGAGTTGCTATTGTCTGTAAGTTGTTGAATTCATTGTCTACATATAAGTTGTCAGTTTTTCAGTTGTTCAGTTCATTGCATGTAATTATCCTCATTATATCCTTTTGTACTCTATTATGCAGAATGAAGATCCGGGAATGTAAAAGAAAGATCTATAGTGTTGGGTTCATTGACCCAGATAAAGTAATATATATTCGCTAACGACGAAACCCGACGAGACGGCGGATAACCTTCTAAGGTTTCTAACGGAGCAACATTTCTGTGACCACATACTGTTTCCTTACAACTTCCAGTGAGGGTCTTACTCTGTTGTACACATTCACTTTTGCTTACTCGATGTTAAGTGTAATTGATGAGTTACTGACGTATATATAAACGTGTGCAGGTTCCACTGGATTCTGCTAGACATTCAAGTTGATAAGGGAAAGTTGAAGTCATGGACCCATTAAAGAGACACCTGGAAGAGTTCCGCGACATGCAGGACATGCTCCAGAGGTAATTTTCGCGCTATATCGGTCTCTTTCGTTGATTTCATGAGATATCAGGTAATGAATAACTCATTCATTAATTCATTTTCTTTGCCGGGCAGGGTTTGGAACCTGTTCAGGAGTCTGGTGACGGGTTCCTTTAGTGAGAAGCTGACGTTTACTCCGGTCACGGTAAGTAGTACGAGATATGTCCGCGCATCTCTTTAATTCTAGTTTCAATACAATTATGATGCTAGATTATTATTTTGATTGAATTCTATTCTCGTAAAGTGCGCGAGGCAGCCACCGGGGACGAATCTATGTGGATACTACGTTTGCGAGTTCATTCGCACGTTTACCACTGAGCACAATGATTATAGACTCTACGTAAGCAATACATTCACAACATTATTTTATTACCGTCACTTTTTGTTATCATGATTGATGTTCATATTGATCTCCTTTTCTTATATAGTTCGACAGAATGCGGGAACAACTCCTACCAGAGCAACGCCTACTAGGAATTGCAGAGGAACTGGCGGGATTTTTGATGAAAGAGATGGTAGACGACGCCGGAGAATTTAGTGTGAATAGGCGCTACTGATGATCCCCGGCCGTGTAATCGAATAGACGGGCTCTAGTCCCGGTAATTGTGATCTCCATGTAACTATCAAAATTGTATATATTTGTATATGCTCGATCGTAAGACAAGTTATCTTATATATATGCACGAACGTGTACGGTATGTGGTAGCGTAGAAATACCGCTAAAAGAAAACAATTATCTTTGTATGCTCGAAGAAAGAAAATAAAAGAAAACAAATAAACCCTAAACCCTAAAGAAATAAATAAAAAAAAACAAACCCTAACCCTAACCCTTTAGTCGCGGCCCGTTATACGAGCCGGGACTAAAGGGGTTGCCCCCAGCGCGCCCGCAGGCGGCCACGTGGATGGCCTTTGGTCCCGGCTGGTAACAGGCCCGGGACTAAAGGTTTGCCCTTTAGTCCCGCTTGTCCTGTCCCGGTTCGCGAACCGGGACTAAAGCCCCTCACGGGCCGGGACAGAAAACCCTGTCTCTACTAGTGTATATTAGACATAGAATGATATCAATGTTTTTATAAAGGAAAACTTGGTGCTATGAAGGTGATCGTATCGTACCGGTCACAGTACACGTATGAGACCGTCTAAGTTCTCCGCGAGGGGCGGCCCTTGAATGGAAAGTGTCGGTGATGAATCCGTAGAAGCGATCGACATGAGTAGGTCAGGGTGTCCGGTGTCTTAGCGGGTCAAAGGGTTCTGCTCGTTCTGAAATCTTGTGTGGTTCTGGTCGAGACTGTCGATGTCGGAGTACCCCTCTTAAGAGTGTAAAAGCGTGAAAGTTTACCCCTGATTCCTGGGTAGTGAAACTCACTTTCATGTGTGGCACCATGGTTTTAAACTGATTAATTACTTAATCACAATGACAATGCTTTATTCGTATTTCAAAAACCCGGTGTATTTTACAAAGTTTGAAACTGTATGATTTGTTTGCTGAGTATGATTTATTGTACTCACCCTTGTTTTCTCTGCTTTTTATATTTATCAGAGTGCGCAGCGGAAGACATCGTTATATGAAGAGTAGGCTGGACCAGTGGGTGGGAAGACGATAGATAATTTATTTCTTGTCAATGTAATAAACATGTAAATATGATTAGATGAGCTGTTGAGCTCCACTGTGCTGGTTTATGTCTGCTTTTGTAGCTTTGCGCGTGTATAGGCTTTCGGGTCTATAGGCGCGCGGCGGCTATCATTCTACCGGGCCGGGTCTCGGGGCGTGACAGGAATGAGTCTACAAGGTTTCCAAAGGAAAGAACTTAGCTGCCAAGTTTCCCGAGTTGGCCGTCCGAGATAGGTGGGGCTCACGATTGGACCCACGTGGTAATTAATGCGGTTACGTGTTGTGGGGTAAGGAAGATGAAGCCAGAG
Source organism: Poa pratensis (assembly GCA_947311845.1). NCBI lineage: Eukaryota > Viridiplantae > Streptophyta > Magnoliopsida > Poales > Poaceae > Poa > Poa pratensis. Next base: position 877,306 of record CAMZMU010000073.1, on the reverse strand, counting down.
CCTGGTGGAGATAGGGTGGAAATGTATTTTATGTGTCTCCACCCAAGCAGGCCGGCCCAGCAAGAATGGGGCTGGCAGCCCAACCAATCGGTGGAGCGCTCCCGAACGTTTTATGTTCCAACGACGGAGCGGAAATCGCCCTAGGAAAATGGATCGGAGGAGTTTTGGGAAGCCAAAGAACTTCCGAACACGCCCTAAACCTCTACACCTCAATATCGTCATTTATGTTCCACACGTTACTCGTAATCTTCTTTCTACCTGTAATCTTGCATGCGCAATGCGCGTAAGTTTAATGATAGTCAAAAAGATATTAATCTTGCACGACCAGGACCCCAACGTATTTGTGGAACGACGTCCGGTTGGAGAGCGGCAATTCGCACGACGATGTTGTTTCTAAATGCGACATCGAAAGCGTTGCGGGCGGTGGTGAGGCACGACGGCTTTACGGGCTACGGCGCGGCGATTCTGCTTATTTTTTTTCAAAATGTGATGATGTTGTGTCAATCCGAAAGAAACTGACGGTTTGCGATTTCTATAAAGATCTGCGTGGGCGCTATGAGTGAAAATTTGATACTCCCTCTAGTCAAGTATTTAGAGCGTTTTATCCGTTTAAACAACAAACCCTATTAGGATCTAGGGCCTCTGGCGACTAGGGTTTTCGTTCTCGCTGGCAATGAATCAGGTCCGACAACGGGTTTTCTAACAGGCTTTCCAAGGAGCTCTAGGAACTTTGACCCTCCTTCACAACATAAAAAAACCGGCAAGGAATCACTATCGCTACTCCCTCTATCCAAACCATACCTGTTGTTAATTGATGTGTATCAAACCGCTCAAGATAAAAGGGCTCGCACTCAATTGATCCGGGTCAACACTTCCTGTATCTGGTTTCGGCTTTATTGGCTCGAGAATTTCACGGGATAGAGATATGGTATAAGGCCTGCTGATAGAGCTGGGCGAGGAGGCGATACTAGTTATCAGGTCAGAGAGAGGCCTGGCCCGTAAGCTGGCCCCGGGATCCGTTCCGTCGGTCTCTCTTCTAATCGGACCACAATTCGGTGGTGGTTTTCGTCCCGGACTCAGATCCGGTCTTCGTGAACGGGAGTAGTTTTACCTTCGGCACCCCTTGTGTTCCTATGAGAGTTCCAGATTGGAAATCGCTTGAAGCCATGGCGTCGGAGTCTGGCCCGAGCTCGGCGAGTCAGGCGGGAAAGAGTAAGGAAATCATTGACGATATGCTTCAAAGGCTGGGCATTGAGGAGGACGAGCTAGATGATCTAGTGTTTTAGGATGAGGAAGAAGTGTCAAAGCAGGGCATGAAGTGGATGGCGCTCGCAAGGATTCATACCACAAATCCTTTTAGTCCGCAGACGTTCGAACAACATATGATCAACGCATGGAGCCCGCGCGAGGGAGGTGAAGTTCACTTCATTGGAGCCAAATCTATTTACGATTCAATGCTTTTGTTTGGGTGATTGGTTGAAGGTGGAGAAGGGTGGTCCTTGGCTTTTCTGGCAGAACGCGGTGGTGATTGAACCGTATGATGGGCTCGGTGACCCGGATAGCATCGATCTCAATCATCTAGCTATTTGGATCCAAATCCATAAGCTCCCGATTGGATACCGTAATACTGCACTGATCATGAACCTGACGGAGAAGAAGATTGGTAAAGTGATAGCTGTTGAAACCAATGTCCATGGTGCTGGTAATTTCGTGCGAGTTCAGGTCAAGATAGATGTGAGGAAGGTTCTATCACGTGTGGTTACTATCTCTCGAGCAAGGCAAAGGGAGCTGTATCAGATTAAGTATGAGAAGGTTCCTAGATTTTGTGGTGCTTGTGGTCTTTTTGGGCATACTCATCTGGAGTGTGGCACCGGAGAGCATGACGTGGAGAAGCTGAAGTGGGGAGATTGGTTAAAGGCAGACTGGGAGACATGGCGTGGTAGAAATTTGGGTGGTAGCCGAGGTTGTGTTGGAGGTGGTCGTGGGAGCGGATCTAGGTTTGGGCGAGGTACTACGCCTCCAGGTCATGGTGATGCCCCTACTAGTTGGAGGCATAATGCTCTACCTTTCAATAATTCTAATGAAGGTGACCCGAAGGAGATGGCTAGAAGCCCGCTCAAGAATGTTGACTGTGATATGTTGGATAAGGATCTAACGGAATCAGGTGCTAAAAGGAGGTTGCTTCTTGGTAACGGTCAATTTGAGGAGCCAGTAGGCTTGGGTACTGTTGCAGCTTCAGTTAGCCTCGTGGATGGAGTGAATATCCCAATTGATCAATCTGTAGTGGATGATAACAATAATCGTTCGAAGCGAACAAAAAGGACGGAGACAACTCCTCTTCACCAGGATCGGCGAGTTCCCAGGAGGGGCTCGTCTGGTCGCAATGAAAATCCTAGTTTGGAACTGTCGAGGAATGAAAAAAATCATCGGCAGTTCGTGCTCTCCTGGTCCTTCTGGAGAGAATTCGTCCGGATGTTTTGTTCCTATCAGAGACACATTTGAACAGAGTGGGTGCAGGTAATTTGAGGCGTAGATTAAAGTTTGATGACATGGAGGTTTTTGAGAGTGATGGGCGTTCTGGAGGCTTGTTGATGTTTTGGCACAGTGATCAGAATGTGACTTCTAAAGTTGCGCATCCTAATTTTATTGATATCAGGATAGATGAGAACCTTGAGACAGGTTGGAGATTTACAGGATTCTATGGGGAGCCAAGTACTGAACGGAAACATTTGTCATGGAATTACATGCGTGATCTAAAAATTATGAATGATCTCCCATGGCTGATTGGTGGTGATTTTAATGAAATATTATTTGGAGATGAGAAGGAGGGGGTAATATTAGACCCCAACGTTGTATGCAGGGCTTTCGTGATGCACTAGATGAATGTAACTTATTTGATATTGGTTTTGTGGGGGATAGGTTCACCTGGCGTCGAGGTCGCATCCATGAAAGGTTGGACAGAGGTGTTGCTAATCAATCTATTACGGACCTTTTTCCTAAGCTGGCAGTAGTTCATGAGGAATTTAATAAATCGGATCATCGGCCGCAGTTATTGGACACATAGTATTATGCGGGCGTTCAATCCAGTGGACCACTGGGCCGCGTCGATTTGACGCTAGATGGCTGAGAGAAGAATCTGTTGATGCTATTGTTGAGGCTGCATGGGAGCGTGCAAAAAAGCGGTCTGGTGTCACTCTTGCTCAAGCAACAAGTGAGGTTCATAAATCGCTAAATTGCTGGGATAGAAATGTACTGAAGGGACCCCGAACTAAATTGGGGGAACTCCAGAAACAGCTCGATGAAGTGATGTCGGGTCCAATGGATGATGATTCCTTAGATCGGCAAAGATTGTTGCAAGTTGAAATTGAGGAACTATTGGAAAAGAAGAGCTTTGTACACAAAGGGGTCGGATTGACTGGCTCAGATATGGGGATCAAAATACGTCTTATTTCCACAAATCAGCATCAGCTAGACGTAAGTCTAATTGGGTGAAACGTTTGAAAAATGATGCGGGAGTTTTTGAAGAAGATGAAGGGGTTTTGCAGGCGTTGGCTGCTGATTATTTTGGCACACTATTTACATCAGAGGTACAGCAGCCGAGCCCAGAAGTTATTGAGAAAGTCAAACCACGGGTTTCACAAGCATGTAACGATGCACTAACAACTGAGTATACCCGAGAAGAAGTTAGAAAAGCTCTATTTAATATCGGCGATCTAAAGGCACCAGGGCCGGATGGACTTCATGCTATTTTTTATAAAAAAAATTGGTATGTGATTGGAGAGGATCTTACTGATGAAGTTTTGCTGGCTTTGAACTCAAAAAAGATTCCTGATAGTTGGAATGACACTACCATTGTACTGATTCTGAAGGTAAAAAATCCAGAGCATATTTCTCAATTCCGACCCATTAGCCTTTGTAATGTGGTCTATAAGGTAATTTCTAAGTTGATTGCTGGTCGGTTGAAGATATTTCTACCAGAAATTATATCCCCCATGCAGAATGCTTTTGTTCCTGGCCGGCTCATCTCAGATAATTTCCTAGTTGCTTTTGAAAGTTATCATGCAACTAAAAATAGAAGAGTTGGAAGCTATGGCACGTGTGCGGTTAAACTGGATATGCACAAGGTGTATGATGGGTGGAGTGGAATTTTTGAAGTTGATTATGATTAAGCTTGGTTTTAATGCGGGCTGGGTTGATTTGATTATGGCTTGCGTGACTTCTGTTCGATACCAATTCAGATTGAATAACGGTTTGTCTGATTATATTTCTCCTTCCCGAGGTTTACGTCAGTGAGATCTGTTGTGCCCATACTTATTTTTATTATGCACAGAAGGGCTGACTAGTTTGATTTCTTATGAGGAGGAACAGGGGAATCTCCAAGGTGTGAAGGTTTGTCGGGGTGCGCCCTCTATATCACATCTTCTTTTTGCTGAAGACTTTTTGATTCTCATGAGAGCAGATAATGCAAATGCAAATAGTTTGAAGCGAGCTCTTGATGACTATTGTGCTTCCTCGGGCCAGATGGTGAGTGTGGCGAAATCCAGTGTATTTTTTAGCCCTTGCACACACGTTGATAGAAGAGTGGAGGTGTGCACTACCCTGGATATTATGACAGAGGCGATTACAGATAAGTACCTCGGTCTTCCCCCTCTTGTTGGTGTGGATAGATCAGATTGTTTCCAGCATCTTATTGGTAGAGTTTGCAAAATACTAAGTGGGTGGAAGGAGAAAATGTTGTCTTTTGGAGGAAAAGAAATCTTGATTAAGGCTATCATCCAATCAATTCCAGTTTATGCTATGTCGGTTTTTAGGCTACCCAAACAGATTTGCAAAGGGATAATTTCTGCAATATCCCAATTCTGGTGGGGAGATGATGATCAACAAAAGCATATGCACTGGTTTGCGTGGTGGAAGTTATGTATTCCCAAGATGAAAGGAGGTATGGGTTTTAGAGATCTTGAGAGTTTTAATTTGGCAATGCTTTCTAAACAATGTTGGAGGCTTCTGTCGGAACCAAATTCTATTTGTGCCCAAGTGCTTCGTGCTAAATATTATCCTTCTGGAGATCTTTTGAATTGTGAGCTAAAAAAGGGGAGTTCGTACACATGGTGGAGTATATGGGCTGGTATCCAAACTTTTAAAAGAGTTCATATTTGGAGGGTCGGTGATGGCGAGAAGATTAATATTTGGGAAGACTGTTGGATTCCGACGAGCCCGAGCAGGAAAGTCATGACAAGAAGAGGTAATGTCGTATTAACAAAAGTTTCAGAACTTATTGATTATGAGAGTGGAACGTGGAATGAGGAGCAGCTTAGAGACATTTTTTGGTCGGGTGATGTTGAGAGAATTTTGAAAATACCACTCGCCATTGGTATGATGGATGATTTTATTGCTTGGCATCACAATAAGAATGGAATTTTTTCTGTTAAATCGGCATATCATATGGAATGGGATTTTCAGCATGGTCGCAAACTGAGACGTACTAGTCCTTTTGATTCATCAGTTAATAATCCTTTGTGGCGAGGTCTTTGGACGTTAAAAGTTCCTGCGAAGATCAAAATACATTGTTGGCGAAGCTTACTGGGTGCTATTCCGTGCTATGGAGTGCTAGCAAATAGGCATATTCCGATTTCAAGTCAGTGTCCTATGTGCTCGGAAGATTGTGAAAGCATAGCACATGTTTTTTTAAATGTGGTAGAGCAAGAGAAATTTGGGCTGGGCTCGGATTGTCACAGAAATAAGAGAATGCAAGGCTGCGTGAGCTCAATGGTACCCCAATGCTTGAGTCTCTTCTGATGGACAAAACAGAAGTACCTTTGATTCCTGAGATCAGAACGTGTGATATTAGTGCGGTTGCTGCCTGGTATATATGGTGGGAAAGGAGGAAGGCCACCCATGGTGAACAGCTTCAAGCTACGGAGAGGTTTGTGCAATCAATTATGGCTCTAGCTTTGAATTATAAGAGGGCTAAGAAGATGGGAGCAGGTCCGATCGAGAGGCATTTTTTTTTTAGAAAAGGGGGTCCCAGCCTCTGCATCGAATAGATGCATACGGCTTCTTTATTAATTTATTCAACAAAGGTCTGATAAAGAAACATACATCAAAAAACACGAAGCCACCACGCAACACCTACGAACTCGACAATGAGTGTAGTCATGTAAATAGGGCCTTGTGCCATGAGAACGCGAACTCCACCCACCAGCTAGGAACCGGGAACAGGTCGCATACCCCGAGACGCCCTTGTGGCGAAACGAGAGCGTTCATCCGGTGTAGCAGACTCCTGAAGCAAGAAGCCGTCACCACCATCGAGCCACCGCCATCGGACTCTTCAGGGTTAAGATCCGCATGATACTCGACAGACCTGCCGTCGATGCCACCATGGCACCAAACTGCGCCTCCTCCTGCGCGCGTCCATCATCATGCGCTCGCCACCGAGACCCCACTGCTCCATGCCGCCGGGACCCGCCGTGTATAATGCAGTCGATAACACGCCGCTCCACCTTATTCTCTTTTCTTGAACACCACCATCTTCCACTGGTCCCACATGCCAGGTACATCTCCCAAACGTTGCCCCAAAGGGGAGAACGACGGGATCGCCGCCAACGTCGATCTAGGGTTTCCCCCGGAGTGATTCGGACGGGATTGTGAACTGCATCATCAACGCCTTCAACAAGGTTATGGCGCCCACGGGCGTCACCGTCGACAGCTCCAGCCGCCGCTAGAGCCCAGTATTCACCGGCAGTATCAGCACCCACCGTAATCCGTACTGGCATGTCCGCCTAGCAAACCACCGGCAAACTGCTCCTCCGTTGAGCCAGTCCCTCGTGGGCCACGAGGATACCCCGGCCGCCACCGAGACCGCCTCGCCGTACGCCGCGTCGCGCAGCCCCACCGTAGGGAAGAACAGCACGCCGCGATGCCGCTGGTCCGCCGAGAGGACGTAGTTGACGGTGGCGCTGTTCTTGTCGCGTGCCCACGGATCCCGCAGGCAAGACCCGACGAGATTCGTCGCACCACCAGATCATCACCCCGCAGATCAAGATCGAGCCCGTGATCCTCCTCCAATCACGAGATCTCCATTGAAACGCAGGGAGACGACGACCTAGGGAGAGCGCCCCGCCACCGCCATCATCGGAGCCCGCCCAGGCTTTGCCGGCGGCGCCTCAGGCGGCAGCAAGGCGGAGGAAGAGAGGAGGGAGGTGGCGGCGGCTGGGTGGAGTCGCCCCCCGTGTCGCCAGAGGAGGGCGACGCGGGGGTTAGGGAAACCATATGAAGATCAAGTCAAGTTTAATATTGATGCCGCTTTCGACGTGGATACGGGAACGGGTGGTACTGGTGCTATTCTCCGTGACCATACTGGTTCTTTTATTTCCGTAGGAAGATGGATCCTAACTAATGTGGAGGATGCTACTACGGCGGAGGCTATGGCTGTGCAGAACAGTCTGATTTTAGCTCGAGAAGTTGGATGCAACAGATTGGTGATTGAATCCGACTGCATGGATGTTGTTGAAACCACGCAACATGGAGGCAATTCGTTAGGGTCTGCGGCGGCAATCTATGAAGAATGCACATTTCTTTGCCGTTCTTTTGCACGTGTTAGTTTCTCTCATTGTCCTAGGGAGGCTAATATAGCAGCTCATGAACTAGCTAAGTTTTGTGAGGTGAACCATGGTGTGTTGCATGGAGATCCTCCTTTTTGTATTAGAGCTGCAATTGCAAACGATGTAACTATTGTAAACGGTTAAAGCTGCAAGTTTTTTACGCACTCTTTTTCTTACCGGGTACCGAAAGGGACTATAAGGTTTTTAATGAGCCTGCTTGCTAGCTTATTATATTAATACATTGTTAAATTCTAAAAAAAAGTATTTAGAGCGTTTTAGGAGGATCCGCGCGACCAAATATTGTGGCGATATTGTGAGGCGGAAATTTTGCCAAACTTTGAGGCAATCATCCTGCTTCATTTTCGTGGTTATCTCTCCTAAACCATAGATATTAGCCTGTTTTTTTGAAAATCTGAAATCTATAATTTTAAGTTTCAAAAAATTCTGAAAACAATTCTGAACGTAGGTAATGACGATTTCTACATGTGTGCAAAAAATAAATGTTCTGTATTTTATCCTATGTAAAAATAAAAAAATTAAATCTGGTGTAGTGATTCAAAATATCTCAAAATTGTCGAGATTTTGTCATTTTCGTGTAGGGCGAAATACAAACTATTTCGAGCTAAATCTTTGCAGAAACATAGATCAAGTCGTTGTCATCATCTAGTATCTTTCCCGGAATTATTTGAAACATAAAAATGGTGATTTAAAAATAAATAAAAACCGGGCTACAAAGAGGCTTTTCGTTTCTCGTCGCCCTATTCTGAACACTATCTAGCCAGGGATCGGAGGAAATGAGCACTTAACACACAAATTCGTTGCTGTGGTAGCGATAATTTTTGCGCATCAGAAGGAGTACCATTTTTGGTACCAGCTGGCAGCTTATGAGGGGTGGCTGCGAAAAACGTAGGCCGACGTCTCATCATCCAGCAAAGCTACTGCATATAAACCTCAACATCGATAATATGGAATAAAAAACCAACCATCTTTATCTTTTGCAAGGAAATCATAAGCCAACTTGAACTGATATTGTAGATATGGATATAATCATCCTCACGAACTTAATTTAGTTTAGCTAGGACACATGCAGATACTGTTTAGTACTCACTCCGTCCACAAATTGGTGGCTTATAAATTGACTAAAAAAGTCAACGATTTAAAATTTGACTACATATATAGAAGAAAACATCAACAATTACAACATTTCATGAATACATTATGAAAATATATCTATGATGAATCTATCGATATTGATCTGGTATATTATATATAGATCTTCATAGTTATATTTACGGTTAAACATTAAAAAAATGTCAACTTTTTTATTCAGTTTATACCCCATCCATTTGTGGACGGAGGGAGTATTTGTCCACCACCCTTTTATTGAATTGTCCTCTCCTGCCTTGCACCTTGCAAGCAGCAGCCTTGACAACCCTTTTATACCCAGTAATTGGGGAAGAGCGTGGAATCAGCAACAGAGCTCTTCTTTCCTTATACCAAATGCGTGCACAGCACATGACTGCTCAAGCCCTTCCTTCCTCCTGTCTTCTAGGCCCGTTGGAGTTCTCGCCGCTGCCGCTCGTGCTTGCGCCGCCATTTTGTTGCGCCAATATCTGCACTCCAGCAACAACAAACCAAAGCCTGAAATACGGTGTCGGGGATGCTGAAAGAAATTAGTGAAAATTGGCAGCTCTCGTGCCAGGTTTCGTTTCAGAACTTCAATGTCCTGTTTTCAGGTAAGTGACAGGATCTATTCTGATTGTCTCGATATTTGTCTGTCATTTCAGGCAGCCTGCAATACAAATAGGCTTACTGATGCTATGGAATAAGCTATACAATTCTCAGACAAATGGCAACAGAATCAAGCTATACAATCTAGTGAGTTTTTTTCTATATTACCTAGTATCATTTACCAAGACATAGGAACTGGAATTGCACACATTCAGGCACATTCTCTGAAGATACAAAAATACTTCGGTACATCCCCCCTCCCCCAAACTCAAACACAGCAACGACTGTGATTACTCCTTACCCCTTCATAAGGAAGGACGTGATGGTATTCAACTAATTAATTTATGAATAAATAAATTGTATAAAGCCCTATAGAACCCATCTGGCCCAAATTGATACGTACTACAGGATCAGAAAAACAGCCGGTGTTTTTCCTGCCGCTGCCGCCAAGTGTTTCCGGCGACCGCGACGACGAAGATCCGGCGAGACGCACACACATTTTTTAGATAAAGAGAATATATTAATAATAAACAGACGCAAACACTTACCACGCCAATTCAATCGATCTAGCTATTACTACTTGCAACAGCACGTTACGCAAAAGAAACTTCATCGCAAGCCATGCATGCATACTAGAACTAGGTGATCGATGATCTCGATTGTCGGCAGCGCGCTGGTTCTTTATCATCCTGCCGCCGTCTTTGTTGGAGTCGCCGGCGTCGTCAGTTTTTTCTGGGCGCTATTGACGACATGGGTTAGAAGTCTGGATATGGGCTTTGATGGGCCAACGAGTGAATTACTTAATTAACTACTCGCTCCGTCCCAATATAAGTGTCTCAAGTTTATCAAAAAATGAATGTATCTAGACATGTTTCATGTATAGATATATTCACTTTTGGGCAAACTTGTGACACTTATTTTTGGACAGAGCGAGTTTAATTGAGTGGAGGGGGATGTACCGAAGCAGGGCCCGCTGAACTTTCCGTAGTGCTTAAGAGAGGATAATCAAAATTAAAAATACACACCCTCCATCCCGATACCTGGGCACGTGGTATTTTATGTGAAGACCGGTTTTCGGATCAGAAGAGGGCAGAAATTATCTCCATCATGTGGTCTATCTGGCACTCCAGAAACAGACTGACTCATGATCGTGAGGGTTTGGATCCAGTGTTCTCAGTCCAACGGGTTAGAGAGGACTTCACACTCCTCGATATCCCAAGACAGCATGCTGCGATTTCTCCAGGACATGGATGGCGATCACCAGATTTAGGTTGGATAAACATAAATACCGACGGAGTCATTGATGTTGATCATGGTAATGGAGGTGCGAGTGGGGTTGTTCGGCTGCCCTCGATCTTTGTTGCTGCCTGGAGTAAACCTCTTCCAGGTATCACAGATCCTCATATCGCAGAGACCTTGGCAGTCAGGGAGGGTGTCATCTTCGCCAAACTTCGTGGTTTCACGCATGTTGTGCTGGAAACGGTCTGTCTGGAGATAATCAATCTCTGGAATTCTCGGAGCAATGACAGAACGGTCATTACGCCCATCCTAGATGAAATTGGAGAGCTAGTTGCTTATTTTACTTATTTTGTATTTCAATATGTTTATCGGAACGGCAATCAATCGGCTCACCTGTGCGTGTGTCATGCTCTGCCGCTGCAGCTAACTGATAGTTGGCTTACAGCTGTACCCAGCTTCCTGGTCACCAGTCTTTTGGCTGATGATTCAGAAACTTTCTTTGTTGAATAAAGCTCTCAGAATTACACGCAAAAAAAAGGATGGAATTATTTCTGTCAAGAAATCAACATGTATTTGTTACGTCTAGTTAGAGGGTCTAGAGCTAGACATGGTAAAGCTGTGACACTAGTAGGAAAAGGCTTACCGCTGGCGGATAGAAATAGCCTACCGCTGGCGGGCGGGCGCCCGCCAGCGATCATTACGCCAGTGGTAATAATTACCGCTGGTGGGCGGCCATCCGCCAGCGGTAAGACTGGTTACCTCTGGCGGGCATCCCTAGCGCCCGCCCGCGGTATATGACACAGCGCTGGCGGGCAAGCGTCCGCCAGCGGTAATCCACCATGCCTGCCAGCGGTACATTTTCTGAGAATTATTTTTTTCTGGAAAATCGTATTCCAACAATATATCCAATATAAATACAGTAAATTCAAGTACAGACGCCAAATAAACAACAGAAATATAGACGACCACATACAAATGATCAAAGTGTCATACACAGATACATTAGTTCATCACACATGCATTACAAACCTAAAACAACATGAACTTAAGCTAAATTTCGATAAGCTAAACAACATGCGTTAGTTCATCACTTAATCTAACTTGAAATTAACCTAAAACTACTCAAGGTCCCCAGCATGAACTTAAGTCGGACGATAAGTCCGAGCTATCATCCCAGAAGCTCGAATCCGAATCGTCGCCGGTCTTCTGGCACGGCGGCGTTGCACTGGAGGGTCCAGCGACGTCGGAGCTCGCGTGCCTCTTCTTGTTCCTCGAGGCATAGAAGTCCAGCTCCGCCTGCACCAGATCGGGACGGTCGCGGCGCAGCGCGTCCATCCGCCACTCGTCGATCTCGGCAGCGCGGCGAGCTATCCCCTGGCGGCGGTTACGCCACGCCTCGTCTACGTCGACGATCTCCTTCGGCGGCGCGAGGAACTCAGCCTCCTCCTGATCCTTAACGTCAGGGAAGTTGAGCTCAGAACGCGGCCGTCCAAACCTCCAGGCTGCCGCGTCGAACACGCGCGCGGCGAGCTCCGCCGTGTCGAAGGTCCCCATATACCAACGCTGGCCGTTCACGGTGATCTCCGCGGACCACCGGCCAGATGGGCGGTGACGGACGCCAATGAACCCGCTCATGGAGCGGCGGCGCGGCGGCATGCTCTGTGGCAAATAAAAATGCATGTTACACAACAAATTTGAGTATAGAAAGATGTAAAGTACATACAGTATAGAAAGATGTAAAGTATAGAAATTGTTCCTGAATTTGGTGCAAAAAGATGTAAATTAGACACAAATAAATTAGGGCCAACTAAAAAGCATGCCTCATACTTAGAAGTGACACACAGACTTCAGGGATGGAGCCAGCGAGCCAAGTAGGATGCACGAGATGTGTGTACTCGTGCATATCACAAGGCTCGCTAGCCCCACCCTGGATCACACGGTGTCACAACAGTTTAATCATCGGCATATCAAAAGACGGTAACATAAAGTCATATTTCAAATTCATAGAAAATAGGTCATATTTTTAGCCAAAGTCATACCAAAATTCACGGAAAATTTCGGCATGACCTTTGCTAAAAATAAGACATATGGAGTACCCGAATTTACCGGAATGGAAATTAATCAACATTCCGGCAATCTCAAGGGCCTCTCGGGTACCTGCAACATTTCATATCACAAATTCGTAGCGTAGAATTCCCCATATGTAAGATAACATACACGCATTTTTGTGGGACACGCATTTCATATCACAAATTTGTTTTATATTTAAGATTCTGAGTTTATTGCACATTCAATCAGAACATACTAGCACCCATGAGTATCCATTCTTTTCCCAAAAAGTAAAATTGTTACAGTTATCCACATCTTTTTGACTCGCCTTTTTAACTCGCATCTTGATTTTGCCATGTTCATTTTGTTCCGCTCTTTTACCGCATAACAAATTGCATTAGAGCTCGGAGTATTTTTAAGACCGGGGTATTTTTAAGCCACCCGGTGTGAGAGGGACAACATTTCATACCAAAACAGGGAGGGACGAGGGAGGGAGGGGGAGGGACCTTGATATGGCGCTGGCCATCGGTATGGTACACGAGGTGGAGCTCCTTGTCGTCGACGGCGTCCGTGCTGCACGCCGCACCCCGAGCGCATAGAGCGCCACGTCCCTGCAGCGAGGAGCATGGAGACGAGGAGACGTGGGGAGGGAGGGGCGCGCGGGTGGGCAGGTTACCTCGGGGAACTTGTAGGCGAGCGTGACCTCGGGGTCAATGGATGCCACGGGCATTGGCGGCGGGGCCGCGGCGTGTGCGGGGGGCGCGTGCGCACGTGGGGAAGAGGGGCGGCGGCGGCGCGTGGGGAAGAGGGGCCACGGCGTGCGCGGGGGCGCGTGCGTGCGTGGGGAAGATGGGTAGCGGTGGCGCGTGCGCTCGAGGGGAGGACGGCGGCGGCGGCCGTGGCGGCGGGAGTGGGAGTGGATAAGGTGTGTGCGGAGGCGGTGGGGTGGGAGTGGATAAGGTGTGTGCGGAGGCGGTGGGGTGGGAGTGGATAAGGGGAGAGGATAAGGCGCGGTGAGTTGGGATTTTTTTCTCTTTTATTTTCTAGCTTTTTTTATATTTGTGTATTGTTTGGCTGTTTTTGTCTGAAAATTAGCACGCTATATTTTATATTTAGCATGCTATATCTAGCATGCGGTTATTAAGTATTTGATCAAATTCCCCACTCATTTTTCAGATCTCGGGGATCGACGTCGACGATGTCCCTGTTGGACAATAGGGGCAATGTCTGGAACTGGGCTTCGCCGGGCTGGCACTGGGAGGTGGTATCTTCCGGAACGCGTAGCTTGGCGAGGAATCCGGGTGACGTCGTCGACCAGGATCTTCTTTGGTGGAAGTCGCGTGGGCCACGCTCAGTGCAGAGGGAGCCGGCCCCCGAGGAGGTGGTACGTCGCCATATCAGGGAGGAGAACAAGCACGTCCGTCGCTACATGCATATGTTGGATACGCCAGCGGTGTATGATAGTAGTTGGCAGATGTTTCATAGGGTTCCTTCTCATGTGAGTATTGATCATGTGATGGTTCCCGCTCTTTGGGTGCTGAGCGTCGACCGTGATGCACCCCGCGGCTTAGGACCTGACAGAAGTTAGTGATATTATTCGTGATGTATTAGGGTTAAATAAAAATGGACTCCAGCTATGTAACTGGACTAAATAAAGATATATGCGTGATACTTTTGCATATTTGATCAATACTGCTTTTGTTAAAGTGAGGAAAATAATGTTCCCTACTTTGAATTATTCTGCAACGCAGACAATTTTTCATAAAAAAAACAAATAGAGCGAAAAAAACACTCAAAAAGATATATCCTCTTGCATGAAGTCCTTTTAAAAGTGAAAAAAACACTTTTATAGGAATCAATGGTTTCAAAGGAAATTTACAGATTATTTTTATAAATACCATTTTCCTAGTTGTATGAATTTACATGCCAAGTTACCCCTGGCGGACGGTGTGGGTGCCAGCCAGCCGGGGTTGTTCTATTCCAAAGCATGCACAATCAAAATGGTGGCTGCTGATCAACTTCCAAAGCACAATCAAAACGGTAGCAGGCTGATCATCTTCCAATGCACAATTAAAATGGCGGGCTGATCATCTTCCAAAGCACAATCAAAATGGTGGCTGCTGATCAACTTCCAAAGCGACGGTTACCCCTGACGGACGGTGTGGAGTGCCAGCCAGCGGTATTGCACTTGCCGCTGGCGGACGGTTTATTGTGCCCGCCAGCGGTAATGTGCTAGTTTTTGGGCTCAACCGAGGCAACTACCGCTGGCGGGCACTATATAGCGTCCGCCAGTGGTACGTTTGGTACCGCTGGCGGGCCCGGCTTCTGTCCACCAGCGGTAGTTTGCCCCACCTCCTTGCAAATTCCTGCTACTACCGCTGGCTGGCAGAGGGGGCGTCCGCCAGCGGTACGTGCAAAACCAGTGGCGGGCTCTGAAACCAGCCCGCCAGCGGTAGTAACGCTGGCGGACGAAAATGACATCCGCCAGCGGTAGGCTGGTGGGCTATAAGACTTTTCCTACAAGTGTGAGCTCCTGATTTGTTATTTTGCGGGGGGCGATAGAAATAGCATTACAATCCCTCGGGATGCATTCTCCAAAAAACAATCCCTCGGGATGGGCTCCAGAATCTCTACAGGACCTGACCCTATCCACGTCGCGATTCTCCCCTCAGTTCTTCAGAAGCAGTAAGCTGCTGAATTAGTCAAAATGGCCAAAAACAGAGCCCTTTTTCTGATGGCACAAGAGTGCAGCAGGAACCAGAAGCCTGATTCCTTGATGCAAATGTTGAAGTGTCAACAGAGCCATTACCTTCTTGGATTTTGTGTTCCTCAAAGCATGTGTCAGGAGTTTCTCCAGTTTCTCTAGCTTATTAGCATCTGAGTCGTCAGCATTATTTTCAAGAGACCTGCAGGATTTCACATAACCAGCTTAGGGCTAAACATAGTAAATAATACAATAGGAGATATTGTGAAAGGCCTCGAGGGATACCAGGAAGCAATCTCTCTAAGTCTTGAAAGTATACTAGTTGAATTTGGCGTGGCATCATGCCACGCCCTTGGTGATTTTGTTTTGTATTTTTTTCCTGTTAAATAAAATGTTGATCAAATTGGAATGTTCAAACAGGTTTTTATTTTGTTATGGATATGTAGCCTGTGTTTTTTTTTTCGTGTTAGTGTTCATATATTTATCATATTTGTGAATACTTGGGGAAGAAACTTTAATTTTGCAAATGTGCATGGTCAAAAGTTGTTTATATTTAAATGTTTAGATATTTGGAAAAAGAAGTTTATGGTTACAAATTTTGTTTCTAATCTGCCTAAATAGGGTAGGGCCACATGCCGGAAGTTTAACAGTTTCTCAAATTGTTTCTAAAAAGGAAAAAAAATCTGATATATTTTAGAGTATGTCCAATCTTTAAGCAAGTTGGAAGGTTTAAAAATGTTTATGTTTGTTTACCAATTTGTAATTGAAGTCCATAATGAGTGCGAAAGATCATTTGTTGAACTTAATTTCATAATTAGGGAGTTTGTTTTGTGAAATTCAACTCCATCTAACTATCCATATAATTGGATCACATGTTTTTTTTCATTTTTTTTAAATTTTGGCCAAATTAAATTGTTTTTGTTCATATAGTGTAGAATTTTGTCGCGTCGTCATGGCGCGCCCTTGCTGAATTTTGTAGGAATTTGTTAGTTTGTATCTTTTCATAAATTTGTAAAATGACTCCATAGTTAGAGAATATGTATTTTGTTGTAGTTCGAAATGCCGAAATCCGTTGGAATTTGATATGTAGAGTATCTCCAAATACATAGCGATTTAAATTGTTTGAATATTTTTTATTTTGCCATAAATTTTCATTTTAACTCCGTAGTTAGAGACTACATGGTATGAGCATTTATTAAATTGAACTCCATGTAATTTGAAGAAGTGCATTTGGATGTTTCTTCAAATATTAAGCAATTTGGAATATTGAAATCTGTTTGTATTTTGGCAAAAATAGTTGGTTTAATTTTGTGAGCATGTTGATATATTTTAGAGTGCCTCAAATTCTTAAGCAAATTGGAATGTGGGAAAAATGTTTTTATTTTTAATCAATATCTAATTTAAGTATACAATGGGTGTAAACGCACATTTTTTCACTTGAATACCATAATTAGTGGAAAGTCATGTTGATTAGTTGCAAATATCTACCAATTTGAAATGTTCAATTTCAGTCCATAATTAAAGGGAATGCATCGTAGCATTTATTAAATTCAACTTCATGTAATTTGAGGAAATGCATTTGGATGTTTTCAAATATTCAGTAATTTGAACTATAATGGATGTAAACATACATTTTTTTATTTGAATTGCATAATTACTAAAAGGTCATGTCGTTTGCTTGCAAATATGTACCAAACTGAAATGTGTAATTTAGGTCCATAATTAGAGGAAATGCATTGTATGAGCATTTATTAAATTCAATAACCCTATGTAATTTGAGGAAGTGCGTTTGGGCGTTTTCCAAATATTAAGCAATTTGAAATGTCTTAATATGTTTGTATGTTGATTTAAATAGTTCACATTTATTTTTTGTGAGCATGTTGGTCCATTTGAAGTAGAAATGGTTGGAAAATGTTTTAATATTTTTATCAATAGTTAATTGGAGTCCATCTATGGGAATGCACATTTATTCAATTGAATTTCATAATTAGAGAAGTTTTTAAAATTGAAGTACATATAATTAGAGGGAGTGCATATTACTTGCAAATATTTACCAAATTGAAATGTTCAAATTGAGTTCACAATTAGAGGAAGTGCATTGTGTGAGCATTTAATATGTTTAACTCCATGTAATTAGAGGAAGTGCAATTAGATTTTATCCGAATATTCGCCAGTTGAAAATATTAAAACATGTTTGTCTTCTACATACATTTTTAGCATTTTTTTTTTTGAGTATGTCAATATATTCTAGAGTAGTAAGCACTTTTTTATGGGCATCTTGATGTATTCTAGGGTAGTTCCGAATATTTAGCTAATTGATTTGGTGGAATATGTATTTATTTTGACATAAGTATTTAATTGAACTACATAAGTAGAGGAAATGCATTGTGTGAGTACATATTAATTTTAACCTGGCAGGGCGCGTCCTTGGTGGATTTAGGGTAGTTCCGAATATTTAGCTAATTGATTTGGTGGAATTTGTATTTATTTTGCCATAATTATTTAATTGAACTACATAAGTAGAGGAAATGCATTGTGTGAGTACATATTAATTTTAACTCGGCACGGCACGTCCTTGGTGGATTTGTGAGCCATAAATTTGGTCATATTTTGTAAATATTCAACATTTTTTTGTGATCGTTTTGATGATTTTTTTCAATTGTTGCTGGTGGCTATAGCTGCAATTGGTTTGTAATTCAAAATTGTTGTTTTGGGAAAATAATATTAAAACAGCTATTTCTAAATATTTACATTTGTGTTTTTTTATATATTTTAGGCCATCGTATAAATGGGTAATTATATGTTTGGAACATTCAATTTTGAAATTTGGGCATATTTTATATATTGTCAGCTTTCTTTTTGTTTGGTGTGACCATTTTGATAAATTTTATGTATTTTTCCTGGTGGATATAGCTGAAGTTACTTATTTGGCAGCATTTAGCAGTTTTGCAAAATTGTTTAAATACCGTAAGACAATATATGTGAAGTTTTTTAAAATTATCTAAACCTCAATATGTACATTTGAAGTATTTTTATTTTGATATTTGTAAGCCCATCTAAATATGAGATACATTGTTTCTTGAAATGTCGTAAAGGTGTATAATGAGCCTTTATGTATTCCTTGAACTTTTCAAGATTTGAAATAATTTGGAAAAGGTCGCAAAGTAATTTTGTGGGTTTTACTTGAATTCGGAAGAAAAATATGAAATACATAATATTTGAAATATTGTGAAGGTGTGAAATGAGCCTTTTTGTATTGTGTGAACTTTCCAAGATTTCAAATAAGTTGGAGAAGATCACAAAGTATTTGAAATGGTTGTGTTTTTTACAAATTGTTAGAAATTGGTTTGAAATTATTTGTAGTTCAATTTCGAAAGTTACAAAAGTTTTTTTTTAAAGTAGAACAGAAAGGGGAGCCAGCCCAACCCAGCACAGGAGCCAGCCCAGCCCAGCCCAGAAACGGAACCTTCTGCGCAGCCCAGGCCCGTTGTGACATCACTATGACGTCACGCACGGTCGGGCTCTGCCGTGGCGGCGTGGAGCTCGCCGGAGCCGCAGCAAGGCGAGCCAGGACGCGCGCGTGCGGGCGCGAGACGCGCGCGGACACGGGGTGGTGGCAGGTGGCGGCGCCGCCGTTTCTGGGTCGCCGGAGCGTCGCTGGCGACGCGTGAGCGCGGCGGTGGCCAGCGGGGACGGCGGCGGCGATTCGAGCGCGTACGCGGGTTTCTGGCAACTGAAAATCATGGAGGAAGGAGAGGAGAGGACGGCGAACTCGGACGTGCCCGTCGATCTGAGCGGGGAGGTCCGAAACGTCGTTGCACGGCGTCGGCGGTGGCAGCGACTTTCCCCCGGGCGAGAGAGGAGAGGGGAGGGGAGGTCTGCGGACACTTTTCCACGTAGGCCCTCGGTTGTTTGCGGAATTTTCTTGTCCGTCCTTTGCGGGCGGTTTTTTTCTGAAAAATGTTAGGCCTGCGGTGCAATTTATAGGCTTGCTTGTCGGTTTTCGTAAAATTCTGGCGGGATGTCTCGCTGACATGTGGGGCCCACCACGGAACTGTTCAACACTGTAGCAGTGAACAATAGTTACTGTAGCTACTACAGTGCGTGAGGCGCTGCGAGGCCGCGAAATCGGCCGGCTTTTATATAATGAGTAATTTGAAGGATCTTCATCCTGGTTCGGGACCAAAATCATGTCAGAGATATGTGAGGACATATATAAGCAATATGATACAATTTGGCTATCCTGGATATAATGTGGTATATAGTTGCAACCTAGTCCTAGTTATAGGATATAGATACTCCCTCCGTTCACTTCTATAAGGCATTCTACATATTTCAATATGGTCTAGATACTGATCAAAATAAGTAAATGTACACACTAAATATGTCTAGATACATATATTTTCGAAACAAGTTAGAGTGCCTTATAAAAGTGAACGAAGGGAGTAGCTGTTTGGATAAATTGGTAGTTAATTTTTTTTAATACATATTTGCATTCATTTTGCTGGTCTTCTGCATAGGCGACATTATCTTTTTTTTCTCAAAGGACATTATCCCTGATTAAAAAACACTTCGTCATGACAGTTCATTTCCATGGCAACTTGAGAAATATAGACTGATTCAATCCACAGTATGATGCTTAGCATCTCAATGTTCCACACCTAAACAAGTTCCAGCTATATAGATACTTTTACATTGTTGCTACTTACATCGCCTTCATTCTGGTTCATTCCAGCTCCCGCAAATCTCTGATATCGCTTATATGTTCCTTCTATACTGAAAACAAATGTATCACATTAACTTTTCGCAACTCAGTGTACTTTTAAAGATTTAAGGCTCTGACTGGCAATTTCAAACTAAATTTTCAGCACCATGAAAAACAGTAAAATGTAACTCGTGTCTTTTCAGCACCAAGCTAAATTAATTTCCGTGCATACAATTATTTCGTTTATGATTGCTCCACGCTTTTGGACCGGACTTTTTTTTTACCTGGGCTACGGCGGGCTTACACCAGCCTGAACTATATTACTCAAATCAAATCACACATTGTGTATTACAACAGTTTTAGAGGACAGAGGGAGGAAGGAGCTAGGAATTAAAGGGGGGTCGAAATTATTACACCGCGAGAGGAGAAAAGCAGAGGTAGAGGAGTTGGTACATCTATGTGCCCACAGCCAGACATCCTCCATACAGTGTTTCACCGCAGTAGTCAAGTTTTCGTCTAAAGCATTGAAGACTAAGGAGTTGCGTCTTTTCCAGATGTTCCACAAGATGGCAGTGACGATCGTGGCTTCTTCGGGGGTGTTTTTTTTTTTTTAGAGAAAACAGCAGGCGCTGCTTCGTTTTCATTAAGAAGAAAAGCTGGACAAATGCCAGCGGAGTCTGGGTTACAGGTTAGAATATATACAACAGCAGTAAAAGTAAGGTCTATCTATTCTATAGCTAGCAGATTTACAGAGGTATAACTACTCGCTGAGCGGCCACGTCTTCTTAAGGACACCAGCGCGTCTCCAATCAAGTAGCTCATCCCAAATCTTGTTTTTCAGGTCAATGGCCACTCGTGCCTTGTTGTTGAAGATTCGGTTGTTCCTTTCTTTCCCATCATGCCACCAGGTGAGCAGGATAGTGGTGTGCCATCTAGTGCGGATTCTGGGCTGTAGAGTGTAGGAGGAGTCATGCCACCACTGCTGCAGATCATCAGTGTTTGTTGTCGGTGCTAGAGACAATGGTAGCCTAGTGCAATGAAGCACTTCAGTCCAGCAAGATCTGGTGTAGGAGCAGGAGGCGAAGAGGTGAGTAGCAGTTTCTTGCTCGGAGTTGCAAAGCTTGCAAATGGGGCTGTGAGGCCATCCTCTGGCCGTCAGCAGGTCGGCTGTAAGCACCCTATGCCGCATGACAAGCCAGGCATGAACTTTGCATTTCGGCGTTGCCTTTGCAGTCCAGATTTCAGCAAGATTGGAGTTGCTCTGGCGTCCTATCAGCAGGAAGTTGTAAGCGGAAGATGTAGTGTAAATTCCTAAATTGGTCCATCTCCATTTGATTTCATCACTTCCTTCAGAGAAGCTGTAGTTGTTATATGGGTCCATCATTGTCCAGAGCAACAAATACTCAGAGAGAACCACTTGGGAAGGGTGGGGTTTGATGTGTCGAATCCAAGCACGGTCTGGGAGAGCGTCACACAAGCAAATGTTTTTCTGCCTGGAGTGCCTGAAAAGATTTGGGAGCAGGTAGCAGAGAGGTGTAGTGCCACACCAGTTACTTTTCCAAAAGCTTGTCAATCTTCCATCTTTGATCAAGATAGTTTTTTTTTTTTTTTTTTTGAGAACACAGTACAACACAGACGCTCACAAATACGCACATACACTCACCCCTATGAACGCACGCACGCACCCCTACCCCTATGAGCACCTCTGAAGGACTGAGCCGGCAGATCTTGAGGTTGACGAAGTCACCACAGGCGCCTCGCTGTTGACGGGCACGTCACCTACCACTGAAAGAATAGCGCCGGATAATCCTGGAATAAATCCAGGTAAATGCAAACGCCCATGCCAAGTCTAGGACTTGAACCTGGGTGGGCTGGTTCCACCACAGGGAACCCAACCATCAGAGCCAAGCTCCGTTTGCCTTTGATCAAGATAGTTGTTGAAGCACGAAAGGCTGCACGGGATACGTTATCAACTGGAATTGGTAAACCCTGCCAAGGCTTGGAAGGGTCGGTGGCCTCTTGCCACAGCCATCTCATGCGCAGGGCTATGCCTTGGAGGTGAAGGTTGGAGACTCCCAAACCGCCGAGCTCCTTAGGCATGCAGACAGTATTCCAGTTTACTAAGCACTTGCCTCCACTCACAGATTCAGAACCGGCCCAAAGGAAGCTTCTCCTTAGCTTGTCTAGTTGCTTTAGCAGCCATTTAGGGTGCAGCAAGGCGATCATCTGATAGGCAGGTAAGGCTGATAAGACTGCAGTCACTAGAGTTAGCCTTCCAGCCATGGAGATCCATTTAGCTTTCCAGCATGCTAATCTTTTCATGAATTTGTCAACAATTATCTGCAGATCATTCCTCTTGAGTCTCTTGTCCGAAAGAGGCATCCCTAGGTAGGAGCATGGGAATTGGCTTAAGGTACAGCCAGCGTCTGCAGCATTAAAATTCAGATCAGCGGCTTGACAAGCAACAGGGACGAGTGAGCTTTTGGTGAGGTTTGTTTCTAGGCCAGTGGAATTGCCAAACAGGTTGAGCAGCGCCCAGGTAGCCTGTAAATCTTGCAGCTCAGGTCTTAAGAAGATCATGACGTCGTCAGCATATATAGAGGCTCTGTATCGGAGAACTTGGCGGCCAATTGGGGGAAGAATTTGGGAGTCCTCAGCTTTCTGAAGCAACTTACTTAAGCAGTGCATTACCAGGATGAATAGCAGCGGCGACAGAGGGTCTCCCTGCCGCAGTCCTCTCATGTGTTGGATTGGATCTGTGAGTTCACCATTTACCATTACCTTTGTTGTGCTTGTGGAAAGCAGGCTCGAAATCCAGCTGATCCATTTGGGGCTGAAGCCACGGTGTCGGAGCAGCTTGATCAAGAATTCCCAGGAGACAGAGTCAAAAGCTTTAGAGATGTCAAGCTTTAGGAGCAGCGCTGGTATTTTCTTCTGCTTTAGGGATTTAATCACTCCTTGGACGTACACAAAGTTATCATGTATCACTTGTCCCTTCACAAAGGCACTTTGGCACTGGTCGACGAGGGCAGGCAGCAGAGGTTGCAATCTTAATGCCATTAGTTTGGTGAAGATCTTGGCACAGCTGTGCACCAGGCTGATAGGTCTGAACTGGTTCAGTTGGTTAGCTCCGGGAAGCTTAGGGATTAGGGCAAGGAGTGCAGAGTTCAGAAGGTGCAGTCCTTGGTTGTTTGACCTTTCAAGCAGAGCAAAAGCAGCCATGATGTCAGGTTTAACTATATCCCAGCACAGACTGTAGAAAAGACCCGTGAAGCCATCTAGGCCTGGAGCTTTTTCTGGGTGTATTTCCAAAATGGCAGCCTTTACTTCCTTTTCCTCAAGTGGTTTGTCCAGGGCCGAGACATCAACAGGAGGGAAATGCAAGGAGTTTAGATTTAGTGACAGCTGCTTTGGGGTATAAGTGCCCATGACCTTGCTGAAATGAGTCCAGAAAGCATGCTTTATGTCTTGTTGATCAGACAAATTGGTGCCATCAGTGACAACGGAAGGTATAAAATTTTTCCTCCTTCTTGCCGAAGCCTTGATGTGGAAGAATTTTGAATTACAGTCCCCTCTTTTAGCCACAGATATCTAGAGCGCTGTCTCCATTTGCATCTCTCAAATGCAGCTATGCCGAGGCATTTCATCTTCATAGATTTTCTGAATTGATGCTCTTCGTCAGAAAGTTGTCTCATATCGCGAGCCACATCCAAGCGGTAGATAAGCTCATTGATTATTGTTGCTCGGAGGCGATTATCACTGATCATATGAGAGTTCCAAACTTGCAGCTGTCTGGCAGTGAACTGAAGCTTCAGATGCAGGTTAACAAAGGGTTGGTATGGGTTGGAGCCGCATTCCAAGCCTGCTGTACTGGTTTCGAACCTGAATTGCCGATGAGGTTTGAAATCTGCATCCAGGGAAAGCAGAAGGGGGCAGTGGTCAGAGGCTCTCGAGGATAGGGCTTGCAGTAGAGCTCTAGGGAAAACATCGTGCCACTCAAGATTGTACAGAACACGGTCAAGCCTGCACATAGTTGGATCCCTCTGTTCATTACTCCAAGTATATCTTCTTCCATGCAAATAAAGATCTTTAAGCTGCAGCTGGTTGATGAATAGCCTAAAAGCTGTCATGAGACCACGGTTGATGTTGGTGTTGTTTTTGTCACTTGAGTCAGCAATCAAATTAAAATCACCTAGGATGATCAGAGGTGCCTGCAGCAAATTGACAGCAGCTTTGAGATCAGAGAGGAAGTTGAGTTTGGCCGGCGTTCCTTGAGGGCCATAAACATTACAAATGAACCAAGATTGGCCAGTAGCTCGGCAGGTGCAGGAGGCAAGGATAAAGTGCTGAGAGGTTGCCACTTCAACAATCTGTATCACATCATCATCCCAGGCAAGAATCAAACCACCATTCGCACCAACAGACGGTACGGCGATGAAATTACTGAACTTCGGTCCACAACATTGGGAGATCAGACTAGGGGTGACAACTTCAATCTTCGACTCTTGGAAACAAACTACTGAGACATGATGATCTCGGATTACATCACAGACAACGGACTGTCTAGCAGAAGCATTCAGCCCTCTAACATTCCACACTAGAATTCTGAAACTGAAACTTAACATAAGAACCTAGACGACAGCAGAAGCAGGGAACAGAGGCAGGAACCTAGGCGTTGGCCTGCGCCGCTCCGCGCAGGGAGGCGGTGACTGCCAGTGTACCGAGAGCCTGGAGCTGAGTGGTGTCGCGAGGACCGGCAGCCAGGGTGGCCTCATAGCTTGCTTGCAGAGTTCCTGCAGTCTCCTCCGCCTCGGTGTTCAGACCAAGGCGCTGGCAGATGAGCCTTTGTGCTTGGGCGAGCACGGTGCCTCCTGGAGTGGTGGCCTTCTTGCCGGCAAGGTGGGCGCTAGTGCGTGTTGGTGGCCCAGGCGTCGGCCGGCGATGGAGACGGGTGGGGGTGCCAAGCGGCTTGAGTGGCGGCGTCGGGATGAGCCCTGGGGTTACCGGCTCACCGACGAGAGCGAGGAAGGTCCGGATCTGATCCGCTGGGCTCCTTGGCGGGCTAGCAGGCCGCGCAGATGGGCTGCCTGCCCTGCATGCAGCCATCTCAGAGTAGTGGGCCGGGCTGCAGGCCCGCAGGCGGACCTCTGCTTGCGGTCACGGGTGTGGTCAAAGGCTCCAACTCCACGTCAGGCAGAGCCAAGCCGTCCGTGACCACGAGCTCTGTTGACTGGGCAAGGGATTGCCCCTCAACCGCCACGCCAGCATCCAGCTGGCTTGTTTCATTCACGGAAACGGCAACCCCGCCGATCGACGTAGCAGCAGCTGCAGTTGCCGCAGAGTTCACGAGCTCGGACGCAGAGGCCTACAGGGGCAGCAGTGGACCCAGGCCTCGCTGCTGGATGGCGTCCCCACCCCTCACGGGCGGGAGGGAGCGGCAACGCCTACTTGGTGTAGAGGCCGAAACCCTAGACATCACCGGGCCGAGGGCGGCGGCGCCGCCCACACCGCCAGCCACTTGAAGATCTTGCACCGGGGCGAAGGCGTAGGCGTGACGGCGCCCGCGGCGAGCAGCACCATTGCCCAGCCAGTTGAAGACCGAGCCATCACCACGGTGCTCGGAGTTGCCGCGGTGACCAGCAGAGGTCCCATCAACGAAACACCTCACCCAGGGGTAACGGCGGTTGGGCGGATGTCCTTCATCTGCACGAGCAGCTCCGGGCACGTCGGAGGGCACATAAACAACAGAGTCAAGATGAACGATAGCAGTAAAGCGAGTCATGGGCGGGATGATTTCCTCGAAGCCAGCGGGCAGGTACGGCGCGTAGGGCGGCCCAGTGGCGGTGATGAGGTCGGGGAGGTCGATCTGCACCACTTTGTGGATCGTATCAAGGTCATGGCACCAAGCATACACCACAAAGTAGGACAGATCCGTCTTGTCGGAGGAGGAGACTGCGACGGTGTGGAAGTGGCAGGAGGGCAGAACCTTTCTGGCCGTCTCGACGTCGAAGGATTGCGGGGGGATGCCCTCGACGAACACCCGGACGCGGTACCGTGGGGTGATCTATTCCGTCATGAACCTGCGGGTCCAGGGCGCAGCTGCAGCGAAGCACCTTGGTGCGGCACGACCCCGGCGTCCACCAGCAGGTCCCGCCAGCGCTGCTCCGGGCAGTGAACCAGGAACGTGTCGTTGAGGTAGAGGCTCGTGTTGATCGCTTGAGGAGGGATCTCCGGGAACTCAGTCAGCAGCACCTCCTGCACCTTGTTCGGCCAGTAGTCAGCCCTGTTGCCAACCACAAGCATGGTGACGGCCGTGTCGTTGAGGGAGAGCTCGTCATTGACGCGCTCGGTGGTCAGCTCCAGGGCGCAGACGCCGACGTCGGGGCGGCGCATGGCACCCCCAGGCGCGCACGGGTGAGCCCAAGGCAGGGAGGACGTGTCAATCCCAGCGGCGAACATGGCGGCCATCGGAGGTTCAGGGACAGTGGAGGTGGAGGCGGAGGGTGTGTTTGCGGCAGGTGGAGGGCTGGCGGGGGTGGGTGTGGCTTCTTGCGATGGCCGGCGAGAGATCCGGTCGTGCACGTGGAGCTCGGAAGGGGGTTTTTCTTTGAGGATAGGTGAGCGGGTGCTGGGAGGAAGGCGTGGTGGGATGGTGCAGATTTTCTCAGGGGGGAGGATGGTCTTTTGAGGGAGGGCGGAGGCTCTACACTTCTTGATGAGATGCCCAGCTTGGAAGCAATGAAGACAGCGAACCGGGTTGGTGTAGGCGGAGACCCGGTGGCGTGAGGATAGGCAGCGGAAACAAAGGCCACGGAGGTCGTACGGCTGGATATCAATGCCTGTAGCGGCCGGTGGCCGCAGGCGAGCGCCCATACTGTGGCTCCGGGAAAGCTGGTGTCTCTTCTTGCTTTTGGCCGGCAGCCAGCCATCCTTTGCGCCATTAATGGCCTCAGCTTGATGGGACGGGGCGGAGCCGCGTGCCGGCCGAGAACGCGGAGCAGGTGCCGTGGGCGCAGCAGTCCTGGATGGGACGGCGCACTGGACAGGCCGAGGCCGCGGAGCCGGAGCCGGGGTAGGCTTAGGGGCAGAGCGCACTACCTCGGTGAAGGAGACATCAAGAACTCTACCTCTAGGTAGGGAACGAGGTGAGCCAAGATCTGAGCTGGACGCAGAGAGGCAGACCCGCTCATCCTGGGAGTCAGGCAGCGGGGTGAACGGCGACGGACCGGCGGGCACAGCTGGGGACTGGACCGGAGAGGGCATGGCGTGGTGGGTGGCGGTGGCGGCCGAGGTGGCCGCCGAAGTAGGGTGGGAGAGCGAGAGCCTAGCCTAGGGCGAGAGCGAGAGCTATTCACTCAACTTTGGACTATTCATTCAACCTTGCAGCGGGAAGTCCACAGCTCGTCGATGCCGCTAAAGGGCCATGCCATTGCCATGACATAGGCGGTGCTAGAGCTCGCTTGCACGAGAGCAGTGGATCAGCAGGTGGTCGGTATCTTCGTCGAGGCTGCATGATGGGCAGGAAGCAGAGGCGGCGATCTGATGGCGAAAACGTCGCTCGTTCGTCGGCAGGCGGTGTCGTAAGGCGAGCCAACAAAATATCTTGCACTTTAAGGGGGCCGCGCTGAACCAAACCTTGGTCATCCGATCATCAACCTGCAGATGCCTAAAAGAATTGACATAGAAACTTTTGTTCGAAAGTCCTTTGTTAGTGAAACGGTACACGCGCTTGTCCGGGGTAGTTGCTAGGGGCGGGAGGTCAAGAAGCTCAGAGGAAAGAGTGGCCAGTTCGGCGGTGGCGACATTGGAAAGACGAGGCACCATCGAGGAAGAGATGCCGAGAGAGAGGAGGGAGGACACCGAAGCATTTGGGCGCGTGGAGTGAGAAAATAAAGCCGGGAAACGAGCAGCTAGCTCGAGAGGTGCTTCCCAGCCACGAATGAAGCCAGAAAGCAGTGGAGTTACTGTCGCCAACAGCGACAACGGAGATGGAGCGAAAGGTGGGCAAGCCGGCCCCAAGGTAGCGACGTCGGAACCAGCAGGCCCAAGGAGCATCGGTATCAGAATGGAGCTTGGTAAGGAATTATGACAGAAGAGGTGAGTTCTGAGAGGAAATGTCTAGGATGCCGAGGCCTCCGCTCCGACGGACTTGGACATCTTTCCAAGCCACCTTACATTGTCCTCGAGAGCAACGGTGGACGCTCACCTAGTAGGCCTGACGCCGAATTTGGCAAACGAAAAGTCAGGCCAATCGAAGTTCGTAATCGCCACGCCCATGCAGGCAGCCTGCGTTGGTTCAGGTTGCGGCTGCTCACTGGAGCTGAACAAGGACCTACGGCAACGGGGGCGGGTCTCCAAGTGTCTCCGTCCTACTATGCTACACTCAGCAACAGGAAGAAAGCAAACTGTCATCTAAAAAAACAGAGCTCTTCCCTCAAAAAAAAAAAAAGAGCTCCCGCTCATGCTCATGGAAGGTGGTGCCACATGTACTCCTGAGTGTACAGACTGTAATTTGGGGATTAACTACGCGTCATAGCGCTTGTATTGCTCGGGTATAAATAGGAGGATTACAAGCCCTATGCTAGTCGTACACGACACGTACAAGACACGGACAGATTCTATACAAGGATTACAACACATAACCTAGTCCTATACAAACACGACTTGGTTATATGTCTAACACCCTCCCTCAGTCGAAAACGGGCGTCTTGCGTATGTTGAGACTGTCCCGAAAATCTAGAAAGAGTGGAGAAGCCAATCCTTTTGTGAAGATGTCCGCAAACTGTAACGAGCTTGGTACATGGCAAACCTTCACCTCGCCAATTGCAACTCGATCACGAACAAAATGTAGATCAATCTCAACATGCTTTGTTCGTTGATGATGGACAGGGTTCTGTGTCATGTAGACGGAGCTCACATTATCACAAAACACCACTGTTGCGCCAGATAGAGGTTGATGCAGTTCTTGTAGTAATTGTCGGAGCCAACACGACTTGGCCACCACATTTGCAACAGCCCTGTACTCGGCTTCTGCGCTTGATCGAGAGACGGTGTGCTACCGCTTAGCAGACCACGAAACCAAGTTAGCGCCTAAGAAGACGCAATAACCAGAAGTGGAGTGGCGAGTGTCAGGACAACCAGCCCAGTCGGCATCAGAATAAGCAATCAACTTGTTGGTGGTGCGTCGATAGAGAGTTAGCCCATAATCTGTAGTCCCACGAATGTAGCGAAGAACTCGTTTCACAAGGAGCAAATGGTTGGCACGGGGATCATGCATATGCAAACAAATCTGCTAAACTGCATAAGATATATCCGGGCGAGTGAAGGTCAAATATTGCAACGCGCCAGCGATACTGCGATATTCCGAAGGATCATCAACAGGTTCACTTGATTTTGCTGAGAGCTTGGAAGTGGCATCAACTGGTGTAGACAGCGGTTTGCAGTGTAACATACCAGTGTGCTCTAGAAGCTCCAAAGCATATTTTTCCTGGGAAAGAACTAGGCCATCCTTAGTACGCTTGACAGCAACACCAAGAAAATAGTGTAATTCACCCAAGTCACTCATGCTGAACTCTGCGCTGAGAGAGGTAATAAGACGCTGCAACAGAGCTGTAGAGGATGCTGTCAAGATGATATCATCCACATACAACAGTAGATAGGCCATATCAGACCTACGGCTGTAGACAAACAGAGAGCTGTCCGTTTTGGATCCAACAAAACCCAAGGTGGTGATGTGTGAAGCGAAACGCTGAAACCATGCCCGAGGTGCCTGTTTAAGACCGTAGAGAAACTTGTTGAGACGGCAGACGCGATCAGGATGAAGAGGATCAACAAACCCAGACGGCTGTCGAGCATAAACTGTCTCCTGAAGAGTGCCATGGAAAAAAGCGTTCTTCACGTCTAACTGACGAATGGGCCAGTCACGAGCAATTCCAAGTGACAAAATTGTACGAATTGTAGCTGGTTTGACCACTGGACTAAAGGTCTCATCAAAATCCACACCTTCTCATTGCGTGAAACCTCGCAGAACCCAGCACGTCTTATACCTGTCCAGAGAACCGTCAGACTTCAGTTTGTGCCAAAATATCCACTTCCTTGTGACAATGTTCGCATGGCGAGGAGGGTCAACAAGATCCCACGTATTGTTGTAAAGAAGGGCGCTGTACTCGTCAACCATGGCAGCATGCCAATTAGGATCTTTTAGAGCTCCACGGTACGTCTTGGGCAAAGGAGACAAGCCGTCAATGTGAAGGTCGAAAAGTTCCTTGGGGCGATGAATCCCAGACTTGGCGCGAGTCTGCATGGCGTGACTAGGAACAGCCTGCGTCGCAGGTCCTGCCGTGGCAGCCTGCCGAGTAGCCTTGGCAGCCTGGCGAGTGGCCGCGGCAGCCTGCCGTGACGCCAGGGCAGCCTGCCGAGAGCCCGGGGCAGGCTGCCACGAGGGCGCGGCAGCGGTTCAGGCAGGCGCGGCAGGGGAGTCCGTAGACCTGGTAGAGCCTGGCGTGGAGGCGGGCTGTGACTCGACAGGAGATACCAGCGGCGAGACCGGTGACGACGGTGCCGGTGAGCTCGGCGGTGACGTGGCCGGTGAGCCCGGCGGCGACGGTGCCGGTGAGCCCGGCTGTGACGGTGCCGGCGAGCCCGGCGGGGATGGTGTCGGTGTAGCCAATGGACCCATAAGAAGAAGGTTGCGAGGTTGATGAGGAGGAGAACGGGAACGTGGACTCGTCGAACACAATGTGTCGGGAGATTATGACTTTTTGAGAGGAACGATCCAAGCACCGATACCCTTTATGGTTGGAGGGATACCCTAAGAAGACACATGGCATGGATCGGGGCGCAAGTTTATGCGCAGCCGTGGAGGCGGTATTAGGGTAACACAAACAGCCAAAAACTCGAAGATCGACATAGGAGGGGTCACGGCCATGAAGAAGTTGATACGGGATCTTATTGTTGATGGCGGTGGACAAAAGTCGATTAAAAAGCAGGGCAGCGGTATGCAAAGACTCAACCCAATATTTAGGGTGCATGCTAGCTTGAAAAAGAAGACTGCGGACCATGTTATTGAGAGTTCGAAGGATGCGTTCGGCCTTGCCGTTTTGTTGCGAAGTATATGGACAGGACTAGCAAAGTGCGACCCCATGTGTTTGGGCAAAAACGGTGAGATTGAAATTATCGAACTCTTTTCCATTGTCGCATTGAATAGCTTGCACACGAAGATTGAATTGTGTTTGAGCATAGGCATGGAACGAGGAGAGATGTTGAAACGTTTCAGATTTAGCTCGGAGGGGATATACCCAAACAAAGTGTGTATAATCATCAAGAACAACGAGATAATATTTGAAACCAGAAACACTCTCAACGGGTGAGGTCCATAAATCACAATGAACAAGTTGGAACGGACGACACGTTACACTAGAAGATAAACTAAAAGGAAGACGAACATGATGTCCTAACTGACAAGCTTGACAAAGACTAGATTTATTTTTAATCCTACTACGAGGAATAATAGAAGAACGAGCGAGAGCCTCCATGACATGACGACCGGGATGACCAAGACGGCGGTGCCAAAGGTTGGGGTCGATGGCGACATAGACATGAGGAAGACCCGAGAGTGGAGCGCCATGGAGGGTGTAGTGAGGGTCCGAGCTATTGGATCTGAGAATTTCGGTCCTGGTTGGGTAGTCCTTCACAGAGAAACCAAAAGGGTCAAATTCAACAGTTACAGAATTGTCAGTGCTAAGCTATCGAACAGAAATAAGATTTTTAACTAGATGAGGAGCAACCAAAACATTGCGGAGGTGTAATGGTCGCGAGGAAGCAGAAGGAGATAGGGTAGCGTGGCCAGTAGCGGTGACGGGCATAGAAGCACCGTTTGCAACAATGACCGAACGCGAGGAAGGAGGAGGCCGGGAAGCCGAAGATAGCATACCGGGATCCGAAGTGAGATGCGAGGATGCTCCTGTGCCCATGATCCATCCGCCAGAGGGCTGCTGCAGCGACATTGTGTTAAACTGGTTCATCAAGGCCTGCTGGTCCCAGGAACCGTTGTAGAACGTCGCAGGGTGGCCGTAGCCAGGAGAGCCATAGCCAGCTGGGTAGCCCGGAGCGCCGTAGACAGGCATCATGACGGGACTGGCATGTCCGTAGAACGCCTGAGATCCTTGCTGCATGCGTGGCTGAGGTGTGACGTAGGACGGGAACGGCCACATTCGAATTGCACCGTTCCACGGCTGCTGGTATGACGGCACCATGGCAGAGGAGGTAGCGTCAGAGGAGTTGTCGTTGGCGCCCTTATTCATGTTCCTGTTCTTCTACTTGCCGGTCTTCTGCGAGTTGCCGACAGGTTGCTGCGGTGGAGGCACCGGTGCAGGAGCAGGGGGATCGCCGCCCAGAGTTGATGAGCATGAGCTGGAGGGCGATCCCCCTGCTCCTGCACCGGTGCCTCCACCGCAGCAACCTGTCGGCAACTCGCAGAAGACCGGCGACGAAGGCCGTTTCAGTTGAGGCGCGGCAATGCTTGCGCTTCATCTCCTGGAGGGTGAGCAGCGAGCGAGTCTGCGCGAAGGACGGGAACGGCGTCATGATGGAGATGAAATCCGACACATGCTCGTACTTCTCGTTGAGGCCTTGGAGGCAGTGGAGGACGAGATCATCATCGGCAACAGGGGATCCGAGATCCGCAAGAGAGTCGGAGAGATTCTTGATCTCCATGCAGTACTCGGCCACGGTTTTGTCGCCCTGGGCCACGCGACCAAGTTCCTTGGTGAGGATAATCTGCCGATTTTTTTTGTTGTCGTTGAAGAGCAGGTCGATCGCCGCCCAGAGTTGATGAGCAGGAGCGTCGGTTTCCATGATCGTGTCAAGGATCTCCATGGAGACGGAGCCATAGATCTATTGAACGATGGTGGCGTCGAGTAGAACCCACTCGGGGGTGGGGGTCGAGCCGGAGGCGGGGAGAAGGTGACCCTCCAAGGCGTACTTGCGTACGGCAGCGAGGATGAACTTCCGCCACTTGCCATAGGTGGCGGAGTTGAGGTCGAGGGCGACGGGCACGAGAGACTTGATGCTGGGGAGGGTGATCGCCTGAGCCTGGAGCGCGGTGAGGGTGTAGGAACCCGCGGCGACAGCAGCCTTGGCGTCGGCGAGCGCTTTCTTTGCAGCTTCGTCCATGGCGTCCGAGCGGAAGAAGGGTTGAGGCCGACCTCGAGATCGGATCGGCGAAGAGGCGGTGGTTACGTGCAGCGGAAGAGAGGGAGCTAGGCCGGATTAGGGGTTTGCTCTGATACCATGTAATTTGGGGATTAACCACGCGTCATAGCGCTTGTATTGCTCGGGTATAAATAGGAGGATTACAAGCCCTATGCTAGTCGTACATGACACGTACAAGACACGGACAGATTCTATACAAGGATTACAACACATAACCTAGTCCTATACAAACACGACTTGGTTATATGTCTAACACAGACAAGAAACCAAGATCGTAAACAGGGCGCGCAAGGCGGTAAGCCTGTGGGAGATTGTGTCGAGCATATGGCGCGCCCGCAAAGAGCAGGCGTGTGGCTTGCCATTGCGAGATGCCAATCGCAGGAGCACCGGGATGGGATGGGAGCGAATCGAGCAGTCCAAATGATTGCAGCTTGCATGCAGAGGAGCAACTAATTGGAGTAGCTAGCGGACAAGTAAAGGGCGCACCTGGAGGAGGAGGAGTACTCGTAGAGCTTGCCGGCGGGGGAGAAGACGAGCAGCGCGACCTCGGCGTCGCAGAGGAGCGCGAGCTCGAAGGCCTTCTTGAAGAGCCCGGAGCGGCGCTTGGAGAAGCGCACCTGCCGGCTCGTCCGGTCCTCGATCCGCCGCAGCTCCACACGCCCCCGCCGCACCATCCCTTCTCTATCCGTCGTCTCTCCTCTCTCGGTGGTGGTTGCAAGGGATCGATCAGGGGGTCTTTGTTTAACATAACATAAATCCCGGGGTCCTGCAGCCAGGTAAATTTTCCAAATTAGGCCTCGTTCTGTTGTCAAGGGAACATTTCCCACCTGGAACCAACCCCGCAGGATTGGGTTGACCCCCGCGTGTCACCCAACCCCCAGCAATCCCTTCCATACCAATCCCCACAATCCCTGTATCTTAAATAATCGTTCTATTAATCCCTGTATGCCCACAATTCCAGCAGACAACCAGCAGCACGTGGAACAATAAAAACAAGATGCTAATCATAGAGCAATTTACCAGCACCAGCATCAGATTTTTACGAGAGTGCAGGTTCAACAAATATTCAATGAGGTCGGAATAACGAACAAGTTCGGGTTTTTCTAAACTAGACTTGAATTGTTTCATACTCCGTAACATAGAGAAATTAACAAAATTCAATGAATAAACATGATTCTTGTGGCGACGAAGCACACATGCTCTCTCAAATTTATCCGGCTGCCACGTCAGGCCTCGTTTGTTTAATCCCTAGAAGACAGGAATTGATCTGGATTCCGGCCGATCCTGTTTTTCCAGCCCGGTTTGGTATTTTCTTTCAGCCCACCAAAATCGAGGTATTCGTTTAGTCCCGGACGGGAATATTGGCCCAAACCATCCCGTCCATCTTGTGCTAACTCGATCTGGAAAAACTTCATCGCCACCCAACGTATGGACGAATTTCCACGACGCTGAGACAAAGCGAGCGAAGGTGTGCTGAATGAAAAACTACCCAACCATGGTCGAGTCACCTGGGATTAACCGAAGAGCTGAGATATGCTAGTGATTAAGGGGAAGGGATTAATAGGGTTTAGTGGGGTTTGGGTGAAGGGAATGGATCAACCCAATCCCTGCGTGGATCGGTTCCAAATCTGGATTCAATCCCAGCAAAAACGAACGAGGCCTCAATGGAGAAGGCGGGTCGGATGTCATGATGGAGACGGAGCGGACGTAGAGGGTGCACGCCTACAGGGTATATTGGAGTGCGCAGGGGCAAAGCGAGGAAAATACATCATTTGTGTCAATCCTCTAAATACGTTGTGTTGGAATTTGCAACTGAGTTTTTGCCCATGATCCAACTAAAATTTGAAATTCTCACATTAGTGGAAACAGGGCCACTGGTCCCGGGTCGTAAGGGACTCTAGTACCGGGTGTCCACCCGGGACTAGCAAGGCGACACTAGAGGCCCCCCTCTAGTACCGGGTCCGTTACGACCCGGAACAACAGGCTCCCACGTGGCCGCCGAGGCGCGGGCGTGGTGGAGGACCTCTAGTCCCGATTGGTCATACGACCCGGGACCAAGGACCTCACACGTGGCAGCTGTAATTTTTTGTTTTTCCTCCCAATTTAATATTGAAATGGTGCAAAAAAATATGCGTTTAATTAATTAAAAACAGAAACTACATATAACATATCAAAATGTTCATAAATAAAAATATGTTCACGTCTATCCGGTTACATGGAGGTGCTCATAACCGGGACTAGAGCCCGTCTATTCGATTACACGTGTGTGGAGATCATAACCGGGACTAGAGCCCGTCTATTCGGTTACACGGGAGATCATAACCGGGACTTCACCGCTATTCTCCATTGTATTTTCCTTTTGTAGGTATGACTTCGCTGAGCAGAAACCCCGCAAGTTCCTCTGCTAGTGCTTGAAAGCGCTTCTTTAGTGGCATACTCTCGCGCAATGGCTCTGCCTATAAAAGAAGGAGATCAATACGAATATTAATCATGACTATCAAAAATTATGAATGACACTGGAGATCAATTGATGAATATGATTGTTCACGTACGTCTAAAATTTCTTTGGGTCCCGCTCAGTGACCGAACGACGAATCCACTCGCAAACGAAATATCCACAGAAATTGGTCCCCTGTGGTTGCCTCTCGATCCACTTTACGAGAATAGAATTCAATCAAATCATAGTCAACATATAGTGGTATTGAAAACAATAAATAAAGAGATGCGTGAACCTAGCTAGACCGTACTACCTACCTGTGGGTGAACAAAAGTCAGCTGTTCTTCAAATGAACCTGAACCCTTTGTCCTCGCTTTGAATTGTTTCCAAACCCTGCCGGCAAAAAAAAGAATAAATGAGTTATTAGTTGCTTGATATCTCTGAAATCAATAAGAGAGACTGATATAGTGCGATAATGTTTGAAATTACCTTTGGAGCGTATCTAGAATGCTTTGGTACCTCTCCTCAGGCCAGTCCAATGAGTCGTAGACTTGAACTCTTGATCTATCAACTTCAATGACTAGCAGAATGTAATGATCGCTGCGCATGATTATATACACGTCAGTAACTCATCAGTTACACTTAATTTGTACAAGCGAGTAACACTCTCTTACCTGAAGAAGTAAGGAAACATTATCTCCGTGTTGAAATGTTGCTTCATTAGGGCATTTAGCAAGTTCTTCTCCGTGTCCTTCACGTGGTTTTTTAGTGTCCTTGCATTAACTCGTACTGGGTTAACGAACCCAAAGCCATAGATGCCCTTTCTACCACATTCATCACTCTTCATTCTGCATAATACCGTAGTGAGCATAATTAGCGATGGCAATGAACGAGCTGAGAGCTAAAGACTTTATCTTTTTTGGAAATAAATGAATTGAATCACTTACAGACAGTAGGCACCGACGAGAGCCAAGTCGAGGGAGTCAAGGTTGTATAAGTACCAGAGTTCTTCGAGCTGAATTGTGAACATGTCTTCACCCGCGAAATGATTTTTTGTAACTTTCACACAGATCAAAAATCATCAAATTGCTTTGTGGTTTTCATGTACCAACTATGGAGTTGTCGCATACATGTCGGTAGACACTTTATCTGATCACCTCGCAGCAGGGACCTCCCCCATTTCCATTTCCATGAATCATCTACATCAGACGGAAAGAGATTTTCGTTGTCCAGTTGAGCAAGAGTAATACCAGCATCTGCAGCAAAGTCCTTCTTCAAGGATAAAGTAGGAATTAGGTCCGTCACGGAGCCATGACCACTGGGTATAACTACGAGCGGGGCTATCGACTGGTTTGCCTGTTGTCCGAGCTGGGCAACGTCTCTTTTCCCTCTGGCACTACTACTTCTCGTCTTGGGAGAGCTACTACTTTTACTCAGAGCTCGTAAATAGTTATCTGGCTTATTTTTCTCATATTGCGATGGTTCCGTGATGAATCCAATAGCCCACTTGTTTTCCTTTGCAGTAAATGTTTGCTTTTCCTCGGGCTTTTTCCGTGCAAGCTGTCTTTTTGTGTCTGCATCCACCCACGCATCCAATTGCTCTTTAGTCATGTCGCAAGCTCTGAGGTCGTCAAGGCTTTTGGGTACTTTTGGGAGGGGCGAACGTCGGGGGTCTCGCCCGAATCCCATGGACGACGAAGTGGCGCCCTTCCTATGTCGGGGCTCAGGAGTCGGCTCATGCGGCGGCGGAGTCGGCTCATGCGGCGGTGGAGTGGCTCATGCAGCGGCGGAGTGGGCTGACGCAGCAGTGGAGTCGGCTCACGCGGCGGTGGAGTCGGCGCACGCGGCGGCGGAGACGACTGATGCGGAGGCGACTGATGGTTGTCGTCCCCTTCATCGTCATCAGGTGGTGAATCGTGAATTGGCGGAGACGATGGTGGCCTTGGCGCCCAGCCTTCAAACTTGATGTATTTCTTCCGCCATAGAATTAGACCACCCACGACGTCCCCTAGCACCGACTCATCATCAGCTCTTGGGAACTCAAGGTTCAGTGATTCATATCCTTGTACAACTTGATCCACGCCGACACGAGCATATCCATCTGGAATGGCATTGCCAAGCCACGATGCTGTAGAGTCAATGGAGAATGCATAGCCGTCCGCCACCTTCGTGGATAAGTTAAATACTGGGACATGCAGCTCACAAGTTGTTTTCTCCGTGATATAATCCACGGGGTAACTTGTCTCATCATCACCGACCATAACCGAGGAAGCCACGCTGCTTCTGCGATGCGATGGGCCGCCTTGACTCGCTTGTTCCAGCTGAAGAGTTGGCGCCCCTTGCTCGCGCATTTGATCTATTTGCTTCTGCTGCTCCTTATAGAGAGCAACCATCTGGTCATGATTTCTTTCTAAGATCATCAACCGGTCTGATTCCTGCTGCTCCTTCCTCCTCTTTGCTCTCAATCGGCTTCTATAAGAGGCACGGTCCTCGGGAAACCCTTCAATCCACGGCACTTCTCCTAAGCCTCGTGTTGATCCTCCTTTTTCTTTGGTCCCGAGGGCCTCTGACAGCTCGTCCTTCTCTCTGTCGGAAATAAACTTTCCCTCTTTAGACTTGGCAATTAAGTCAATAATTTTTTTTTGGGCTCCGTTGACTACTTTGCTTTCATCAATTATTAACTCCCCTGTTTCCATGTCATACTCCCCTCCATGCGCAAGTAGCCAATTCCTTATCCTTCTGTCCCATTCCTCTGTGACCGGGGTGAGCCCTTTTGCACGCAACTCGGACTCAATTTTTTCCCACTTAGGCTCGGCAACTCGGTAGCCACCTGGCCCCATCTTATGGTGATACTTCTTTTTCGCTGCATTATTCTTATTCGTTTGCGACCTTTTCTTAGCTCGTTCTGATTTCTTGTACTCCAGAAATGCAGGCCAGTGAGGCCGCTGCCTCTCTCGTGTGCCGGTGAAATCCGGAAGTTTCCCATCTTCTTCCCACTCACGGAATAATTTGTTCTTGTAGTTATTGAATTGTTGAGCCATCTTCTTAAGAGCGAAATGCTTGACTTTGTCCGTCATTTTTTTTGTCTTCACCTCATCTTCCAAGACCGGTAGGGTGAAATGTGCAATGAGCTTGTTCCAAAGCACATCTTTGGTTCTCTTGTCGACGTAACTAACTCCCTCTAACTTTGGCTTAATCCATTCCTGAGTGCTGATATAAACGTTGTCCCTGACAGTGACTCCGCATTGATGCACAAACTTAACTGCGTTCGGCACGGGTGCCAGTGGTTGGCCAGTAGTTGCATTCACCTCGTCAATTGTGAGATGCTCATCTTTGCCCATCCCTTGGGCATGGCCTCGTTTAGTGGTTTGGTTCGATGCGGAGGTCTAAAAATATGAAACATGTGTGAATACATATATATGCACAAATCAGTTATTGCATCTGCTCAACATAGGCTTAATATACCTCGCCAGACGGCGTGGGTCCACCAATTTCCGAGTCCTCATCTTCAGCTCCTTCCGCGGGATGCCGAAATTCATCTTCAGCTCCTTCTGCGGGATGCCGAAATTCACCGGGTTCACAAATGTAGGAAAGTAGCTCTTCTTCCCCTTCTCTCGTTGCGAAGGGAGCATCGATATCCATTGTTTAACTAATACAAAAAAAAGATAAAACAATAATAGCATTAGTACAATAATTCAATATACAAATATGCAACAAAAACAATTTAATATTGCATCTAAAGAAAAAAATTCAAAAAAAACTTAGGCTGCTGTCCCAATCCCAGCCCAGCCCAAATTTGGGCCAGAACCTGGTCAAAGGTGGCCACCGTGGTCATCGCTGGCCCACCTGCCAGCGCCTACCCGCCCCACCGCCACGTGTGACCGCCCACTGGCCACGCGTGGTCAATGCTGGCCCACCCGCCAGCGACCCAGTTCTGACCCCGCCGCCCTGCCTCGTGTTCCCGCCCCGCCTCGTCTTCACCTCCCCGCCTCGTGTTCCCACCCGGCCGCCTCGCCTTCACCCCCCGTGGTCAATGCGGAGCACGAACAGCCCCCGCCCACCCGGAGTCAATGCTCCTGGCCCACTTGCCAGCGACTCGGGCGCTGGCCCACCCGACGGTTCCCCTCCCGACGGTCCTGGTCTTTAAAAAGGGACGCGCCCGTGCGGATGTGGACACTCCACTCCGCTCCGCCCCACGGTTCCCCTCCGCCCGACGGTTCCCCTCCGCCCGTCCAGTGCCCTCGCCGCCATGTCGCGCTGGTTCGGGAAGTCCCCGAAGAACGAGACCGGCGAGTCCTCCAACCGTCGCCGCGCTTCTCCACCGCCTCCACCGCCGGCGGCCTTGGGCGTCGTTCCGCAGGGCGTGCGGAGGACCGCGCCACCGGTGCGGGTCGCCCACGCACCCGACGCGCCGCCACGAACCTCCACCACCACCGCTGGAGGGAGGAGGATCCGGCGCCGGCGCTACGTGCCGGAGCCGGAGTGCCAGTGGCACTGGGACAACGCCGCCACGCTGGAGTGGCACGACGTCCACCTCCCCGAGGGCTGGCACCTGAACCCGCAGAGGATTCCGGTGCCGGCGGTCCCGCTCCCTGGGAGGCAACTGGACAGGGAGATCGCGCGCCGGCGCCGCCTCCTCCCTCCGGCGCTCCGCAACGACCCCGTCTACGCGGCGGACTCCCCTCACTGGGAGCAGTGGCTCAAGGACGAGCACGAGGACCGCCGCCACTCCTACTTCGCCCCGGCGCCCCGCGCCGTCCAATCCGCCTACCCAGCGCTGCCCGACCCGCTGTGGTTCGAGGAGGAGGTCCCCGAGGACGACGACGACCCGAGATGCAGGCCGCCTACGAGGCCTCCAACCGCACCCTCGTCGAGGACGAGATCAAGAGGTGGGAGAAGGTGAGGACCGCGGCCGCGGCCGCCGCGGCCGCGCGCCGCCCTGCTGCCGCCGCCGCCGCCGCCAATGCAGCAGGAGTACGACCCGGACGAGGTCGAGCCGTGGCACTACGCCATGGAACGCGAGCAGGAGCTGGAGCAGGACCTTCCGCCGCCGCCTCCTCTGCCCACCGGCCTCGTTGGCCAGTCCTGGGTCTTTACCGGCGGGAGCTGGGAGGCGCCACGGAGCAGGAGCAGGAGGCGCCACCGGAGCAGCAGGAGGCGCCACCGCAGCAGCAGGCGCCACTGGAGCATCTCTGGACCCCGCCGCCCTTCTACATCCTCGACGACTAGGCGGCACCGGCACCGGCGACCCTCCCCCCTCCAATGTAATGGCCTTATCAATGGCCTCCCCCCCCAAATGTAATCGGCCGGTTGTGGCCTATAACTATAATGAAATCGGCCCCTTTAGGCCCTAAAATTTGTTCTTGTTTGCCAACTCCGGCGCCGGCCCCGTGGTTAGGGTCCGCCGCTGCCGCGCGCTAGATCTGAGAGAGGGAGAGAGTAGTTGGTCGGGGGGGACGAGCTCACCGCGTGGGTCGGGGGGCGAGCTTTGCTTGCTCGGGGACGACGGTCTTGCTCGGGAGAAGAGCGGGGACGGCCGCGCCCGGAGTAGGAGCAGGACGGCGACCCACGCGAGAGCGGCAGCGGCGTGGGAACGAAATCTGGCAGCCTGGCGGCGCAGGGGGCGGCGTCGTCTGGAGCCCGGAGGCGGAGCGTCGATTTGCTGGACTTGGGCAAATTTTCGGCCCGAGCCACTAGAAGTAGCGCAAAAAGGCCTCTAGTACCGGGCCGTGGCTCCACCCGGTACTAGAGACCCTCTAGTACCGGGCCGTGTTACCACCCGGTACTAGAGGTCCCTCAGGGCCGCGAAAATTTGCGCGCCAAGCCTAGTGGACCTGTAGTACCGGGTGGTCGCACGGCCCGTACTAGAGGTTAATTTTTTTTAATTTTTGGTTTCTTACTTTTTTTATATCTTTTGATTTACTTGTCTAAATTAAGTAAAAATTGCTTTCATTTTCCTGTTTTCTGTTTTGGTTTAAAATGAAGTATCACATGCGCTTGGTTTTAAATTAAGTACTACATACACTTAATTTAAAATCAATTCAAAAATTTATAAATCAAGTACTACATTCCGCCACCGCCATACGCTTGATTTCATTGACATGTCTGTCTTGTCCTCCAGACTATACATTATATAAAAGTTTAATAAATTATTACACATCATGAACAACATCCCTATTTAGTCTTCGCCTTTTCTTTTTGTGAGACCCTTTCTTCTGATCGCTCCGTAACCATGGACAAGGGTCTGCATATAACTTGAGACTTGGGTCAGTGGTCACTTTGAAGGGCGGAATTTCATGAAATGAGAGTTTCCACCTAGAAGAAATGGGTTAATACACGAAATGAGAGTTTCCACCTAGAAGAAATGGGTTATAGCTAGGGAACCCAAATGTTTTGTGTTTGAGCGCCACTTCGATCCAAGCAGCGGTAAGACGTCTCTGATGATCTGCAACCGGCCGCAAGACATCTCTGATGATCTGCAACCGTTTGGAACAGTCGCAGGTCATCAGAGACGTCTTGCCGCTGGTTGCCCAAAGATGCCTTTCCGAGTGACGCTGGAATGTTTTGTGTTTGAGCGCCACTTCGATCCAAGCAGCGGCAAGACGTCTCTGATGATCTACAACTGTCCGGCAACACATCTCTGATGATCTGCAACCGTTTGGAACGGTCGCAGGTCATCAGAGACGTCTTGCCGCTGGTTGCCCAAAGATGCCTCTCCGAGTGACGCTGGAATGTTTTGTGTGTGAGTAACCTGTCTGAGGAGGGGGCTATATATAGGGTACGTGTGCTTCTTTAGTCCCGGTTGGTGCCAACCGGGTCATGTGGCTCACGCAGTGGTCGTGATACTGCTGATCCTACAGCTCACAATCCCTCAAAAGAAACACACCCCTGATCCAATGTCTCACAAGCGCTTGAAAGAAACACACGATCCGTGTGCTTCTTTAGTCCCGGTTGGTGTTACCAGGTGCACTAGGAGATGTGTCATAATAGTGAAGAAGGATGGTGGGAACACCAACTCAAAACTAACGAGACATTGAGCCACATCCTTCTGTAACCTTAATAGAGTGGTTGGGCTAATTGACTTCTGCGAAATTGCATTGAGGAACGCACATAGCTGAACAATGGATACTCGAACATTTTCCGGTAGAAGCCCCCGCAATGCAACCGGAAGCAGTTGAGTCATCAGCACGTGGCAGTCATGAGACTTTAGGTTCTGGAACTTTTTCTCTGCCATATTTATTATTCCCTTTATATTCGACGAGAAGCCAGACGGAACCTTCATACTGCTCAGGACTTCAAAAAATATCTCCTTCTCTTCTTTGATAAGAACGTAGCTAGCAGGACGTAGACGTCCTTTATCCGTCCTCATTGGATGCAGGTTCTTTGGGTCTTTCAAAAGTTGCTGGTCCTCTTGTGCTTTCGGAGTATCTTTTGCCTTCCCATACATGCCCAAGAAGCCTAGCAGGTTCACGCAAACATTCTTCGTCACGTGCATCACGTCGATTGCAGAGCGGACCTTTAGTATTTTCCAATAGGGTAGTTCCCAAAATATAGACTTCTTCTTCCACAGGGGAACGTGGTTGTTAGCGTCATTCGGAACAGACTGTCCGCCAGGACCCTTTCCAAAGATTACATCTAAATCCTTGACCGCATCATATATATCTTCACCACTTTGGAGGGGTGGCTTCGGCCGGCGATCTTCCTCGCCTTTGAAATGCTGC
The DNA here is from genome assembly GCA_947311845.1 of Poa pratensis. Lineage (NCBI taxonomy): Eukaryota > Viridiplantae > Streptophyta > Magnoliopsida > Poales > Poaceae > Poa > Poa pratensis. Next base: position 833,907 of record CAMZMU010000073.1, on the reverse strand, counting down.
TGCTTGCTTTTCTTTCTTAGGGGATGCTGAGTTGTAAGAAATCGACGATGACCCGGGTACACATTCTTGTTACCTACATATATACTTTCAGTGCTATCTAAACAGTGTGTGCATGCATTGTATCTCTTGTTCGACTGTCCTGAAATGTTACTAAGAGCAGGACAATCATTGATGGTTACAAACAACAACCCTCGTAGGTTAAATTCCGCTTGTTTGTACTCATCCCACACAGGTACCACTTCATCACGCCACAACTGTAAAAGTTCATCAACTAATGGCCTCAGGTAGACATCAATGTTGTTACCGGGTTGCTTCGGGCCTTGGATGAGCACTGGCATCATAATGAACTTCCGCTTCATGCACAACCAAGGAGGAAGGTTATAGATACATAGAGTCACAGGTCAGGTGCTATGACTGCTACTCTGCTCCCCAAAAGGATTAAAGCCATCCGTGCTAAGACCAAACCTTAAGTTCCTTGGGTCACGTGCAAATTCCTTGTACTCTGTATCGATTTTTCTCCACTGCGACCCATCAGCGGGGTGTCTCAACATCTCGTCGTTCTTGCGGTCTTCTTTGTGCCATCGCAACAACTTGGCATGCTCTTTGTTTCTGAACAAACGTTTCAACCGTGGTATTATAGGAGCATACCACATAACCTTGGTAGGAACCTTCTTCCTGGCGGGCATGCCCTCAACATCGCTAGGGTCATCTGCTCTGATCTTATACCGCAATGCACCGCATACCGGGCATTCATTTAAATTCTCATACTTCTCACCGCGGTAGAGGATGCAGTCATTAATGCATGCATGTATCTTCTGCACATCTAATCCTAGAGGGCAGATAATCTTCTTTGCTTCATACGCACTCTCGGGCAATTCGTTACCAGCCGGCAGCTTGTCCTTCACTATTTTCAGTAAACTCCCAAATCTCTTGTCAGATAAACCATTCGCTGCCTTCCATTGCAATAATTCCAGAGTGGTACCGAGCTTCATGTTGCCATCTTCGCAAGTTGGGTACAACTTTGTTTTGTGATCCTCTAACATGCGCTCCAACTTCAACTTCTCAAGTGTATTTTCTGCTAGGGTATGTGCATCAACGATGACCCCACGTAAATCATCATGTATGATGGGATCATCTGGTTCATCATCAGCTTCCCCTGTTGGGTTACCAACATATTCAGGGTACATGTAGTTGTCATCGTTCTCTTCTTCTTCGTTATCTTCCATCAGAACCCCTTTTTCTCCGTGCTTGGTCCAACAATTATAGCCGGGCATGAAACCAATCGTTATCAGGTGGAGGTGAATTCTGTCTGTGTTAGGGTAATCCTTCTCATTCCGACATTTCTTGCATGGACAACACATAAAACCATTGGGCCTCTTGTTATCCTTAGCCACATTGATAAAAGATTGCACGCCATCCATGTACTCTTTAGAGCGTCGGTCAGCGTACATCCACGGATGACTCATATGCAAATCACCGCTAAAACCCATTACGATAAACCAACTTAATAGGAAACAAGTTCATCACATTAAAACCAAAGTATAGTAGTGACCAAATGTAATACATAGTTTTCATAAAACATAAATTAATTAAAACTAGAATACAACTATCTAAAGAATTTAAATCCAACAACAAATGCGATCAGAATCGCAACTAAGATAACTATTGAACCAACAGCATAATGATACCAAGCCTCTTGACTAATGACATATTTCCAATATTTCTAAGCTTCAAGCGCATTGCATCCATCTTCATCTCGTGAACAGCGACGACGTCGGTAAGCTCGACCCCGTGAGTATCAACGATGTCGGCAATCTTTAAGTCCAATACCATCTTCTCTTCTAGGCATTGGAGACGAAGATCTTCACTTATCTTCAATTTTGCTTTTAAATCGTTGTTTTCTTTTATAAAAAAACTCTACAATAGGGTCGGCTGGAATTTCCGGTTCAACTACCTCCTAAATAAAAATATATCTATGTCAATTTGGTCGGCATGATTGTTATAAACACGAAACAAAATAAATAGTGATAAAAATATACCACATCCGAATCATAGACCGGACGAGGGACGACGGGGACGGATATCAAAACCATGACACTATACATAAAAAACATAAGAAAATTATACAAGAAAAATAATTATGCAATCAAATCATACCAGTAATTTTGTAAAATAACAGATAAAAGAAGAGGCTCACCGAGGTGGTGCCGGTCACGGGATGGCGGGGGCTATCGACGGCGGTGAGGACCGAAACGACACTAAAATCCACAAATAATAAATTAATTTGAGCTCAAAATACATAAAAAAATGAACTACCTAGTTTAGGCATTTCATCAAACACCTAGGTAGCACTATAAAAATGAAATGAGCTAAACTTGTATGGAAATGGCTAAAATTCGGCCGCCGGGTGAAAGGATCAAGTGTTGCTAACCCTTGGAGAGATGGGTGCCGTCTATCTTGACAAATCTTGGAAACAAATGGGGCTACACTTGATCTTGAGAGAGGAAACAATGGAGATGATCTTGAGAGTTCAAAATGGTGGCTGGCCCGGGGTGGGAGATGATATAGCGGGACCTCTAGTCCCGGGCTATACCACGGCCCGGGACGAAAGGTCCACCCTCCTGTCTCCACCCTGCCGCTGACTGTATCGGTCCCGGGTGGTATCACGGCCCGGAACTAGAGCTGCCCTACAACCCGGGACCCGACCTGCGTAGCGTCGGAGCAGCCGGCCCAGTACTAGTTCCCTCCTCTAGTCCGGGATCGAACCACGCCCGGGACTAGAGCCCAACACCCCTCTCCACCAAAGCCCCTGTTTCCACTGGTGTCATGGCCATGGTGTTTGAACAGATCTTGTTATTAGTGTTAAGCGCATATGATTAGATCATGTTTATTTGTTCTGTTTATGAGTCATGCACGTAGCACGTACTAGCTGCGGCAATGCGGCGGAATCGGCAGCTGGAGAGAAGCACAGAGATAGAGGTTTCGTGCAGTATTAGTGCTGTGTGTGGCCGTTACGTTAGGATATGGCTATATTAGTGCTGAACGAGTTGTGCATGCAGTTAGCAGTGGAGAGCGTGTGCGTGAGTTTAGGATCAGGCCGGTGTATGCATGTTACTTAGTGGGTTAGTGGCTGCATCGTGGCTGCCGGCTTTACGGGACCAATCTGTGCCCGGTTGAACCTCTTGGGACTGGCAGTGTGGCTGGACGGGGACCGGTGTGCCCTGTGGCCGCGTCCGGTCGACTACCGTTTCGACGGTGGAGGCAGTTTCCTCCCGCGCGGCCGCCGTTCCGCTTACCCCGAGTCGAGCTACTTCTCGTCTTCGGCTCGCAGACCTCGTGTTGGTCTCCTCGGGGAGATGATGCTGGTGGCGGCTTTGTAACCGTAGTGGCGCAAGTTGGTGGGCGAAGAGTCTGGGTTGACGAGGCTTCGTCCTCGCGGGGCTCCTATGCTATGGATCGCCAGGTTGTGGATATGGCTATCGGGAGAAATCCTTGTCGGCTTGCTCGACACCGACGCGGTGCCACCCTCAGGTGACACCATTCCTTATTGAAGGGCGTCGTGGCTACCCTCCATCCACTGCCCTGTGAGTGTCGGGGGAAACCCTAGGACCAGTAATGGTCTGGGCAGCAGCGATTGCTTTCCTTCTTGAATGTGCTGCTTGCTACTCGACGATTCAGCGCTAGGAGTGTGGTGGTAATCTTCCGAAGAGGTGCAACGGTTGCGGGTCGTCTTAGTTTAATCTTCCCACTTATTTCTCCATTTTGTTTCTGTTTTGAGCGTTTGTTTGCTGTTGGCCCCAACATATGTGGTGTTGTGTTTGTATGCGTGGTTGTTGCTTTATTTATAAAGTGGGATGAAAGCCTGTTTCGTGGTTAGTGGCTGCATGTTAGCTCCGTGTGAGTCAGGCTACTTAAAGCCATGTAATTGATTAAGTTGTGTTGAGTAAGATGAGAACAGGCAGAAGTGCGTTGCCGGCAGCAGGGCCTATGTGTGTTCTGCCTCTTCCCCATAATATTCATGTGTCTGTATCTTGGGCAAAACCATCACTTAATGAGTCATTAATTAATATTAACGGATGTGTTAATTATTCAGCCGTTTCCGAATATTTTGAATCATGTGGTTGCGCCCACGTTCGACCCGACCCGCACTATATAATATATATACACGCTAAGCGAACACTATCCACTACCAACGCAACACATGATCTCTCGTCGTTCCAGTTCCGGTGTGCACCGGTTGAATGGACAATAGGCCTACGAAGCCCCGCCTGTTGTGATCATGTACAGGAGAGGGGTGATCAGGATTTTTGGAAGCACATTCTTCATTTAAGGTGGAAGATAGATATGACAGACCAACTTAGTCATACCAGATTATGTTGTTGGAGATTCTTTTTCTTTCGTACTGAAGAACATGCCAATGTCTGAAATAGTCAGGGAATTTTAATTTTGGTGTGTCAACTTAAGGGATTAGAAACATGAGTCTTTGCCATTTGTGGGGTATGGAAGGAAAGAAAAAAGAGGGTATTCGGGAATGTGGCCTCCCGCCGGCTGCCCGTCGCAACCCTTGTGCACGAGGAGATTGTGCAGCTAGCGGGCCCACGCCCACACCCAAGACCCAGAGATGTAGACACATCCACGTGGTTTTCTTTAGTTTCTTTCTTGTACCTCCACGGGAAACCCTGTAAATCTCTTCTACGTAAACATTCTCTTCTAATCTAATCGGATGGTACATCGACTGTGTTTAACCTCAAAAAATTTCAGGGATTAGTAGTTTAGGGTTGCATTTCTCTATGCTTTATTTATTTTGAGCCAATTAATCAGGCATTTTACCGATTCAACTAAGAGGAGAAGAGTAAAGTTCAGTTACAAGCGATACTGACCAGCGAAGACACATAGAAAAAGAAAATAAAAATAACACGAAAATCCAAACAGCCTCTACTACCTACCCTTTATGAGTTCTAAGCATCAAAATGGACTTTATAAGTGCGTGAGCAGCTTAACTTGGTACTATGCTAGCAAGTTTTCCTACAAACTTAGCTAATCTTTCCTTTTTTTACTGTGAGTAAAATTCATTCGCCTTTCTTAAAGGAACGGAGGGAGTAGTGTACCTTTGTCCTTTATAATCATATATAATTAATTGAGTTTTTTATTTTTGAGAACTACACTCCATGGTGAAATGTTGTTTCAAATCTTTCAAAAAAAAAAACGTGGTTGTTTCAAGGACGAGAAGAGAAGCAGAGCTCACGGGCACGCCACGCACCCACCGGTTTCGTGATATCTAGTTTGGCCGGCGCCTCTGTCGTACGTCGACGGGGCCCCTATTTGTTTTTCTCTCTCGAATTGGCAACCATGCTTCTTGCCCGTAGTGGCACAGGGCACAGGCCAAGTTGCAGCTGCTCGCGTCCACGTGTCCATGTAATAGATCTATATACAAAAGCTGGAAAAGTTCACAGCCCCTCCCACTGGCCACGTCGCCTCAAAACCCCAGCCCTTCGATCAGCGCGATCCGACAGCCAGAAGAAGGCCACGACAACCCAGCGCCGGTACTGTACGTGCTACAGTACCTCCTATTTTCTACCAATCACAAGCCGCCACGTATACCGGTCGCTAGCCGGTGGAACCGGTTGCCAGCCGGTCACCCGCCGCGCACGGTTCTTGGCGCAGAAATTTACACGAAACCCCTTCGAAGGACTATTTTGTAATTTGTGGAAATTGTAGGGGTCTCCATGAAAAATCGTCCGCACACCTCTCTCCCCCTCTTCCCCTCTCCCCGCGCGACCCGGAACTTCCCGGCGCCGCCGACGCGCCGCGCAGCCGCAGCGCACCTCTCCGCTCAGATCGGCGCCCACGACGAGGTGCGCCGCCATCTGCTCTCCATCCTCACCCAGTATCGCCTGGCGGGACGCCACGCTCGCGCCGGAATCGTAAACGCAGCGCACGCCGTCCGCCGCCGCATCTGCACGATGCCGGTGACGTTCCGGTGACCTAGAAGGGGCGGCGCCGCCACCTGCAGCCACCCCCGTGTCCGCGCGGGTTCGACGCACCCCGCCGCACGTCCCAGCTCGCGCTGAATCGACGCCGGCGAGCTCGACGGCGCTGTGGCAGAGCCAGAACCCGTCCACGCCTGACGTCACTCAGCATTTTTTCTTTTCCCCAAAAAATTCTAGAAATTGCACAATTTCTTACAAGTGGGCCCTACTACTTTACACAAATTCTAGAAAATGAAAAAATGTGACAAATTCAATAACTTTAAATTTACACACCGAAAAAATATAGCAAAATGGTCACAACAATAAATGCCGACTATTTATGGCGTATGATGCAATTTTTAAATTTGACTATTTCAAAATTTCAAATGCCATTTGAATTTGAACATTCCGAAAACATAAAAAGAATTCAAACCTGAATAACTTCCAATTTGAACAATTTCTGAAATCCAAACAATTTTTAAACGTAACCTCCTTTGAATTTCAAAAATTTCCAAATTTGAACAATTTTCAAATGTTAATGTTTTCAAACTAGAATTTTACCACACAGACGGGAAAAATATAACAAATATATCAACATGAACATAAAAAAAACGTTGACTATTTATGGCATATGATCAAATTCTAAAATGTAATATTTCATAATTTTGAATTCATTTCAAAACATGAGCATTTAGAAAACACAAAGAGAATTCAAATATGACAAATATATCCACATGCAGATAAAAAAACTGGCTATTTATGACGTACGACCAAATTCCAGGTTTAAATATTTTAAAATTCCTAATGCCTTTCAAATCTGATCATCTAATAAATATAAACATAATATTCAAACATGAATAACTTCCCACTTTTTCCAATTTCTGAAATTTGCACAACTTATAAGCATAAAAGTTTCTTCAATTTCAACGCATTAAAATCCGAACAACTTTTGAATGCGCACATTTCCAAATTTCAATTATTTACACCGCGATATTCACAAATATGACCAACAAAAACAGCATGCCTACAAAAATAAACGCTGACTACTTCTGCCATGTGATCAACAATCAAATTTGAATATTTCAAAAAATTTAATGCCTCCAAAACATAAACATTAAATAAACATTAAAAAAATTCAAATATGAATAACTTCCCTGTTCTAATAATTTTTGAAATTTGAACAACTTATAAGTGTAAACTTTTCTTTCAATTTCAACAGATTTAAATCTAAAAAACTTTTGAATGCGGACATCTACAAATTTTAATTTCTTACATTGCACTATTTCTTCTTCTAACAACATAGGCGCGGCATATGCCGCGAGCATTTTTTATATTTGAATAACTTCCAATTAATTCGTACAAATTTTAAAATCTATATGAGCATTTCAACTCAAATTTCAGATTTACATATCTTACAATTTTAAATGCCTTCCAGATCCGAACATTTTGTAAACATTAAAAAAAAAATCAAATTTGAATACATCCCAACACGGACAATTTTTAAATTCACAACATTTTTTAAGCACAAACATTTTTTGAATTCCAATAATTTCCAGATCTGAAAAACTTCTGAATATAGACATTCCCAAATTTCAAATTTACCAAACTATGCCGCGCTAAGTTGTCTAGTAATTCATTGATTGCTTGCATTATTGGTACTACCAGAAGCATACCAGAGAACTTGCTTGTGGCAAGATGGTTATGTGGGTGGTTGTAACCTCAGCCCACCAGAGTTCAAACCCCAGGTTTGACGCTGGTGTTTCTCATTTAAGGCGGAATATTCTTCAGTGGGAGGCGACGTTCCCGTCGACAGCGAGACGCCCGTGGTGACTTCGTCAATCTCAAGACTCGACCCGCCGACTCAGTCTCTCGGAGGTGCTCATAGGGGTAGGGTGTGCGTGCGTGCGTTCATAGGGGTGAGTGTGTGCGCGTGTATATGAGCGCTTGCGTTGTACTGTGTTTCGCAAAAAAAAATACCAGAAGCATACCAGCATACATGGCTAGGCATCGTCGATCAGAGCAGAGGAACACACATAGTCATAGATCCATCCATGGCGGCGGGAGGCGTGTGGGTGTTCCGCAAGGACGGGGTGATGGAGCTGAGGCGGCCGGAGAGCTCGACGTCCTCGGCGAACACAAGCAAGGCGCTGATGTACGTGCCGGCGAACGAGGCGATGGGGTCGCTGGAGGCGCTGGAGCCGCTCGGGTGGGAGCGCTACCGCGAGGACCTCACCGCCGTGCAGCTGCACAGGCCCGACGGCGGGGTCGACCTCATCACCCTCCCGCGTGACTTTGCCAGGCTACGCTCCACCCACATGTACGATGTCGTCTTCAAGAACCGAGGCCACTTCAAGGTCGTCAACCTAGTCTAATCTACCTACCTGCTTGCTCTAAACTATTTTTGAGGTTAACTTGCTCTGAATTATACTATGTTGTTAATTCTTCCCCAGTTAAGCTTGTTATGCTCCGAGCACCCAGCATGTGTAGCATACAAGAATAACAATGTGTGTGTTGTCCGTGTGGTTAGTTTTATGATTGTACGGCTAGCAAACATAACCGGGCGTTGTAACAGTAGAAAAAATAAACTTAGGGGTCCACTTGGTTTGTCATTTTGTGGCACAAACTCGATGTATTTCTCTTATCCGTAGAATATTTTCGCCAAGAATGAAACACTCGCTTGGTTCCCCTTTTTAGTATTAATCTTATCTAATTTTGCCACGATACTTCCGAAGAAAATCATGAACCGCGGGATGGCTGGTACGAAATCGACACGAATTGGGAGTGACGATTGCGACAGTGCCCACTCCACACAGAGGTATGTCTAGATTCGTCGCAAACGCCACCATATATCGTGCTTCCCCTTCATCCTTCGAGATGTTTTCAAGGAATTAACATATATAAATTCTAGGTGTAACCAAGACAAATCACGGAGGTTCAATCAGAAGACAAATAGTACATGTAGCGGGTAAATCGAATCCTTGGTACAAATTGTTCAAAGCTATTCCTTTACGTTAACACAATAGTGATGGTATTCACAGCATAGAAAACAAAAAATTTCCTACGAGATGCAAGCGAAACAATCAAGATCTAATTTAGGAGAATGCTTGTAACGAGAGAGAGTAGTTCTTCATACCTTGAAAAACACGAGAAGAGAAATGAATCAAATGATATTGTCTTTTCTGTTGTGTTACTGTACAGCCTGGACATCGTTTTTAGCTACCTCTTTAAAATACTAGAGCACTTATTTTATACTGGTTCGTGTGTTACATTAGCTTGAAAAATAGTACGGGTCTCGGTCCTTGAGCAGTTTCATGCCTCTACCTGCGCTCTGGCCGTATCTACTGGTCGTATCCCAGGAAAAAAAAACTCTTAACCGACGCGGTCAAAAGAGTTGTCCACTAGATGATGCGATGAGTATCCTACGACCACGACTCACAGGAGGCATCGAGCGGCGGCCGGCCGGCCGACTAGTAGCTTCTGCTTCATCTCAAGAAACGCGCATAGCGCCGTTGCCATGGCATCGCTGTACTATGGTGTAGTTGAGACATGGGATCCTAAGGACTACGGTGCGCCCGGTCCGCTGTCCTGCCTCCGTCATCATGTTATTTTTTTTACTATGACTACGACGGGCTCTTAGAGCCAGACTGAATTTCATTACTCAAAAATGTTGCCTATAAGGCTTTGCAGACTCTACAAGATAGGTTCAAATGAACCAGATTTTACAACAGAAGAGAAATAAAATAAAAAAGCACACCGACAACACACAAGAGAGGGGCACTTCGAGAACTCGGAGACAGTTGATTGATGAGAAGCTCATCACGAGCCAAACACTGCGATCACAAAGGAGGATCCACAGGACATGACATCGGAGACCCAGCCACGACACTGCACCATCGACGTAATCGAACACCAACACGCATCCGAGCCCACACAGCGCGCCGACACCACCTGTGTCGGGGGCATGGCCGAAAGGTCACGCGCGGCAAGACGACGCCACGACGCCTGTGTATCGCCGGCTGAAGTTGTAGGGCATAAAAGAGACCCTCACCGCACGTGGGGGTCACCGCCGTAGTCGCAGGGCGTAGCACCACCGAGTGCAACCCCAACCCCATCTGAGTTCGATTACCTGAAGGGTGGGCTGGCCTAGAGCACGCACGAAAACCACCCACGCAAGACACGCCACAGGACTTCAACAAGGATCCGACGCGAGGGCCTAGCAACCGACAAGGAGAAGCAACCACCACTGCCACGGTTCACCTCGCATCGGAGAGAAGACCGCATCCATGGCCGCTATCTGCAAAACCATGGAACACACCAGCATGACACTGATGGCAAGACAAAGGTGGCTCAACACCCAGCCACAACGGCCCCCCACGTAGGAAGCACGTCACCGCTATGGCCGCCATCTGCGAAGCCATGGCACCAGCCCTCCCCAATGGCACCCCGTTGTAGGAAGATGGCCGAGAGTAGAGGTTGCGACCCTTGCAACCACCGGAGGGCACGGCTGAGCGCCGTCAAGCCGACGGCGGCCTCGGAGCCGGGATCAACGGCCGGACAACGGGGCATAGAGCTCAGCAAGCATGGAAGCCCAGCACCGGCCAGCACCACGCCACACCGGCCAGCAGCGGCCTCACCGCCGAAGCGTGGCGGAGCCGCCCGCCAGTCCCATCCGGGGCCCAGATCGGGCCCGGAGAGGCCCGAGCCGACAGAGGCTGCACGCAGGCGTGGCAGCACGGTGGCGCACGGGACACGCAGGGAGGAGGCGAGGGGAGGAGCGGCGGACGGGGAGACGAGGGCAGGTGGCGGCGGCGGTCTTCCAAGGCGGCATCCCTCCAGGACCGCCGAGCAGAGGCCGAGGAGATGAATCCCCGCCGCCCCTTCACCGACGTCGCGCGGCCTTTGTCCACCGGCAGCCTCTGGGGGCGACGAGGGCAGGTGTAGGGTGGGAGGAGGTGGCGGCGGCGCGACCTAGGGTTCGCCCCCCGGTCGCCTGGAGGAGGCGACGCGAGGATCGGGGTCGGACTCGTTTCAGAAACAAGACAGCCCCATCATCACGTTGCAACCATCGGGCTATGTCACCTCCAAAGGGGCCGTCACCTGAAGCCCCCACCGCACCCTCTGATCATCTCTCCGATCGGCAAGCTGCAATCGTCGGAGTGCTGCCGCCAACCTACGGAAGGTCTCTGAGTCTCCTCCTTACTTGCCCACGGGTATATATAGTTTTGGCGAACGCCACGTGAATCCCGCGGGGCCAACGGGTCATTGAGGATATGACATAATTTGTGTCGAGAAGTCGCTCAAGGAGCACGTCTAAATTGCCAGGGACGGAGCCATGAAAGTTGTTTAGGGAGAGGGGCAAATGCATGTTATGCAACTTGGAGGGGGGTATTAGGGCTAATTTAGTTGAAATTAGAGATAAACTATACATCTTGTAGGGGTTCTTACACACGTAAATAAGCATAAGTGGCCATGCCCCAGCACGTTCCCTAGCTACGTCCCTACACATTAATTGACGTGCTCTTTTTCTACTTGTAAATTACCCCTTTCATTATGAAAACAGATCAAGGGGAAACTGTGCACTGCGCGTCGAGATGTGAAGAATACAAAAAGATGTGACGTCGTCCTAGTCTGCTGCTTAGAGGGCCGGTCGCTACTTCCTGGAACTGTACGCTGGGTAGTAGACTAGTACATAGTGGCACCCTAGTAGGCTCTTTTTTCAAGGTAATACGATTCTCATTAGTAATAATTAGAAAACAAGGTACAAAGTACATATGTACTGATCTTATCTGAAAAGATAGGATAACCCGATGTGACAAGTCAACGCCTATCCCTCTTTTTCGGTACCACCGTAGCAGCCACAAAAGAAAGAAAAAGATAGATCACCTCTTCACCCGAGCTCGACGTGGCTCCATCGATGATCAACAGCTTTTCAGACCTCCAAAATAGTTTGCCATAAGACAAACCACCGAACTTCAGCACTGTCACCCCCGCACGACGACGTCACCCGTCAGCCTCCAACCACGAACCCAGCACAAGGTGCACCATCTTCCAGCTGTCACCAGTGCAGACCACCATCTACACGTACTCCTGGACGAATCCTCTCTGCTCCACCATGTCCCGGAGACAACGCCGTAGCAACGGGGACAGAACAGGAGAAAAAACTCATCAGATGGAGTCGCCGCCGCCGCCTCGCTGCCACAATCCATGAACCCTATAGCCACCGATCTGAAAGATCGGCAAGCACACAATGCCACCAACTCCGAGACGCCACCATGAAGGACAACGCCGGTGTGGGAGTAGAGTTGAGGCAGATCTATTTGTCCGGACGCCGCCCCCACCACCCAAACGACGCACCATAGCAGAAAAATTATAACCCTAACTACTATGCGGAGAAACGAGGCCCCCCTCTAAAAGGGCTTGTGTTGCCCCATGCGTGGTTTTGGTAATTAATGACAATACTTATGGACTAATGTTTGCATTGAGATATCTTTATAGATCTTGTCCATAAAGAAGATTGGAGTTCATGTGTTGGACTCTAGAAGATTATATGATGACCAAGGTTCTATCCAATGGGTTTATATGAAGAATGGTCATGTGAAGAGTTGAGCTTATTGCAAGCATGGCTTGGAAAAGAAGATTGAGTGAACATTAATGTTTATATCCAAGCCATCATATATATCAAGAGAAGAATATGAAGCGCAAGTGGATACATGAAGACGAAGCTAAGCGAGGCTCTCCCATAATGGTGTATGGGGGGGTATTTGGAGAAGTCTTCATTAAGCATGTGCTAGCAAGCGCAATCAAGAAAGGTGGTCCACTTGAAAAGATCAAGATCGTCATCATCTAGCTCAAGTGGAATACGCAAGGCAAAGGTATGATCTTGATAGGGTTTCTATTTTACCAGTCTCATATTGGAGACCGGGTTATAAGATAGACGGCGTAGTATCAAGAGGGGCTCTCAAGTGAGTAACTTGATCGCATCTTTATGGAGAGCTCAAACCTTTGCATATTTAGAATATAATCTTTTTTGGTTCTTATTTGGTTTTTATCCATGTGAGAATTTAGAGCTTGTGTTCATCTCCATACCAAGCTCTAGTTCATCAAAAACGGATTTCATTTGGATATCTTGTGGTGTTTTTGATGTTGGAGGTTTTTACCGGTAGGTCACTTGTAAACAGGTCAAACTCTCCTCTTGTGTTATCCTCTTCACATGATGGACTATGATGTGTATATGCATGATCTTGTAGTGCTTGTGATTATCTTCGGAGCAAGCCCAAGATCATTGAAAACGGAGTCCGGATGGAAAACTTGTTGCGTTCTCGGTGTTGGAAATATTACCGGTCCTCCTCGAGATAAGGTCCACACCTCCCATGTATGATATCTCCTCCATATTTTGTAGGAAAGCATTCGTCGTTATCTTTCCAACAAAGTTGGTTTCATCGCATTTGGATTTTTATTGAAAAAGATATGATTTTTAGAAAGTATTTTTCTGGGTTGCCGGCCGCTGGGCCAGCCTTGGCCGGCTGCTGGGCCGGGCGGCTCGAGTGGCCTGCCGGCCGCTGGGCCGGCCTGTGCCCGCTGCTGGGCCGGGCGGCTCGGCTGGCCTGCCGGTCGCTGGGCCGGTCTGTGCCGGCATGCCAGGCCGCAGCGCCAGAGGCCGGTTGCTAGGCCGACTGGTCTGCGCATGGTCCAGCTGCCAGGCCGGTTGGCTCGGGGCATGGGCCGGCCCCCAGCTCCCTGGCCAAAATCAGCCCAACGGCCATATTTTCTAGCGGACCTATTTAAAGGGTGTTTCATCCCCATTGTTTCATACATCACTTGAGCAAGTTTTTCTCCCCTCTCTTCTCCATTGTTGACCTTTGAAAAAAGCTTGCCTTCCTCTCATTCCCTCCCATGATTCTTGTATTTCTTTAAGGGAAATTGAGAGGAGATCTAGATCTACATATTCATCCATTCCATCTCTCCTCTAAGTGAGGGGAACCTAGTAGATCTTGATCTTGGAGTTCTTGGTGCATCTCCTCTTTGTTCTTCCTCTCTTATTCCCTCTTAACCATTTGTTGCTTAGTTAGAATTTGAGAGTGAAGGATTTGAGCACTTGTGCTTTTGCCTTTTGCATTTGGTGCATCGGTGTGCTCTCCACGAGAATTCGTGGAAGTTGAAAGCTTGTGAACTTGTTACTCTTGGGTCTTTGGACCCTAGAATCCCGTGTGATGGTTGAGACCCTTGTGTGGTCACTTGTAGCTGTTCGGGAGCCCCAATCTCGTTGCGGGTTGTGCCCCGGATCGTTGTTGAAAGGCTCCAGATTTCCGCCTCGAAGGATTCCGATAGTGGAAGGTGAACCAAACCTTTGTGGTGCGGTTCATCGAAGAATAGGGTGAGCCTTTGTGGCGTTGAGATCGACCTTTGTGGTGCCTCACACCTCTCCAACGAGACATACTGCCCTAAGAAGGAGGAACTCGGAAATACATCCTCGTCTCCCGGTGTCTCGGTTATTTCTATACCCGAACCTTTTACTTATGCACTTTACATTGTGGTAGACTTCGTGCTTGAAATATTATATCTTGCTATCACCTTGTTGATTGTCTTACTTAGCATAAGTTGTTGGTGCACATAGGTGAGCCTAGTTTATTAAGGTTGCTAGCTTGTTAATTTAAACACATAGTTTTATTCCGCAATTATCAAGACTAAACCGAAAAAGTTTTATTCGCCTATTCACCCCCCCTCTAGGCGACATCCTTGTCCTTTCACCCTCCCTTCTGCAGCCGGAGCGGCAAGCAGAGAGAGGGGGAACCAGCGCACTCGCCGGAGATTGGAGGGAGGAAAAACTTCCGCCGCCACCGGTGAGGAGACGTGTATGACTTGACCACGACACGCGACTTCGTTGGCACCCTAGTAGGCCGTATGTGCACATATCGTTAGGGTTCTCCATCTCCGGGGGCCCATGGGCCATGTAATTCAGGTGAATACACCTAGCGCCGCCAGCCTAAACTTTTAAAAAAAACTTGGGCTATATTCGGGCGCAGCACCGTATGCATCACCACTAGAATACACTAGTTGAATGCCCGTGCGTCGCTACGGTTTAAATATTTTTATGTCTTAGAAAATTTTGGTGCTTCAAATCAGATTTTAGTTAAATTCCAAAACACTATTTTTTCTAAAGCAAGCAACGGAGGGCGAAAAGCCCACCTGAAATTTATATTAATACTCAAAAAAGCGATTTACATACTAATCCCCAAAACAAGGGGTACAAGCAGATTTTTACATAGAGGTTAGGAGGGAAGCGACGCACACCACGCCAAAAGCGGCCTACAATGGGGCGCCCTAACAACCCAGAGACGAAGGTGGCCGCGGATGGCATCGAAGAACTCGGGGATAGACGTATCAAGGCCATCGAACACACGACGGTTCCTGGTCTTCCAGCCGATCCAAAGTAGCAATGCAGCCGCAGTCATGCGGAGGGGGAGGGCCCAGGTGGGGTGCTCAGCAGAGAAGGCGTCGATCATGCTGTCGATGACGGGGGCGGCGGCAGCGGGAGCGCACACACGCCAAACATCTTGCATCCGTGGACACGCAACAAACAGATGGCATGCGTCCTCCACGATTCCAAGGCAGAAAGGGAGACCTCAGGACACCCAGTCGATGTAGCCGGGCACGCGTCCTTGTTCGCTGGTGACGGAGAATCCATATGAAGACCCTAACCTTGACCGGGCAGAAGTTCTCCCAGTTGAGGTTGCTTAGCGGCGGTCCGCACCCCGTCGAGCGGAGGAGGCTATAGGCATCTCAGGTCTTGAAGCGCTCCCAATTCCACAACACTGTTGTCGGTATACTGCCAGTTGCATTCCATATGCCTATGGGAACTTTAATTATCGACTCCGTCCAAAAAATAGCCACATACTTTTAATGCATCATCGCTCATTGGTGTTGGATAGGGGAGGTACACAGATTATATCTGAATTTAAAAGAAAACACCAACACAACACACAGACCCATGCACGCATAGTATTGCTGAAATGGATAATAAGCATTCAATTGAAATGCATCCCGTCTTGTTCTTCGTCATTCGGACGGGTTTAGATTGTCAGACCCTCCATCTCCTCTTGCAGCTGCCTAGCGGTACTCTAAAGTTCTCGAGGTTTTTGATCTTCCTATACCCCTGCTCTCGGAATGGGAACAATGGGAGCTCCCGGATGCACCAGGATCCTTGCACCCAAGATCGATTGATAAAGGGTCTCCAAATAATAATCAGAAAAAAAAAATCAGGCCACCTAAGATATATCTGTATCCAGATATTAATCTGCAACATAGTATATGCTAGTACTTGGTCTTGAAGAACAACACTGATCACAAACTCAAGTAAGTTATCACTTTATTAGCTCCAATTAGATCAAATTCTGATTCATTTGGGACATCAAAGAACTCATCCGTTGCATCTTTAACTTGAACAAGGCATCCGGCAATGCTTAAGTGCCATTTAGAACCACCATGTGATCCTTCGTAGTATCGTCAAACCTTTTGCCCTCATTTGTCCACTGCATTTCTTTTTTTATTCCCATGCAGTCCTATATCAATTGTTGGCAGATGTGAGTAGGTTCGGTTTTTTCCTGGAAGAATTTTCGTACAGCTGAAAAACAAATTAATTTAGCTTAGTAAACACTGGGGGTCAATAAAATTAATAACTACAAGAAGCAATGGTTCAGTGATCTGTCAACAAATGCCTGCTACTATGCTTGACAAGTATGGTGGCGTATTTTGTGGATGAGGCAAGCAGACAAGACTTTGAGAAATTCCAGTCTGTAGCAAGCATATGGTTAACAACTGACTGACTTCCTTGACTGCAATCAGATCTTAGTTTATGATAAACAAAAGATAACAATCAGTTTTTCCCTCAAGAGATAACATAACAATCAAGCATACATTACTTTGAAGACATGCACATATGTAGCCTTTTTCAAGAGTGCATTTGAAATGTAAAACATAGTGGTTCATGATAACTGAAAAAGAAAGATAAGGGCCAGGTCTAGATCGTGGCAAGCAGATTGTACCATAAGTTCCATCATCTTCTCTCCTGCATTATCGTTTCTCATTCTCCTTTTCGACAACCATCTCAAAATCCTACTGGGTGACATGCACCCTTATCTCATTCGGAGGGCAAACATTACAGCTTCTGTGCAGATCACCTAAAAACCAGATGAAAATCAAGGTGAGTAACACCCTGGAGTCATTACATATTAGTATGGTTTGATACACAATAACTGAACATTGATGTTTGAGAGAGAACATGAGCTACTGGCCAAATACGTTGCTAAAATCAAGATTAAAATGGAAAAACGTAAAACTTGCTACCAGAAACAGGTTTCAGTTTATGGTATTTACATAGACTACAAAGCACAATTTTGCAGCCGACTACAGATGTTGTTGCATGCTTATTATTGTCCAATTCAGAAAAAAAAATATAGGAATTTAAATGCTGGCCTACAATGACACCAATTCACACCTTCAGCTCTGTTCCTGATGCTCAGTTCACCTTCTTAGCAATCTTTTTCAGATCAGCGCGACGCATCCAGTTCATTTTTCTTGAATGAATCTTTAAGATATCACCACGAGACTGAAAGAGTAACACAGAATAATTTAATTCAAGGTTAGCACTGATATGAGGGAGCAGTATGAACTTGATTATGGTAACAAATTAAAAGTACCAAACAATTTGATCTCAGCTTATGAAAATAATCAGTGTCGTTTTTTTTTTTGAAACGAGGCAAAAACTTTGCCTTTATATTGATATAGAAGGAGCAAACATGACACGGCCAATGCCAAATAAAAACAAACTAACATAAAGGGGCAAGTAAACCCCGGGGATCAAGATCACCCCACCCCGTCCACTCTCTCAGCGAGGAAAATCGTCATATCTTCAGGAGGCCGACTAGGCGGTCACCTCGGCCAGCCTCTTCACGCCCGCAAGAGTCCAGTTCTTGCCTTCGTCCTTAATGCGCTGGAACAGCATAGACGGCATGGTGAATTTGTTGGTGAAAATCCTAGCATTTCGCTCCTTCCAAATCTCCCAAGTGATGAGAATAATTGCCGTCTTGAGCCCTTTGCGGGAGACCGATGGCGTATCAGAGATGACCTTCCAATAATCATACACAGTTGCCCTAGTAGCGCCCAAGTCGTGCACAAGGGCAGGACAATGCAGCCATGTCGCGGCGTCGCACCAAATACGTCTGGAGTAACGGCACTCGAACAGAATATGTCTAGCCGTCTCCGGTTGACATCTGCAAAATTGACAGGTGGGCTGGGGGGCCATCCACGAATCACCAGGCGGTCATACATCCATAGCCTATTCTGCAAAGCCAACCAGGCGAAGAAGCTGCATTTGGGAGGAGCCCAAGTCTTCCAGACCAAGCTGACGAAGGAGCAGGAGGTGGCGCCGATGAATTGTGCTTTGTAGGCCGAGCTAGTCGTATAAATCCCTTTTGGCATGAGAGTCCAGACGATGGTATCCTCCGTGCCAGGGGTGAGGTTGACCTCCTGCAGAAGTCCCCAAAGGTGGACAAATTGGGCGATGTGGTCAGCATTGAAGTTGTCCACGTTCAGGTCAGTTATCCACTTGTCGTCGGAAAGAGCATCCCGCACGCATCTCTTCTTTCTTCTGGAGGCCTCGTAGAGCCCTGGGGCAATGGCCCTAGGAGGGAGTCCGTCAAGCCAAGAGGAATCCCAGAAGGAGGACTTTTCCCCGTCCCCCAGTGTGACTTTGGTGGCCGCATTGAACATATTCCTGTCCCGATCGTCGTTTGGGGTTTCAGTACCCACCCAAGGCTTGTCATCAGAGACCCATTCATTCCATAGCCATCTCAGGCGCATAGCCCTTGAGAACTTCTCAAGGTTGAGAATTCCCAGACCACCAAGCTTCTTAGGGCGACACACCTTATCCCAGCTGACCTTGCATTTTCCCCCGCTGACCATCTCACTATTATTCCATAGCATACCTCTCCTAAGCTTGTCAAAAGCCCTGTGCGTGCGCTTGTCGGCTCTGATGGCCGTCAAAAGGAAGATCGGCAGAGAGGTAAGGACAGACTTAACCAGGGCCAACCAACCCGCCCGGTTGATGAACTTTCCCTTCCAAGGTTGGAGACACGAGGCGGCCTTGTCAATATAGGGTTGCATGTCAGCACGGCGAAGCTTCCCAAGAGAGAGAGGCAGTCCCAAGTACTTGATCAGAAAAGGCGCCCATGCCGCATGGAAGTCCCCAAGGATGACGTCGAGGTTTAGCTCAGAGCATCTTATTGGCGAGACAGAACTTTTGGTCACATTTGTGATCAGCCCCGTGACCGCACCAAAGTGATGCAGCGTAATGGCAAGGTTGGTGACGTCAGTTGCCGAAGGAACCAAAAAAATAGCCGCATCATCCGCGTATAGCGAAATGCGAAGCGAGGCCAGTCTGTCAGGAATCGGTTGAAGCAGCCCTTCTTTGGTTGCCAGCTCGAGGGTTCTGTTGAGAGGATCAATGCCAATGTCAAAGAGAAGCGGGGATAGCGGGTCCCCTTGACGAAGCCCTCTTCCATGCAGAATATCTAGTCCCGGGATACCATTCAGCAGAACAGGCGAGGAAGCCGTAGTGAAAAGTATGACCACCCAGGCTCTCCATCTGGGTGGGAAGCCCTTGTGTTGCATGATGTCGAGGAGGTAGTCCCAACTCATAGAGTCGAAAGCCTTAGCGATGTCCAGCTTCATGAGTAAGGTGGGCGTGTGATTTCGATGAAGGCGTCTAGCCGTGCTGCGCACATACATAAAGTTGTCGTGGATGCTCCTCATCTTGATGAAAGCACTTTGGCAGTGAGAGACGATGTCATTCATCTTAGGGGCAAGCCGGGTAGCCATGGCTTTAGCGATGATCTTGGAAATGATATGGATCAGACTAATCGGACGAAAGTCCGAGATTGTCTCGGTCCCCTCCTTGGGCAGAAGCGCCACGTTTGCTGAGTTGATCACATGGAAATTGTTGACTGATAGCTCGGAGAAAGCATCGATGACGCGCATGAGGTCAGAGCTGATGATGTCCCAGCAAGAGGTGAAGAAGGCCGTGGTGTATCCATCTGGTCCAGGGGCTTTATCGGCCGGCATGCTCTCAATGGCTGTTTTAACCTCATCGATAGAAAATGGGAGAGCCAGATCTTCGAGGTCGTGCGCAGCTGGATTAATTGCAGCCCAGTTCAGGTCCATTTGCCGGGTAGGCGGTTGCCCAAGAGCCTAGGAGAAGTGGTCAAAAATCAGCTTGGCCTTGTCCTCATGGGAAGTAACCCAACCACCATTGTGCTTGAGTTTCTGAATGTGGTTCTTCCGACGGCGCGAATTCACCCGCATATGAAAGTACTTAGTGTTGGTGTCGCCCTCCCTCAGGTTTGTGATTCTTGAAGCTTGCCTTTTTTGAGAGCGTTCCAGAACGGCGAGTCCCATAACCCGTCGTTTGAGAGCTGCCCGCAGAGTCTTCTCCGCAGTTGAGAGAGCACGGAAATCCTGAGCGATGTCCAGCTGAAGAATGACATCCAGACCCATTATGAGTTGCAGTTTGTGGTCGGAGAAAAGACTCTTGCTCCAAGCGCGCAGTTTCCTGGCAGTGTGTTTCAGCTTGTGGTTCAAAACATGGACAGGCTGAGTGTGAGTGGTTGGTTCCTCCCAAGCAGTTTTCACAACCTCCTGAAAGCCCGGCATCTTAGTCTAGAAATTCTCAAAGCGGAAAGTAGGTGGTCATCGCGGGCCACTCTGACTGGAGAGCATTAGAGGGCAGTTATCGGAGAGGGATGAAGATAGGGCATTGAGCACGTGATTTCCGAAGGCCAAGTCCCAACCAGCATTGCAGAAGGCGCGGTCAAGTCTGACCAAGGTGGGGGCGTCTCGCTCGTTGCTCTAAGTAAATTTCCTGTTCTGCAGCTTGATCTCTTTGAGCTGACAAGTGTTTAGAGCCTGACGAAATTGACCCATCAGCCTCAAATCCAGGTTTGAGTTATTCTTGTCAGCCTTTATGGGGAACTGATACCGCGGCACGTGCTGCTGATGGAGCGCCACGGCCGGATGTAGTAGTCATGGAAGTAGTGATTGCACAGTAGCCAAACAACTCGATGCCCCAAAGCGTAGGCCTCCTTGGCCAAGAGGACGACAACAGCTGAAAGGAGGTCAATGGGCTCGGCGCTGCCACCCAAAGAGCATGAAGACGACGACCTTGCAAGTCCCCGCCACACACATGGGAGACAAACGATGTCCTCGGTGGGGGAAGACGACGTATGCAGCTACAATGCACTCCAACGCGATATAGCTGAACCTCGAGGCAAACGATGTCCTCGGCGACGCCACACGTGGAAGGAAGACAACGCACGCAGCTGCCATGACGCTCCGGCCGTATAACTTGAGCAGGGACACGCACCACCAACTCCTATAAAGACTATCTACCTAGCTACTAGACGCCTACTAAACCTTTGAGCCGCCATGGATCCCAACGACGGCGTTGGCCAAGGAGAGGGTGACATCGACCTGAACCTGTCCCTGCAGCCGACATGGTCGCCGGAGCCGGTGGGATACTTCAGCTGCACCTACTGCGACAAGAAGTTCTACTCCTCCCAGGCACTGGGCGGCCACCAGAACGCCCACAAGTTCGAGCGCAGCGTGGCCAAGCGCACGCGGGAGCTCTCCGCTGCCTGCGGTCACGCAGGCGCCGGCTCCGGCGAGGATGCCAGGAGAGGGAAGGACGTCTTCCAGAAGACCAATGGCGCCACGGGGACCTCCTCACACTCACACAGGAGGGCGTGTCCGCCTGAGGCGGCTAGCGGCCGGGACCTCATCGCCGACGAGATCGACCTGTCCCTCAAGCTCTGATGTCGCATACTGGATCGAGGTTCTTTGTCACTGCAAACTTATGGTCAATTTGGAAGCTTTATTAATCCGTATTTGATTTCTTGTGATATTTTTTCTCGACGAGAGCGATGTCTAGACTCATTTGGCCAATGAAATCAAGTTGTTCTTTTTTGCTTCTACTACTACTAATAATTGTGCACGTGCATTGCACGTGTTAGCTAATGCAATGCAAATCATGAATATCAGAAGTAGAAGGAATTTCGAAAATGAAAATGTTTGTATTCATCTAGCCGATACATCATTTATGGTTAGTACAACCATTGTACTTGTAAAAACTTTTCTCCTTGAATAAATCGAAAATACAACACAACAATAGTTCTACGCTTCTAGTATGATTCAGAAATGCAAGCACCCAACATATAATGCTTTGCTGGTGAAAATATATTTTCAAAATATTGGTTCAACCCTACTACAAAGTAGATCATGAGGCAAGTGGCACCAAAATCCTAAATGATCACTATCATACAGTTTGAACCCTAAAGATAAATGGAGAAACTAACTTCCCTCGGATTTATCATCTAGAAGTTACCTTTATAAAAGTTGCAAAGACATAATCACTATCTTCTAGTTTTAAAACCTCGACTAACCAGGGCGACTCTCAAGTCTCAACATAGGGAACATCAACATGTAGGCTCTTGTAACTCACATGCATTTTCTTATCTCTTCCGTGGACTAGTGGTAGCCGTGCATATGCGCATAAGGGCCATGTCTCGGGTTCGAGTCCTCACTTCTATATTAATGACAAAGCCAGGGTGGAGTCCCCCCTCCGGTCTTGTTATTTTTTAAGTGTTCCTGACCCTCTATGGCTTCTGGTGGCTTCTCCCTCGGCGCCCTTGGTGGCCCTCAGGTTCATCTGTGTTCTTTGCTGAAGCAGGCTTGAGCAAGTTATTGTAGCTGCATGTCTCCTTGAACAACTGACATAAGTGGTGCTGGACTGCTGGTAGTACATGATAGTTTGAGAACATCAGAAGGAAAATAGATACAGTATATGAATAGAGAGACAGTACTAATCACGATGATCCAGGGAACAAATATCTGTACTTGAGCTAGCACTTGCACTGCCAGCTTAGCCAACTGATCCTACTTGCTCTGCTTAATACGCTAACGTAATATGTTTGTAGCGAACAAGATTACAGAAGGAGTCACTAACTAAGTGGGTAGATGTAAACAGGTACAATATAACAAATTATTGAGAACTGCATGATGCAGCCCTTACAATCCACTTAGGTATTTTCAAGTCATACATTGGTTCAGTTAAATCAGACTTGACCAAAACTGAGTAAATAATGGTACCTCGTATTATTTTCAAGAACAACCAATTCCATTATGTTGGAGATAGCTTGACAGCAAGAGTTCGGGAAATGCGAAGTACATATTTTCCAAATAAGTGGAGCCGACAATTAGGTTCAGAAAAAAAAATCTGAAAATAAACCTTGATTTTCCGACGATGCAAAGCAGGCGGCCCTGTCGTACGTCGGCCCAGGGATGGCGTGGGCAGCGGCCGCTGTCTTCGATCTAGGTGTCGGACAGGCTGAAGCGTGGAAGACGACTGCATCATTCTGGCCGCTCGCCGACAGGGTCCTCGCGTTGGACCTTTTTTCAGGACGGCGGCGTGGAGGCAGGGCGCGGCGTGGATGCACGGCATCGTAGATTTCCTCGGCTAGGTACTCCAGTTGGGCAAGGCGGCGGCGGCATTCGGGGTCGTCGGGCATTGGGCTTCGTTTGGAAATTGGAAAGGGATAGTAATTGGAGAAAAAAAGGAGACGGAGATCGATTAGTCGTGTTCCGCTCTGTTCTCCGTCCATGGTCAGTCAGATCAGCTGATAACCGTTTGATTATTGGTTGTGCGGTCACGATTGATTGGATCACCCCTCTCCCCCTAGTGGTGATTAGTGGTGATGATGGTGATGACTAACTAACTTGTAGCTAGCCATGCAGTGAATTAGCTGCAGCAGGTGTAACATCATCACCTGCAGGTGTAACATAAGCATCATCAAGATGAGCAAATCTGAGGTTGATCTTGTCTAAGTGTGTGGTCCAGTACGCCTTCCTGTAGGATATGGTCATCCTGTCGCTGCAACTGTTTGTTATGTTTCCTGCATAAAACACGTGAGTTATTACCTTCCTCTATCGTTATTGAGATGGTGATACCAACTGCATAACTGTAGTAATTTGAAGTGATGGCGACGTAGCAACAAGTGATATACAAGGGAAAAGGTTGTGCAAAAGGAAAAAAAAAACAGTTTCGAATAAATCCTAGAAAGTTCATATATAGGAGTATATGTAAGCTAGATGATACCTAGAGAACTATGTGGAAGTTGATAACTGATTGTGTGATTACGCACAACATGATCATAGAGAATGAGCGTGATGACATGTATGGCCAAGATTAGTAGTTTCAGAGTAAATTGGTTGAGCCTCAGGTGAAGCGGGAACATTTGCAGAATTCATAGACTTTCATCATGAGATACGTGATCGGAATGCTCATAAGCAACATTAAAATGATTTGGTTGAACATATCTGCACAAGCACAATTTTGGGCAATGAACGATAGCCCCAGTGATTTAGTTGATATATTTTTTCTTCAATTTGGCTGTAATAAAAATTATGTGATTTTATTCAATTTGGTTATTGAAACTATGCTACTTATTTATTTAATCTTGTACAACATTTGATTAAACGATTTGTTGGATCGAAAAAAAAACAGGGCGAACCAAATGAGTCGCCCTGTTGGATGCACTTGCTAGAAAGGTTAGATAGAATCGAACTCTTATCCGTTTGACGATTCGGACGGACAAAATCCATACACAAAATATATATGTTTGGATCGGTGCGTTGGAGTTGCCTACCGTCATGACATTGGCCTGGTCCAGCGTCCGTATACAGAATATATGCGAATCAAGACATAATATGCATGGTCCATATAGAAAACAAATACTTCCTCCATTCCAAAATAGATGACTTCTATTTATCAAAATATGGATATATCTATACATGTAACATGTCTAGATACATACACATGTTGACAAATGAAAGTCATCTAATTTGGAGCGGAGGGAGTATGTGCGATGCCAATGTGTTGTGACGTCTAGAGTATGATGACATAACATGCATGTGCCACCGTGCCCATAAATAGAAATATTGGCGATGCCAATTAATGTGGTAACAAAAAGTTTAAAACTGAAGTCATAATATTTGTTTCAAAATCAAAATGTGTTCCCTTGTAAGAGTAGCAATTGCTTGGAAAACCAGAGTTGTTTGTTTGGAGGGAGATGTTCAGGCATGCATCAGATTTATTGCTCTGTTCGTCCGTTTCCGAGAGAGAATCGGCGCTACCAGATGCCAACGATGACTGATAGGGAGCAAATGGATAAAATAGTACGGAGTAGTCCATATATATAGAAATATATGGGATTCCAATTGTGGTGTATGTTACGCCAATAAAAGGGGCAGATGGGGACGCATCGTCCGTTGTGAGATGGGGACGCATCGTCCGTTGTCACTATCCCAATAATATCCCAATAAAAGGGACACAACTGGCAACATCAACTCTACTGGAGCAAGCACAGCCTCTAGCATGCGCGTCTTGTCATCTTAGGGCAGCTCCAACGGAGCCCCCAAACGGACAATCCCAGTCTGAATTTGTCCGGACGGACATGAGAGCTGCTCCAACGGGACACCGCATGCAGACCAATGTCCGGACGGACATATTTTTTACCCTAAACCTGGCACAAATATGGTCCGGTAAAAAAAATTGAGCTCTATGAGCTATTCGTGTTAGAGATAGGCTTAGCATAGCTTAGCGTGCAAGACACGTTGATGTAACAGATACGATCTGATCGTAATAAGATTAGATTGATCTCCTTCCATATCTCCTCCTTGTAACCGACTTGATGTAAAACCCTAGCCGATGTTGGCTGCCTATATAACACGCAACCGATGTGCGAGACAAAGCCATCGTTCAATCTAAACCTAGCTAGAGTTTTGACATGGTATCAGAGCTACCTCTATCCATCACATCCATGTCTAGCCCATCCTCCTCCGCCGCCGCGAGCAACCCGCTCCCAAGCCAAGGCACGGCGGAAAAGCTCACCCGGAGAACTACTTGCTGTGGGAAACAGCGGTGCTCCCAGCCATCCGTGGCGCGCGTCTCATGGGGTTCCTGGACGGGACCTGCATCATGCCCGCAAAATCGCTCACCATCGAGAAGAGCGACAAGAGCAAGGAGGAGGTGAGCAACCCGGCCTACGAGGCTTGGGTGCAAACCGATCAGCAGGTTCTTACCTACCTACTGAACTCAGTGTCCAGGTAGATCATGATCTCCTGCATCGGACTGAAGACGCAGCCGCGGCCTGGAAGGCGATCACAGGGATGTTCGCCGCCCAGTCACGCACTCGGATCGCCACTCTCCGTGTCAAGCTCGCCAACACCAAGAAGGAGGGCAAAATGACCGCGCAGTACTTCGCCGCCATGAAGGCGACTGCTGGCGAGCTCGCAGCTGCGGGCCGCAAGATCGACGAGGACGAACTCATCGAGTATCTCCTTGCGGGTCTAGATGACCCGTACAACCCTCTCTTCGCCGCGATCGGAGCAAACCCCACCGCCAAGCTCACGGTCAGCGATCTGTACTCCCAGGTGACTTCCTATGACAATCACATGGAGATGTTAGCAGGTGTGGGAGCAGACAGCGGCAACGCATCATCGGCAAACGCGGCCACGTGTGGACGTGGCGGACGCAGAGGACAGGCGCGCGGTGGACGTGGCTATGGCCGCGGGCACAACGGTGGAGGCCATGGCGGCGGCTACGGCTATGGTCGTGGCCAAGGCCGCAACAGAGGTGGCGGCCGTCGAGGAGGCGGCAGAGGTGGCAATGACCGCGACCGCGTCACCTGCCAGATTTGCCACAAGCCGGGGCACCCGCAACGCAGTGCTGGCACCGCTATGATGAAGATGAGGCCGAAGAAGAAGAGATGGGCGCCAATGCTGCCTACGGCGTCGACACCAACTAGTACGGGGACAGCGGCGCCACCGACCACGTCACTAGCGAGCTTGACAAGCTTGCCATCAAGGAGAAATACCATGGCCGCGAGAAGATTCACGCGGCAAACGGGACAGGTATGGACATTAGACATGTTGGTCATGCTTTCGTTAATACCCCATCCAAACCTCTCCATCTTCGCAATATCCTTCACGTTCCACAAGCCACCAAAAATCTTGTTTCTGTTCATCGTTTTACACGTGACAACAATGTATTTGTTGAATTTCATCCATGGTGTTTCTATGTGAAGGATCAGGCAACGAAGAAAACACTCCTTGAAGGTAGATGTGAGAAGGGTCTATATCCGCTGGTGTCATCATCGTCATCAAGCTCAAATAAACAAGTTTTTAGCGCCTCCAAGCCTTCAGCTATAAAGTGGCATGATCGATTAGGCCATCCATCTTTTAAAATTGTTCAACGAATTATTAGGGATTTTAATCTTCCTTTTTCTGATAAACTTCGTATTGAATCGGTTTGTGATTCATGTCAAAGAGCAAAAAGTCATCAACTTCCCTACACAAGATCCACTAGCATCTCAACTTCACCTCTAGAGCTTGTGTTCTCCCATGTGTGGGGACAGGCACCTACCTCTGTTGGTCGTTATTCATACTATGTAAGTTTCATTGATGACTTTAGTAAATTCTCATGGATCTATCTCCTCAAAAAGAAATCTGAAGTTTTTCAAGTTTTTCAGAATTTCCAAAATCTTGTTGAAAGAAAATTTGACAAAAAGATCATAGCCATGCAAACAATTGGGTGGCGAATACGAGAAATGAAACCCCTTTTTCCAAAAGATGGGCATTGCTCAACATGTTTCTTGCCCACATGCCCATCAACGGAATGGGTCGGCAGAAAGAAAGCACCGCCATATTGTTGAAGTTGGGCTTGCACTTCTTGCTAATGCATCTATGCCATTGAAATTTTGGGATGAAGCCTTCTTGACCGCTACATATCTCATAAACATGCTCCCCTCGCCGGTTATTAATCATGAGAATCCCATGGAACGGCTTCACAATGAGAAACCACATTTTTCATCTCTTCATGTCTTTGGTTGTGCGTGTTGGCCAAACCTCAGACCCTACAACAAATGAAAACTCGCCTTCCATTCTAAACAATGTGTCTTTTTAGGCTACAGCCACATGCATAAAGGAGTCAAGTGTCTTGATGTCTCCTCTGGTCGAGTTTACATTTCTTGAGATGTAGTTTTTGACGAATCTGTGTTTCCCTTTGCCAAACTCCATCCCAATGCCGGAGCCCTACTTTGCAAAGAAATTCTTCTCCTACCCGAGTCCTCCAAAATCCGGTGCCAGATCAAAGGGGGAACAACAAAGCATTGATCTAACAGCTAATGTTCAAGTTCCTTTTGATTGCTCTCATATGTCTCAGGAGCAGCAGCAGCCCACAGAAGAAAATCGGGTGCAAAATGGTGCTGAAACAAGTGAAAATAGTGATGAACAAGACCCAACGCTAGAAGACAACGGCGCAAGACATGAGGGGGATTCTCCGGCGCAATCACCCTCGGATCGAGTTAGGTCCTAGCTGAATCAGCCTCGGGATCCGTCGCCGCACCTTCCCTTGCCAGCGGACCCATGCCACGGTCGGATGCGCGCCGCAGCGAACCCGTGGATGACACGTCACCTGGCCTCTTCGGGGTTGCAAGAGGCAGACCAGCCCGGCGTCGACACGCTCGACGCTTCCAGTGGGCCCGCCAGGCTGAGCAGGCCAATGGCGTCCATGCCCGCGCATGGTCAGCCGACCAGGCAGAGGACTGCACAGCCACCTAGGCCAGGTGGCCCAATTAGGCGCGCGCGATGCGGCGGCGGGACGTGCAGCCGACAGGAGGGGAAATCCTCCACTGCGCAATCTGACGCAGTTGCTGGAGCAGGATCTTCTGTGGCAGAAAAACTGCACACCTCCTTGTGCATCGTACGAGATCAACAACAGGAAACAGCAAGCCAATACATTTTAAGGATGGAACAGTAAGGTATAACTTATCTGCTGTTTCTAATGAACCCGCAAATTTGCAAATAGCATTAGAAGATTTAAATTGGAAAAATGCTATGAATGATGAGTATAATGCTTAGTAAAAAATAACTTGGCATCTAGTACCATATAGAAAAGGCATAAATCTTATAGATTGCAAATGGGTTTATAGAATAAAAAAAGGAAGCTGATGGAACTATTGATAGATATAAGGCTAGATTGGTAGCAAAAGGATTTAAACAAAGATATGGCATAGATTATGAGGACACATTTAGTCTAGTTGTAAAATCTGCTACTATTAGACTTGTGCTAGCCATTTCAGTTTCCAGAGGATGGAGCCTAAGGCAATTGGATGTGAAGAATGCGTTTCTTCATGATGTTCTGGAAGAGGAAGTGTTCATGAAGCAGCCACCTGGATATGAGGATGCAAATGCACCACATCATGTGTAAGTTAGATAAATCATTATATGGTCTCAAGCAAGCACCAAGAGTATGGTTTGCCAAGCTAAGTTCAAAACTTGAAGAATTAGGTTTTCAGCCATCCAAAGCCGACACATCATTATTTATGTATAACAAGCTTGATGTCACTATATTTGTGCTAGTATATGTAGATGATATCATTGTCACTAGTTCATCAAATAAGGCCATCTCCGCACTACTCCAAGATTTAGGAGCTGCCTTTGCTTTGAAAGATCTAGGTGACTTGCATTATTTTCTAGGTATTGAAGTAAAGAAGTTTAGAGATGGTATTGTACTAACCCAAGAAAAATATGCATTGGATTTGTTAACTCGTGTTGGCATGAAGGACTGCAAGATATCATCAACTCCTTTGTCATATTCAAAAAACTTTCAGCAGTTGAAGGTAGAGCGCTTGGACCAAATGATGGCACAAGATACAGAAGCATTGTAGGTGCATTGCAATACTTGACTCTTACAAGACCAGATATTGCCTTTTCGGTAAATAAGGTATGTCAATATTTGCATGCACCAACTACTGATCATTGGATAGTCGTAAAAAGAATATTAAGGTATATCAAAGGGACTACTAGTCTCGGATTGACCTTCAGAAAATCATCTTCCACCCTAGTGAGTGCCTTCTCAGATGCTGATTGGGCTAGCTGTGTTGACAGTAGAAGATCAACTGGTGGTTTTGCTGTGTATCTTGGTCCTAACCTAATTTCTTGGATTGCAAGAAAACATGCAACAGTCTCCAGGTCAAGCACAGAGGCAGAATACAAACGCTTAGCAAACGCTACAGCCGAGATAATTTGGGTAGAGTCCCTACTCGGTGAACTTGGTGTTCCAAGGAAGCAAACTTCATGTTTGTGGTATGACAATATGGGGGCAACATATCTTTCAGCTAACCCTGTGTTTCATGCAAGGACAAAACACATTGAAATAAACTTTCATTTTGTACGAGAAAGAGTTGCAAACAAACAACTTGAGATCAGATTTATTCCTTCTCAAGATCAGGTGGCAGATGGCTTCACAAAGGCATTACTCCACGGCAGTTTGAAGAATTCAAGTACAATCTCAATCTTAAGAAGAGTTGTGATTGAGGAGGGGTGTTAGAGATAGGCTTAGCATAGCTTAGCGTGCAAGACACATTGATGTAACAGATACGATCTGATCGTAATAAGATCAGATTGATCTCCTTCCATATCTCCTCCTTGTAACCGACTTGATGTAAAACCCTAGCCGATGTTGGCTGCCTATATAACACGCAACCGATGTGCGAGACAAAGCCATCGTTCAATCAAAACCTAGCTAGAGTTTTGACAATCGAACTCGGCTCTGCTCGAGGCTTCAAGACCATCCTCACCCAATGTTGTCCGCTTTGGATGGTGTCGGACCATATTTAGGGGCCGCCGGTGCAGATGCTCTGAGAAAAAGAAGTAGTCTCAAGTTACACCCTCACACGCATGTGCTTGTCTTTATCGATGTATTTCCGATGGAGAAAGGGTTATAAGTCAGATCTATTCGACAACACACATGCCAATGATGATCAATTAATCCATCACTAGCAAATAAGGCTTGTTTGATTCAAAAGATTTGCATAGGAATCTTGTACGATTCAAATCCTTTGGAATTTTTCCTATGGTACTTGTTTGATTCATAGGATTGAATCCCATAGGATTTTTTCCTATGGAATCCTTTGCACTAGTTCCTATAGAAATTCTAACATCCACTCACACATCTTTTTCAAAATCCTTTGTTTTTCCTCCGAGGAAATCAAACAAAGATTGATGCATGTGAAATCCTATAGGATTGAAGTGGACATGACATTACAATCCTGCAGTTTTCCTATTTCTGCGTTTTTCCTATCCTGTAAATCAAACATGCCCTAAATGGGGACAAATAGTACAAGCTAGACCATCACCACATAATATGCGGCCCAGCATCCGTTCAGTAACGTCACGACATATGCCTGGTCCAGCGTCTGGATAAAGAAATATATGCATATCACGACGTAATATGCATGGTCAAGACTCCATATAGAAAAAGAAATATGTGCGATGCCAGTGTGTAATGTCGACGTCTAGACCATCAAGACATAAGGGCATCTCCAGTCGTTCGGCCCCCCCCAGGCCGAAAAACGGCGCTATTTTGGCCCGTCTGGGGGGGGGGGGCAATGGCGCTATTTCACGCGCTTGGGGAGCCGATTCCCAGTCGCCGAACCCATGCCGCCCCCAGCCGACGAGTTTGGGCGAGTTTGGGCCATATTTCACGCATGAAATAAAGGCCAACACAATTAAAATAGTTCGACATACAAATTCACACATAAGAATAGTTCAACATACAAATCCACACACAAATAGTTCAACAATGCAAACAAATAGAACAAATCAAACTAGGCATTGGCATTGTCGGCATTGCCATTGCCTTTGCGCTCCCACAAGTGCTGCACAAGATCGTTCTGCAGTTGTGTATGTGCTGCAGGGTCTTGAATCTCCTGGCGCATAGCGAGGAAGGCTGCCCATGTTGCCGGAACCTGGTGATCTACATCTGCAAGAGGACCCTGTCGGTGGTATGGCTCAGTAGTCTTAGGCACCGGATGATCCCGCTCACTCTCAATGATCATGTTGTGCAAGATCACACAACAGTTTATCACCTCCCACATGTTGGCCTTCGACCAAGTCATGGCTGGGTACCGGACAACAGCGAATCGAGACTGCAGCGCACCAAATGTCCGCTCAACATCCTTCCTGCAAGCCTCCTGGCACTTGGAAAACCAAGCTTTCGCGCTTCCTGGCACAGGGTTGGAGATGCTCTTCACAAATGTTGACCACTTCGGGTAGATGCCATCTGCAAGGTAGTAGCCCTTAGTGTACTGGTGCCCATTGATCTCGTAGTTCACTGGAGGGGCATGACCTTCAACAAGCTTGGCGAAGACATTCGAGCACTGCAACACATTGATGTCGTTCTGAGTTCCTGGCATATCAAAGAAGGAATGCCAAATCCATAGATCATGTGTAGCCACGGCCTCAAGAATCACACTGCACT
This sequence comes from Poa pratensis, assembly GCA_947311845.1. Taxonomy (NCBI): domain Eukaryota; kingdom Viridiplantae; phylum Streptophyta; class Magnoliopsida; order Poales; family Poaceae; genus Poa; species Poa pratensis. The sequence goes on along the minus strand of CAMZMU010000073.1, from coordinate 801,510 downwards.
CTCCTTTGTGACCTTTGTACATCCCCTGCCATTCAAATGGACAGTTCTTCCATGCCCAATGCATGCAGTCGATACTTCCAAGCATCCCAGGAAAGCCTCTTGCTTCGTTGCAAGCTAGGATTCGAGCAATGTCTTCCGCATTAGGTGATCGCAAGTATTTTGGCCAAAACACTGCCACCACTGCCCGGCAGAACTTGTTCAAGCAATCAATGGCAGTGGACTCGGACATGCGCAAATAATCATCCTGCGAATCAGCGGGAGCACCATATGCAAGCAACCTCATGGCCATCGTGCACTTCTGAACTGAGGTAAAGCCAACCGTACCGGTGCAATCCTTCTTCAATTTGAAGTAGGTGTCGAACTCCCGGATGGCATGCATGATGTCAAGGAAGAGCTTGCGGTTCATCCGGAAGCGGCGCCGAAACACGGCCTCGTCCTGCATGGGATGATCGGCGAAGTAGTCGGAGTAGAGGATGCAGTACCCTTCGTAGCGCTGCCTCGCCTTGCTCTTGCGGCGGCCGGGCGCCGAGCCACCACGCCTCGGCCGCGCGTCGTGCGCGAGCAGGCCGGCCAGGCAGGCCAGGATCAGCAAGTGCTCTTCGTCCTCGAGGTCGGCCTGGGCTTCCTCGTCGAGCATCGGCGAGCAGCTCGTCATCGTCGGAGTCCATGGCTGGACGGGCAAAACGCCGAACACCTAGCAGGCGAGGTGGGCGCGAGCCTTCCCGAGAGCCTTCCTACCGGCTAGATCACGGCGGAGGGGGAGGGCGGCGTCGGCGCCGTGGTTTGGGCGAGATGGTGGGGTTCCTAGCTGCTTGCGTCCGGCGGAGGGAGAGGGGTGGCCCACGCGCGTTTTCCCTTCTGCCGACCCCCCCAGGCGCAACCCGACGCGCTGGGTTTGGGCTGGGTGCGCCGGCGCCAAAACAGCGCTAAACGGCACTATTTGGGCTCCTGTGGGGCGACTGGTAGAAAAACGGCACTATTTGGCCCAAAACGGCGCTTTTTTGGGCCCTGAGGGCGCTGGGGGAACAGCTGGAGATGACCTAACATGCATGGTCCAGCTAGCGTGCCCCTATATAGAAATATTGGCGATGCCAATGTGGTGTAATGTCACCAAATAATTCGCATGCATGTCCAGCGTACATATATAGAGATATTTGCGAGGCCAATGTGGTGTATCGTTTTTGGACGGAGGAGTAGTAGTTCTCGGCCGGAAAGAAAACCCCGGACTGATCTCCAGCACCCCATGCATCTTCTTTTTAACCCAACGACCCTGGTCCATCATTTTTTTCTTACTTAACACTTAACCATGCTGCCGCTGCGACCGTACTCCTATCGCCGCCCCATCTCCCTTGCAGCACCGCCGTGATGTGACTATCTCACTCCAAATCACAACATTCCACTCCGAGCCGCGTCAACGCCTGCCGTGCACCCTAGAAGCTCCAGTCATGTTATACCCGACCCGTGACTACACTACCCCGGTGTGTTTCATCAACTTCACACTCGCGCGTCTAGTGTTAAATCCATGATCTTTCTCCTCGGTGTTTTGCAGTGTTGCGAAAAAAATATGTTCACAAGTGTTTCGTGCATGTGCCCGGCCAAACAATAGGTACCGGTACCGTCTAGGAGGACAAAGTCGGGCCCCTTTACATACGGTGGGTCGGGCCATGTACTCGTAGGCCGAATGCTACGCGGGGACGCTTCGTTGATTTGGAGTACAAGATGTAGATCTACTCGAAATATCCAGGCTCTAGTTGTAACCGATTAGGAACCGTATTTGTAAGATGACTCGTACTTGTAACCTTAACCCCCGGTCGGCTCTATAAGGCTGGGTAGGGATTGCCCAATCGGTATCACGTAATCTTATACACACAAACCCTAGCAACCTGCAGCATCATCAGGCCCTGAACCTATATATATATACTCATGACCGGTGCCCCATATTCATTATTACCGGACATAGAGGTATACTAGCAAACATGTCCGTGCGTTGCAACGGGAGAGAAAATCTGTGTAGCGAAGACGAAAAAATACATACATATGGCAAAGAAAATAATGATATGAAAAAACCGGTATCTATTGCAGAACTATCAAATAAAGCAATGCATTTAGCCCATATCAGAATAAACGTCACTTGAAGTAAGCCATGAACACCCGGATAAATCATCCATCATTTATACTTCTATATTATCAATTTTACCTGAGCTTGAGTAGATCGAGTGCCGGAGTATGTACACGTAATATAGCTCCAGCAATTTGCTCAGTCTACATCCTAAACCATATTTGTTGCGTACCGTCTTTCATTAGTAGGAATGAATGATGACAGTTATCTGACAGCAAAATGCAGTCCCCCATGCAGTTTTGCCATTCAGCCCTAATCTGACAGCTAAATGAATGCTTCAACAACTATTCAGTTCACCCATTCGGCCATTCCCCGTTGCATTGACGTTCTTGCGGCAACAACATCCTTGCCATGCGTTAACTGAAAAGTAGTGCATCGCATGACGCAGGTCCTTGAACTAATGAACTTACAGGCTGTTGCACAATCTTCTTCACAGTTTGGAAACCAGGAGCATTCAGAACTCAGAATAGAACTGCAGGGCGCTGAGCGGAGAACGCCATACGGTCATGTGAGCAGAGCTCCCCCATCGACCAAGTACTCCAGCACATCGAGGCTCATGCCGCAGAGAAGACGGAGTTGACCTCGCGGGCGCGATAGAAACAGAGCCGCCCAGACCTCGGTGGCCGGCCACCTCGTGCGGAGCAAGAGCTAATGCCATCTACGCGTGTGCACGCTCGCACGCCGCGCGCCAAAGCAACCTCCATCACAGATCGGGCTCTGCAACCATGGAGAGATATTCTCGGGCGCAAACTGATTGGGGAAATACGAACGGCTAGGGGAGACGTTGAGGTTGGGGAAAATAGAAAAAAAATCCCCGATTCCCCTTCTCGATCCCTCCCTTCTTCCTCTAACCTCCACTCGTTGGCCGCCGCTTCCGTCCCCGGCTCGCAGCTCCACCTCGGCGCCAGCACGCTCGCCGTCGTCCGCCTCCGCCAGGGAGACCACGCCCTCGCCGTCCTCTCTCGCCGGCGTCAAGTCCCTCGTCCCCGACTCCGACTCCCTCTGAAATTTTCTTCCGTCACATCCGCCCTACAATTCCGCAGCTGTCAAACGCCGTCGCCGCCGTGCATCGGCCCCGGGGCCCTGCTGATCTCCTCCTCCGTTTCTCCTGACCTTCACATCAAGGTAAGCAGCCAGCAACTCCTCTACACCATTCCTCTTCTCCCTAATTTCTCTCTGATTCTTGTGGGGTGTTGCAGCAGCACTTGTACCGCCTGCGAGCGCTCAACCTCTCTGCGGCCTGCGGCTGCTTGCACACTCCCGACCTGTCCAACAACAAGATAAACGGAGATGCCGACCTGCGCTGGATGGCAGCAGCAGGCGTGGGCTCGGTCCGGTGGCTGGACCCTCGCCTGGAACAAGATCTCCGGTGGCTGGACCTCGTCAACTGCTCCGAGCTGCAGTACCTCGACCTCTCCGGGAACCAGCTTCCCGCGCCCTTCCGGCCTGCTCAGCCGCCGGTTGATCCCCAGCCCGGCCCCGCGACCCTCCCGTGGTCACCCGCCGCGGGACTGCCGCGTGGAGGAGCGGAGCAAGGGGAGGAGGAGGCAGCCGGAGTACCTCGTCGTCGTGCAGGCCAGCGGGCTTGGCTTGGACCTGCTCGACCTCCGTGCGCACCGGCGCTGATGATGCCCTCTCAGATTTCACGTTTTTAGGCTTAGACTAACCGAAACGTTTTTTCCACTTACCGGTGGCAGTGGTGGGTAATTTGTGCGATTGGTGGAGGGCAAAATCGGAAAGAAAAATGACGTACCACAAGAAACCTTAATATTTTTATTATTAGGTATAGAAATAAGCGGTTTTGTGAACGTTCGGAACAAATAAACGTTTAAAATTAAAGGTAAAGTATTTGCCTCATGTTTGAAAAACAAAATGTTTTTCCTTGTAAGAGTGGCCATTGCTCCGGACAACCAGATTCATTACCTTGTTTGTTTGTTACAGGGTTAACGTCAGATTTGTTGATCTGCTCGTCTTTTTCCGAGAGTGAAAGCGTTTAATCGGATGCCAACGATGACTGATAGCAAGCAAATGGACAAAATAGTACACTCTAGACCATCATCACGACATAATATGCAATTGTCTAACGTCCATATGTAGAAATATATGGGATTCCAATTACGCCAGGTCCCATCACCGGCCATTTTCGCTGCGTGGGATTCTCATGCCTGAATCTGATATACCAGCGATTGGTCCAGATCAGGTGGGGACGCATCGTCTGTAAATTGTCACTATCCCAATAAAAGGGACACCGACAACATTTACTGGAGCAAGCGCAGCCTCTAGCATGCGCATCCTGTTTCATTGTCATCTTATATGGCGGTAAACAAATCGAGCTCTATGAGCTATTCGAACTCGGCTCTGCTCGAGGCTTCAAGAACATCCCCGCCCAAGCCTTGTGTCTAATTGCATATCAAGATAAGTTTATCAAGCCCAGCCCGAATTTACTCAAATTTACCGATTGCACTCTATATATTCATGCAAGCGGACTTTATTTTTTCATGGCATAAACTCGCCTGGCTGAGCCGACCTCGTGCTTACTCCATTTTTTTTTAAGGATAGACGTATCGGTTTCAAGAAGGAGAAGCCAAGCGGCCGTTTACGACGCGTTTCGGCACATGCGCCGAAAACGCCAATCCACCAACAGAAAAACAAAAGGGATCACTCGCCAACCCTCCACCTGTCTACGAGTTCTAAGCTACCCCTAAACATCGTCGCTGCCCGGCACAGGTCAGCCTCGGCTTCTACCATCCTGATGGCGGTCGTTGCCGAAGGAGTGTGACCTTCGAAGACCACTCCATTCCTATGCCTCGACAAGCTCCAGCAGATCAAGTTGATCGCCGTCCACAGGTCCTTCTCGTCGTTATCTCCCGGCGTCTTGGCCGGTAGCCAGTCCACTAGACGATCATCATAGTCAGGGAACCAATCCACTCTACCCACCTGCGCAGGAAGGAGTGCCAAACCTCTCTAGAGAGGACACAACCAAGGAGACAACCAAGGAGAAGGTGGTTTATGTCTTCTCCCACTTGGTCACACAGCGGGCAAGCGGTCGGTCTAGGCAGCCCTCTCCGCCCTAAGCGGTCTGCAGTCCAACATCTGTTCTTCAGTGCTAGCCAGAGGAAGAACTTGCATTTGTTTGGAGCTCGAGACCTCCAAACCTGTTGTGCCCCAGTCAACCCGATCTTGCCCTCAAAGAGTTCTCTGTAAGCCGAGCGAGCTGAGTACTTGCGGTGGCTCTCCCAGTTCCATCTTAATTCATCCACAACCCCATCTGTCAGGGTGAACCCAGCCACTCTGTCAGCCAAGAACAACAACTCGCGGATCTCTCGCATATCAAGGTCAGGCGAGACGTCGTCCAACCATCCACCTACGAGCCCATCTCTGACTCGTCGGAGCACCACGCGGCCTTCGACACTTTCATGAAGACACTACTAGGAAACATGCTATCTGTGGCGCACCCTTTTGCCTTTCTGTGGCGCATGGTGGGTGCGCCACAGTTAGCACGTCACTAAAATATATTTCTGTGGTGCATCACTGGGTGCGCCACAGAAAGCTCAGATTTCTGTGGCGCACTAGGGTGCGCCACAGAAGTATTTCAGTGGCGCATCCCTCTAGCGTGCGCCACAGAAATGCATGCGGCACAGAAAAAATAACATGCGCCACATAATAATTTACAGGTATTCTGTAATTGCTGCTGCCTGCTGTATAAATACAGGTATATTATAGGAAATATATATATATATATACAGGATTTATACAGATATAATAGAAATAATAATATATTTGACACGGTACATGAAAACAGACAAATTACTATGTCATCACATTACTTAGAGCCCGAGATACATAAATATAGTGACAAGTGCCAAATTAATTGTACAAAAGTTCATCTCATGTCACAATAGTCATAGTACAAATAAGGCTGAGAAGCCAGATTCAGCGTGGGCGCAGGAGCCGACGATGATAAGTGGGGCCTAGTGATCCCTTAATGGCTAAGCAATCAATAGGGCCCACTTATCACGCCGGCCCCTGCCCCCACGCTGAATCTGGCTACTCAGCCTCAGCCCACTTGTCGAGGGTCTCTGCGGGAGGAACCGCTGGAGTCTCTTCTTGAGTCGCCGCTAGAGTCTCTTCTTCTTGAGTCGCTGCTGGGGTCTCTTGCTGGGTCGCTAACGGAGAACACGTCTAGCTCCACTGGTAGGATTGAGCCTTCTTCTTGATCAGCTCCGGGAACGGTTTATAGCAGTCTTTCGTCATCCACGTCCTCATGTCATTTTGCCTGTCTAGTCGTTCTTCGATCTCCCACTTAGACAACCCTAGAGATGGATTGGGATATATATTTAGTTAATAATATAAATAGAGTATGATTTTTTCATCTAATTAAGTGGATAAGTCTATAATAAATAAAATAAAATAAAGAAGCACTTCTATCGAGTGAGGCAAGGCTTTCTTTTATAATACATCCTACCTCTGGCGTTGTGTAAGGATCCCCCTGCAGTCATGACATCTTTCAAGATGATTTGCGATAACTGCATCTGGATACGATGGAAGTCTTCTCTAAAGCTCAGCATCGGTGATTTTCCCCGTTTTTTGGCCCATTCTTGGAGACTAGATGGCCACCTCGTTTTCTCTGCATACCGGACAAACCCTTTAATGTGATGGAGGACGTAGAAGGCATTCTTCACGCTGCCATGTGCATGCTTGATGCAATGGAACCCGTCCCATGCCAGAAAATGTGTTTCTTGTCCTTCGTGAAACGTTCCCCATTCTTTACATTGTGGAAGTGGCCTCCCATTTGGGCATAGCCCTCAAGAGACTAATCGAGAATACCCTTTATTCTAGTGTAGTCTTTAAGACTCCCCGAGTCGAAATAAGTGGCAATGGACCACCTTGGGCTTAGGACGATGAGAACGCAGTACTCGTCACTGCTCAACACAATTGAAACGGAATGTTGGAAATGATCAACAACGGAAGAAATTTATAAGAAAGCATAAGATACGACGGCGGCGACCGGATGTGTACTTACTCGGAAAAGAAAGGCAGAAGAAGGTTGTTCTTATCCTGGTTGTTCAGCATGATTCTCTGGAGGAACTCCGTGGCCATGGCCCATGTCGTTGATCCTTCCACCAGCTGGCTGTCACGCATGTAGTAGGGATCCACTACCTTGACATACGGGGTATTATCTCTCCTGATCCTCATCGCCTGGTTGAGCGCGTATAGGCGGACCAAGTTATAGTCCAGCTGTCTATAGTGAAATAGCCTGAAGACGTCCTCGTACGATATGAAGATAGATCCGCGGGGCTTCATGGACAAAGTCAGCCAAGTCCTTTGGCACCTTGATAGTGAACACCGGGTAATTTGGATCCTCTTCTTTAATAAGGTTGCCCACTAGCGTCAAGATAGTATTTTGCAAAGAGAGCATGCATCCGTCTGCGAGGCGGAGTAGCTCCGGAGACAGGATCGGTTGACCAGCTTCATGAACTCGGGTCATGCCATCCGCACGGGGTGATACCATGTCTTCATACCTCCGGATAGTCCTCTTAGGAGCTGGCTTACTTCTCTTCCTATGCTTCTTCTTCGTTACCTCTGGGGATGCTGGGGATGCATCTTCTGTAGCCACATTGATTGAGTACTTGTTGGAGCCGAAGCTGATCACTGGGGGAGGCCCTTTTTTCCCTCCCTCAATCCAAACCCTGATACCCTCACAGACGGTAGGAAAGAGCGGCGTGAACGTCTTTGTCACTGCCTGTGTGATGACCGTCTGAATGATACTATTTTCCTCTATCGGTTCCTCACCTCCTATTCGAGAACCCCCCTCGTTATTGTCAGCCATGTCAAAATTCACGAAAAAATCACTTCATTAAGTACTAAGATACCCCGGCCCATGCATTAGTCGCAATACCCCATATGTCCTATTTTTAGCAAAGTCATGCCAAAATTCACGAAAAAATTCGGTATGACCTTTGCTAAAAAAAGGGACATATGGAGTACCCGAATTTGCCAGAATGGAAGTTAATCGACGTTCCGGCAATCTCAAGTCCCTCTCGGGGTACCTGCAAACATTTCACAAAAATCCACATCTCCGGCCGGCATCTCCACGACACGATGGTCGGAGCACAAACAACCACATGAAAGTCAAAATAAGTGGACAAGTCAACCATGTGATGCATGAAAATAAAACATTAGTCTTAACCAAGTACAGTGGAAACATCAGTCTACATAGATAAGTGGACAAGTCAACATAAAACATAGTACGGAAAGATGTGGACAAGTCGCTCTATGGGTCGTCGTCCCAATTCAGCTGAGCCCAGAACATCGGATCTGCGGGGTCATCAGTGTCCTCGCTCCCCCACGGCTGACCCGAAAGAGTGCGGAACGGAGGTACGCCGTCCTGCCTATTCACCTCGACCCAGTGCCTAGGGTCGTTGTGGTGATAAGCATCGGGGTTCGGCGGCCCGAACATCCGCAGTAGCTGCTGCTCCGACTCCTGCCACTCCTGGTGCCGCTGCTGCTGCCACTCCTCCGACACCTGCTGCGGCTCCTGCTGCCGCTTCTGCCGCCGCTGCTCAGAGTCGGAATCCCAGTCCTTCTACCATTCCTCCTCCTGCTGCTCCTCCACCTCCGCCCAGATCCCAAGAGAAGTGATGTCCTCGTCAGTAGGACCGGCGTCGTGGGAAGGACCGGTGCCGTACGAAGGACCATCATCGTCAAAAGGACTAGCGCCGAACTGCTGGTAGGACATCAAGTTTGGCTCGTTCTGCAGGAGATGCCTCACATACGGGTCGTCCTGGGGCGTGCGTTGCGACATGCGATCTACGCCTCAGCCATCCTGTGCTCCATCTCCTTGGCCATTTCCACCTGTCTGATCCCATCCGGTATGAACTCATTCACACGGTGGCGATCCGCTGGATAGTTCAGATCCTTATCTTTTTTCTTATCACCGTACTCGTGTACGGCGAAATAATCATAGGCGCGCCGCCTCCTCCGCTGTATTAAACTGCCCAGCCCAGTGCTTCCTCTTGTTGATATGGATCTGACATCCATACACGTACCGACCAAGCTTCTTCCTATAGCACGCCCTCACACCCTTAAACCCGGCCATTCCGTGAAACTAAAACATATTAAAAACAAATTCATTAGAATCAAAAACTACACAACTATATACTACAAACTACACAATGTGGAAATTACACAATATAAACCAATGAACAGAACTAAAATTATTTTTAGCAAAGTCATGCCAAAATTATATTCATGCATGTAGGGACATTGATCAAATATGCAAAAGTATAACTAATACATCTTGATCCCATGAATAATTTGGTCCATTTTTATTTAACCTAATACATCGCGAATAATATCACTACTACATCTCCTCTCCCATGCATGAACCTCTGAAACTAACTTCGACCGGGTGCTGAGCCGCGGGCGCTGCGTGTCCAAAGATAAGGAACCCTCACAGGGTCATAGCTCACGTGAGGAGGAAACCTCTGAAGAAACGACCATCCATTGTTGTACTGCCTATCCAACAAATACATATAGCGACGAACGTGCTCGTCCTCCTCCCTGATACGGCGATGTACCACCTCCTCGGGGGCCGGCTCCCTCTGCACCGAGCATGGCCCACGCGACCGCCACCAAAGAAGATCCGGGTCGATGACGTCACCCGGATTCCTCACCAAGATACGCGTCCCGGAAGGTAGCACCTCCCAGTGCCAGCCCGATGGAGTCCAGTCGCGGACATCGCCCCTCTAGTCCAACAGTGATATCGTCGCCGAGAACAATAAATAAAAAACAAAAATTTTAAGTAGCAAGCAAATTTAAATAAAGTACAAATTCATAGCAACTATCAAATAACATAGTACCATATCAAATTAATATCAACAACACAATTTTCAAACTCATTTTTAGCAATGTGAAAATTACACAATATAAACCAACAATGAATACAACTAAAATTATCTACAATCAAAGCTACACAACTATATGTCCTATTTTTAGCAAAGTCATGCCAAAATTCACGAAAAAATTTGGTATGACCTTTGCTAAAAAAGGGACATATGGAGTACCCGAATTTTCCGGAACGGAAGTTAATCGACGTTCCGGCAAAGTCAAGGGCCTCATGGGTACCTGCAGACATTTCACAATCATATCTCCTATTTTTAGCAAAGCCATGCCAAAATTCACGAATTTTTTTGGCATGACCTTTGCTAAAAAAGGGACATATGGAGTATCCGAATTCGCCGTAACGGAAGTTAATCGACGTTCCGGCAAACTCAAGGGCCTCTCGGGGTACCTGCAGACATTTCACAAAAAATCCACATCTCCGGCCGGCATCTCCACGACACGATGGTCGGAGCACAAACAACCACGACACGATGGTCGTGGTAGCACAGATCAACACAAGCACACACAACTTCTCGATCGGGGTACCAATAGCTCACCAAAGGGCTTCTTCTGAATTTGAAGCACACACAAGAACCTCTGCACCTATACAAAAAAAAAGGATCGTGAACTTGAAGCAGAAACAAGAAAACGATCTGAGTCATACAAGTCATATTACATTAAAAAATGCATAAAATTAAATGTTTCCCGATGATCCCGATGTTCCCGATGTTCCTGATTTTCCCTATTTTCCTGATGTTCCCGATGTTCCCGATGTACCCGATGTACCCGATGTTCCCGATTTTCCGATGTTCCCGATGTTCCCGATTTTCCCGATGTTCCCGATTTTCCCGATTTTCCCGATGTTCCCGATGTTCCCGATTTTCCCGATGTTCCCGATTTTCCCGATGTTCCCGATGTTCCCGATTTCCCCCTCTGATTTGGCCATCTAGGTACTCGAAATTGAAGATTTGTGTTACTGCAAACAGGGGACAGCAGCAGAAACCCTAGTCCTCTACCCTAATCACCATGAATCAGCTAGCTACTTGGGTTTTGCATACAATTTTGTAGAATAGGCAACTAACAGCAAGCAACTAACAACAGCATTTTGTCGAACACCTCGCGAGCAGGCAAGGGGAGGCAGGGGAGGGACGCGGGTTCCTGCCCCCTGCTCGCCGGTCGAGATCGGCTCGAGATCGAGAAGGACGCGTGTAGGCCACGAGGGCGGGCAGCAGGGCCGGGTTAGCGCCGAGGGCGCGCCCGGCGACGTGGTGAACGGAACACGCGCGAGGGGCGGTTGGGACGAGGACAGGCACGGGCGGGGAGAGGAGGAGGAGGAGAAGATTACCGACGAGGGGGGAGAGGATCCGGCGAGTTCGGCGGCCGGCTGCGGCGAGTTGAAGTACGGCGGCCAGCGGCGGTCGAGAGCGTGTGGTGGTTGCGCGAGTGGTGGCGTCGAAGAGATGCACGGCGAGGCGGACGATGTGCGAGAGGTGGCGCTTAAACGGCTAAGTGCCCAAATTCTGTGGCGCATCAGACCTAGTGCGCCACAGAAACCAAAATTTATGTGGCGCATCCAAGCCCATGCGCCACAGAATGTTCATGCACCCCATTAATTGGGGGCGGCGCCCACCTAAATTCTGTGGTGCATGGGCTTGGATGCGCCACAGAAATGCATGTTTCTGTGGCGCATCCATGCCTATGCGCCATAGAAATAGGTGGTGGGACTCGAATTCAACTGTGGGTGGTGGGGCCCACTATATTTCTGTGGCGCATGTGTCTGCATGCGCCACAGAAATGCCGTATTCAATGGCGCACGATAGGGGATGCGCTACTGATAAACTTCTGTGGCGCACCGCGAAAAAGTGCGCCACAGAATGTTGATCCACCTATAGCTAGTTTCCTAGTAGTGAGAGGTTCGGAGCCAGCTCCTTCACACGCCCATCGGGCAGCCACCTGTCTGTCCAGGAAAAGGTGGAAGCACCATCACCCACAACTGAAGTGGTGACTGCCTCAAACAACTGTTGTACCACACGGGGGATTTGGATATTGAACTCACTCCAGGGCTTGGAGCTGTCAGTTCTGCTAAGTCAAAACCACCTAGCCCTGAGAGCGCAGTTCATCTGCCTGGAGAGTCTTTCCCCAACTTTTTTTGAGCCAAGCTCGAGTATGAATTTAATCTTGCTCTGCCACGTTCATGCTCGGCCCTTTGACAACCTTTTATCCTGCTAACTTACAAATGACCCAAACTTCTCCTATTCCTAGCCATGGTGCCGCCGCTGCTTGACCTCATGGCACCTAAGCCTGGGCATTCACGGTTTAACACGGTTTCAGCTGGTTTATCAAACCAGACCGTCAGCTACCAGTTTTAACTGGTATGGTTCGGTTTAACCTGTTCGATAAGAAGTGATAGCACGGGTTGGTGCGGTCTGGTTAGACGGTCTACACGGTTTAGCACCGCTGTATACGCACGCGACCTCGTAGCAAGCCTCTGCCGTAGACACCGTGTTGGGTGAGGTCGCCCGCCGCGTGGACCCCGGCGCCGTGGCATTCCTTGACGGCGTGGCCTCGACGTCCTCGACGGCAGTGGCGACCTCGACGGCACGGTGGCCAGATGACGCAGCGTGGCGACGTCTTCATCGAGCTGGAGGACTAGAAGGTGGAACCGGCCGGGCAGGCTCGCCGAGCTGCTCCTACCTTTGGATGTCGAGGTCGCCGCGGCGGGCGACCACCTGCTGCCTTCACACTAGGCGTGGCGCACGGTCTCCCTGTCGCGGCGGATACGCCGGGTGCCGGAGCTTCGCGTGCGCGGTGGCCATGTGGCTCCTTGAGGCTCGGAGAAAGGAGCATGGGCGCCGACACGAGCTTTGTGCGCGCCGGACATGGCGACGGCGGAGGTCCGCGGCGGGAGGGGTGGCGGTCGCTAGGACGCCTTTGTTGTTTGGGTCGACTGTCGGCGGACAACCTCCATGGCGGCGACGGTGGCGGAATCTTGGGGATCGAGCGATGTGACAGATTGGGATTGAGCGAGAGAGAGATGACGAAGCCCGCGCCGGCCTTAACGAGGACGGAGAGGCCGCGGCCGCCGGTCCGCCTGACGCGCGCGGAGGCCTGGACCATCTTCTCCCAGGCGGCGCCGCCCCAGGTGGCGCTGGAGGGGAGGCGTGGAGGGAGCGAGGTCTAGTTCCGCGTCGATGCGGGATGACGGGTTCGACGGTTTGCTGGTTTCAGCCCGTCTCAAACCACCACGAGACATTCCAATCGCGGTTTGAACCCCTAAACTAGTTTAAATCGGTAAAAACCATTATTACGGTCCGGTGTGGTGCGGGCTCACGGTTTGGACGGTTTCAAACCAAACTGTGCCCAGGCTTAATGGCACCGTCATTCTGGCCGGGAACCTGATGTCACGTCCAGTGGCGTTGGCGACCACCTTGTGGAGCCTCGCTGGGAGCCCAGATCAGAGGTGGCGTCGGTGCTCCCGACCTGAGTACAGCGGCATGCAGCAGCTAGGCAAGCTCTAGCCGGTGTTCGCCCACCGCGGTTGGCTCTGCCATTGGTGAGGTATGTCTTCCCGACCCGGCATGGTTTAGGATGAGGATCAACGAAGGTCCTTGGCCTGGGCACTCTAGGATGTGGTCGTGGGCCTGTCCATCCATCGGGGTTTTCGAGTGTCTTCCAGTGCTCGTAGATTGGTAGTTTGTTGCAGTGTGCGGGGCAGCTGGATCCTGGATGTCGGGGTGTTGTCCACGATGTGTGAAATATTGAACCCTAATAATATTTTGTTGCGGTGACCCTCATGGGGTATATAAAGAGGTACAAAGGTAGATAGACTTGGAGTACAAGAAGGTCTAGAATTCCTAGTCTATTCTAACTCGTACACGTATATCTATTCTAACATTCCCCTTAGTCGTAGCGTGAGTCAAGCGGACGATTGCGACTGGATTTGAAGTCCTGCGCTTCCGTCGTCTTCTCTCCTCCGTCGTCACCTAGAAGGTGAGTTTGCACGACTCTCTAGGGTGAGCAACAATGTAGTGGTAGTGCCTCTTGTCTTAGCTACTCTCTCCGTTTTTAAACATAAGATGTTTTATGTGTTCTACATATTGTCCGATGCATACTAAAATGAGTGAACATACAAAATAAAATCTGTGTAGATACATTTATATACACTAGTTGAATGCCCGTGCGTTGCAATGGGTAAATTTTTGAAAATTGTCTTTTGAGCAATGGGTGTCATGACCCGAAATGGATTTCCGGTCATATTTCTACTTTCTTCCTTTGCTAGTCCCTATTCTTTGTTGGCTCAGAATGACATCATTGGTGTTTTATCAAGACCAACACATCTATGTCACGTTGCTTCACATTGATCTCCGTATTTTTTTCAAGCACCCTCTTATGCAACATAATTGTGTTGTATCTATCACTATTTAGCACCGGTAAAGAAACATCTTTTCCACGATTTGAGGAAGTGATGCGAAATTTTAGTTTGTACTCGTTATCCATAAAGCTTTATACTTTCTCATCTACTAATTTTTGGTCATTGACACCGAAAAAACAATGAATATTGAAAAACCAGATTTCAGAGAATAATTTAAAAGATCCAAAACCGCGCAAGGGAAGGAGACTACAAAAAGACGAGAACATAAAGTTCCACGGCCTGCATGCTGAATTCAGGGATTCATGAGCAACTTCATGTGGTCGAACTAAATTTCCACGACCGCCATGCTGAATTCAGGAATTCATGAGCCGTATATAGAGCATATGCGGCAGTAGCTTGTAGAGGAGGAGCCTGCTCCTGAGGATGTACAGTCGTAGAGTGGTGCACATGCAAGACTTATTTGGTGGGCGGAGGTGGGAAAGAGGAGTTAACACAAACCTTCAGCAGAAACAAAGAGCGCACCTTCAGAGCAGCCCAGACGCCCAGTGCCACCTCCTCCAGCCAAGTATTCTTCTCACATACGTTTACTACTGTCGGCAACAGTCCAGCGAGAGCCTAGGATTTCCTAGGATTGCCATGGTTCTGACTAATCTGTTGGCTCAACATCCGTTTCCAAATTGTTATCAAGACGGCAGACCTGCCCCTTGTACCGTAGCTTCGAGGGTATGCGACGGTGGTCCTACTCGTCCATGTCGTCCCCGCCTGCTGCTCCTTGGCCACCACCGCTCTTCGCCTTTCTCTTGAATCAAGTTCCCTGGGGTGACGCCGATATAAGGAGGACATGCGGTTGTGTTCTTCTCTACCCAATCAGCCCGTTCACTCGTTGTAGCCAAAGGAGGGCGATATGATAACTGTGATATAGGGCGTGTTTTCTCAGAAGAACTTGGAAGTTGGGACGGGTAGTGGGAGGGATGATGGAAAGAGCAGATGCCAAGCTTCTCGTGGAGGCACGCCATGCCGCTCGTCACGCAGCGCGCCGGCGCCGGCCATTCAAGGATCACCCCGTTAGAGTTCTGGTCCCCTGCATCGTGAATACTAGTAATTACGTAGTGGATTCCGCAATATTACAGGTTAGTGAATCACTTTGTACCGTGCAGGACTTAGAGGAGGCTGGGGAGTGGCATGAACTCGAAGACGATGAGCTTTTCCTCCTTATGGGAATGGTAGCCGAGGGGAGAGCGCATCTTGGGGTGATGGAGCTTGCCGATAATGCGGATGTGATTCTCGAACTCCTCGCGGCCGACGCGGTTCATGTCGCGCATGTGCTTCATGGCGATGTTTAAGCCGTTGCGCATGGCGGCCTTGTACGCGGACCTGAGGGTGTCGTTGCCTAGCATCTCTGCCGACGCCTTAGTCATGACCTGTAGCCCAAATTCCCGTTGAGTTACTCATCAGGACGAACTCGTTCATCCGCTTGCCGCCTGCACAGCTGCCTCCGTGGCTAGCCGGCTCTACTGGACCCGCCGCGCCCATCTCCATCGCTGCCGTTGTGTGGCGGGCTTGGGTGGCATGCCGAGCCGGGTGCTGGCGGTGTTGTAGTCGATGCAGGACGTTGTTCCGACGCTCGTCCTGCCGTGGCCTGAGGCCCAGGCCACCATAGCGCCGGAGAGCAGCGCGATGAAGAGCAGGATGATGTCGAATTTCCATTAACGGCGCCGACGCCGGTCTCCTCGTCCACGACAAAGTAGTCTGACGCCGACATCAGCAGGATCGAGATCTTCAACGCGGGCACCATCTCGCATCACACAGGTCGTGGTTCCGGCAAACGCCGACTCAGTCATTGAAGCGCGTGACGACGGCGCGCAGGAGCACCCCGGTGAGGCCGCGACCATCCGTTGAGGTGTGGTTGTTTTGAGGTTGTTGATTTACAACGCACAACGAGGTAGCGATCGCGAATAGCAGGAGCGCAACTATAAGATGGAGCAAAACGGGGAACGATAGGGTTATCCATTTGTTTTACCACGTGGTTTGTAACTGCGGGAATATTTGTTAGCTTTTTAAGATAAGGGTTGTTAGCTGAATGACGCGAGATCTTAGTTGTGGTGGCATTTGCTTGGTAATTTTGTGAACGTGTGACACCATACCACTGTGACATCATACCACGGACTCTCCTTTAATAGTAAAGATATGAGTGTGGACAAATCTTAAAACGTCTTATATTTAAAAACATAGGGGTATGTGGGTAGCGAGTGGAGGGGCGGGTGGTGATCCTAGGGTTCTCACGGAGTCGACTCCCATTTTTTTTCTAGAGGCCCACCTCTCTCTCTAAAAATCCACATTGCCTTTTTCTCTCTCTCTCTCTAAAAAATCCCCATTTCCTATCTTATTCTTTCTCCACTATAGAGGCTCCTACACCAGATAAGTGGGGAGGGACGTTGCGGTGATGGGCGGGAGAGGCGTTCGGATAGTGTGGTTGTTTCTCTCATTTCTAGAGGGGCGAATATGCAGAAAACGCCGCGCAGGAATCTTGGAATGCCACTAGCTGTCGGATAAGGCCGTAGCGTGAACATGTAAGGATTCGGTATTATTTATACCCGTCAAATCTCATCCCTCATTCTCAACTCGATGAAGTCCATAGCTCGTTTGATACAATGCTTCCCATCACACTGGAGCGTCGGCGCTACTATTCCTAGCAATCATATGTTCTGTCGCCAACATACTGGTGTTGCGTATCTGCATGTACTTGGTAACACTGCAGCAGGCCAGCAGCTACCAAGCTAAATTGGTACTAGTATACCTCGATGGAGAAGGCCCCGTCGTCGTCGTCGTTCCATGTGGCGCCGGCGTCGGTACCGGATTTGTCACTTGCGCTGGCGAGCGTGCCGGCGGGCGGCGCTCCCGGGAGGCGGTGCCGACGGCGCACGTGGACGGCAAGACGGTGCGGCTGTTCGAATGCCTCTTCTGCGACAAGACGTTCCTCAAGTCGGAGGCCCTCGGCGGCCACCAGAACGTGCACCGCAAGGACCGCCTCGTAAACGACCCCTACCTCTGCGACCAGTACGGCTACGCCGCATTCGGAGCGCCAACTTGTCTACGGCGGCTCCGTCCTCGGGGCTCTCGCATGCCTCTGCCGTCGGCCGGTCCATGTGCACTTCCAACGTCTCATGGAGCGGTGGCGCGGCGCCGCCGCCAACCGCCAACAAGTGGAGCGCCGTCGCTCCACGATTCGCGGAGCACGCGCCGCTCTTGTACCCGTCCGCCTCCGGCCGTGGCGGCGTGCTGGGCCAGTCAAGGGCCTACGTCGTCACCGGCCTCGGCGAGGCGCTGGACCTCGAGCTGCGCCTCTAGCTAAGCTACCGGCGCCTGCTGTCAACTCAGCCTCATCTTGCAAAGGGAAATAAGCCTCGGCATCGTCACGTGGTCTACTCTGTGTATGCATTTTTTGAGAGCCTCTGTATATGCATTTGTGTTTGGTTTCATCCGGTAACACTCCAGTATGTAATAGCAGCTCGATCGATCGTATTGAGTATCAATGAACCGCTGTTGCCTCCCCGACTCCCCGTTCATAGAGACCGATCAAGCATACCCTCTGATGCTTAATTTTTTATTGTATTATTCATAAATGTCTTATAAGATAATACATGAATAAACCCGAAGCACCTTGTTGGTGATAAGGACCCAACACCTATAAGTTTTATGATGGGGGTGGCCATGAGAGTTGTCTGTCCTGACCTCACACCGTAAGACAAAGGTTTGGGGGAACCGGCACAACCCTCTGGGGGTGGCCTATCTCATATATATAAAGGTACCAAAGGTACAATACAATACACGTACACGTACAGGTATACAGAAGCTATACAAGTCTAACACCCTCTATCAATCTTAGCCACTTCCTAAAGAATCGAGAAGGGTAAGATTGCGTCTGCACGCCTCAAACTATGGTAGAGGCAATGGCTTGGTGAAGATGTCTGCAAGTTGATCTTTCGAAGAGATGAACATGATCTGTAGTAGCTTCTGACCAACACGTTCCCTCACAAAATGATAGTCAACTTCGATGTGTTTCGTTCGGGCATGAAATACCGGATTCGCCGAGAGATATGTAGCACCGATGTTATCACACCAAAGTACCGGAGGCTACGATTGGGAAACTCCCAATTCTTAAAGCAAAGATTGTACCCAAATAAGCTCTGCAGTGGCATTGGCCACAGCCTTGTATTCTGCTTCAGTACTACTACGAGAGACCGTAGCCTGTTTCCGAGCACTCCAGGCGATCAAGTTGGAGCCAAAGAACACAGCCCCCCGTTGATCGCCGGTCATCTAGACTGCTTGCCCAGTCCGCATCATAGTAAGCCGAGAGCACCCCCAGTAGGGTTCGGCCGAAGGTGCAAGCCATGGGACACGGTGAGTCAAACATAGCGCAAGATACGCTTAACAGCTGAGCAATGAGTGTCTCGAGGCGAATGAAGATACTGACAAACTCGGTTGACAGCAAAGGAAATATCCGGTCGCGTGATAGTCAGGTACAGGCCACCAACAATACTCATGTACTCGGTAGCATCCTCAGAGGATAGAAGCTCACCATCAGTGGCAATGATCTTGTCAGTGGTAGACATATGAGTCATAGACGTGTTACACTTAAGCATACCAGCCCGTCGCAGTAGATCCAAAGAATACTTCTTCTGTGTCATAATCAAGCCATCATCACGATGAGTAACCTCCAAACCCAAGAAGTAGTGAAGTTTACCGAGGTCTTTGACAGCTAAATCAGCACCAAGAGCACGACTAAGAGCATCTGCAGCTGGCTGGGACGAACTGACAAGAATGATATCATCTACATAGACCAGGAAGTACATAGTAACCTCGGGGTTCTGTAGAAGAAATAATGATGTATCAGCAGTAGAGGGCACAAACGCATGAGCACGAAGAGCTGTCGCAAGACGGGCATGCCACGCACGAGGAGCTTGCTTCAGACCATAGAGTGCTTTGGTTAGACGACATATGTAATCCGGACGATCAGGATCAGCAAAACCAGGAGGCTTCCGCATGTAAACCTCTTCCTCCAATACACCATGAAGGAAAGCATTCTGCACACATCAAGCTGACGAAGACACCAACCTCTAGTGACTGCAAGAGAAAGAAGAAGCCTGATAGTCGTAGGCTTAACCACTGGATTGAAGGTGTCTTCATAATCAAGACCATAACGTTGCCGAAAACCACGAGCAACAAGACGCGCTTTGTAGCGCTCAATAGACCCATCAGAATGCTTCTTCACTTTGAACACTCACTTGGAATCAATGACGTTGACACGCGGTGGTGGGGGAACAAGAGTCCAGGTCTTATTGGGAAGAAGAGCTTGATACTCCTGTTCCATAGCTTCTCTCCAGTGAGGTATGCTCATAGCAGCTTGGTACGTGCGAGGCTCAGAAGATGGATCCGCAAGAGCAGCTATCATACAGGCAGCATACCAAGCAATGGTACCGTCGGTGCAGTTGATGGGGCGAAAAATGCCACTGTGGCTGCGTGTATGCGGACGATGCACCATAGGAGCTGTGGAGGTCGATGGAGCAGGCTGTGACGAGCTGGATGGATGCGACGAGGAAGTCCCAGTAGGCAGACTGGGCGTTGTTCGTGGGCTGGGCAGCACCGGTGACGGAGCGGCAGGCACCACACCTGAGCTGGGCTGCCGCATAGGCATCGACGAAGGCGATGTAGGTGACGGAGAGGCAGGCGCCGCACTTGGGCTGGGCTGCCGCATAGGCGTCGACGAAGACGATGCGGGAGATGCACAGTCTTCCGCCCGCAGGTGGTGGTGACGTGGGCCGCGAGTGGCAGGCCGGCTAGTCGGGAACGTGGGGCGAGACCACAGCAGGCCCAGGATCGGGGACGACCGGCGTTGCATGGCGAGCACTCGGTCCGAGGCCATGCAGGGGAGCAACGTGATCGACGTGCTCCTGTGTTGGCGAGGAAGGAGGAGCTGCATCGAGCAGCTCTAAGCGTGCACCACGTCCAGTTCCTGCACCATGGTTAGGCAACAACATAGGGGAGTATGCAACATCATCAAATTGGTCAGCAGAAAAAGAGGATGGATGCATGACTGGGGACTCTGGAGTAGTCGTGGGTAGATTGGCAAAAGGAAACGAGTGCTCATCAAACACAACATCCCGAGAAATGTAAACACGATTAGGGGGACATGAAGACATTTATAACCTTTATGAAGGGAGCTATAGCCAAGAAAAACACATTTTTTGGACCAAAATTCCAACTTATGTTTGTTGTACGGGCGTAAATGCGGCCAGCAAGCACATCTAAACACTTTGAAGAAAGTGTAATCAGGAAGTTCATTTCAGAGAAGATCAATAGGTGTCTTCATATCTAGAACACGAGTGGGAGTACGATTGATGAGAAAACATGCAGTAGTGAAGGCATCACTCCAGAATCTAAAGGGAACAGATGCATGGGCCAAAAGAGTTAGACCAGTTTCGACAATATGATGATGCTTACGTTCAGCTGAGCCATTCTGCTGGTGTGTATGTGGACAAGCTACACAATGTGCAATTCCAAGATGTTGGAAAAAGGTGTTGAGGTTGCGATACTCGCCCCCCAATCAGACTGAACATGTATAATTTTATGCTTGAGAAGGCGTTCAACATGCAATTGAAATTCAGTAAAAACTTTGAACACATCAGATTTGCGCTAACAGAAGCCAAGTGAAGCGACTGTAAGCATCAATGAAACTGACATAATAATTATGGCCACTAACAGAAGTTTGCGCATGACCCCATACATCTGAAAAGTTCGAGAGGATGTTTAACTTGACGACTAGACTCCGAAAAAGGAAGTTGATGACTCTTCCCCTACTGACAAGCATCACACACTGCTACATCTTTATGACTAGACAAACTAGGAAGCTCATGACGACGCAAAACATGACGGACGATAGGAGTGGCTGGATGACCCAGACGAGCATGGCACTGTGACGACGAAGTACGAACTCCACTGAAAACCCGAGAGACTCCAGGCAGCTCCAAGCGGTAGAGACCATGGCAAAGGCGCCCACTAAGAAGCACGTCCCTCGTGGCCCGATCCTTAATAAAAAGATCAGATGGGTGAAATTCGCAAAACACATTATTATCATGAGTAAGCTTAGGAACGGAAAGAAGATTTCGTGTCACAGATGGAACTCTAAGAACATTACGAAGTTGAAGATTCCTAGCAGCATGTCTAGTAAGAAGAGATGCTTGACCAATGTGAGAGATGTGCATACCTGCCCCATTGGCTGTGTGAACCTTGTCGGAACCATGATAGGCCTCACGAGTGTGAAGCTTGTCCAGCTCGCTCGTCAGATGATCCGTGGCCCCAGTATCCATGTACCAGTGGGGATCAACGGAGTAGGACTGGGTCTAACCCTGTTGACCCTAGGGAGCCGGGCGATCGGCCATTGCGGCTTGACGCTCGTTGTTCCGAGTGTCCTTGCCGTCATTGCCGATGCCGAGAAAGCTCCTATGAAAGCGACGGTGGCACTTGGAGGCGAGTTGGCCGTCACGTCCGCACAACTGGCAGGTGCGAAGCGGGCAGCCGCCCCCTTGAAGAGTCGATGGCGGGGGAGCGGCCGGCTGCGGCTTGGGCGGCGCGGCAGGCGCCTTGCCCGAGCTCGGAGGTGTGCGTCCACCTTTGTAGGCGTCATGCGCCGAGGATTCAGTGGAGGCGACATGGAACGACGGGCCTCGACACGCTGCTCGGTGAGGAGTAGGCGTGAGTAGAGCGCATGCGGCGGCATCGACGTCTCATGCTCGTTGACGATCTCCACCAAGCCGTCGTATTCCTCGTCGAGACCGTTGAGGAGGTAGGAGGTGAACTCGGCGTTGGTGATCGGCTAGCCGATAGAGGCCAGCGTGTCCGCAAGGGACTTGACGTGGTTGTAGTATGCCGTGGCCGATAGGTTCAGCTTCTCGCACTCCCCAAGCTGACGACGAAGGGCGCTAGAGCGGGCCTGAGACTGCGCCGAGAAGGAGCGCTCCAGCGTGATCCAAGCCTTGTGAGAGGTTTTGGCGAAGACGATCATCCCGGCAACCTTCGGCATGAGCGACCCCTGGATGGCCGAGAGATTGGCCTGGTCCTGCCCGTCCAAACGCGATGGGCCTAGTTGTAGACCGGGCCATGAACGATGTCCACCAGCGCCGGGGGGCAAGGCAAGGTGCCGTCGATGTAGCCGAGCAGATGGTGGCTCCGGAGGAGCAGGAGGACCTGCGCACGCCAGAAGATATAATTATCCGGCGTCAACTTGATGGTGATGAGGAGCCCGAAGTGGAACGGCGTCGGTTGGCCGTGCATGGCCAGCATGGGAGCCGTGGGCGCAAGGGCCGCCGGTGCATCGGCGGGCGAGGACGGGGGCATCGCAGCCGCAGTTGCATGGCCCGCCGACGGGATGGCCAGGAGCGGGGCAGCAGCGGATGTGGTGGCGATGACCAGAAGAGCCGCTGTGGCGGCGTAGAGGTCCGACGTCAATGAAGAAGACGTCGAGTAGGAGAACATGGAGCCCACGCTTAGCGTGCCGATCTGAGGCATCGTCAAGGCGGCGCGGTCCAGCGGCGTGTTGAGGAGGGCGGCGAGGGAGGCCGGAAGATACCCGGCGTTGACGAGGCCGGACGAGGCAGCGGTGGACATAGCTGCAACGGCGATGTAGGAGTTTGGCGAAAGCGAAGGTGGGTGGTGGCCGGTGGTAGGATCGGAGGAGAAGGAGGGAGCGGCGGCAGCCAGAGAGAACCCTAGGCGGCGGCGGACGAAACCCTAACCTAGTCTGATACCATGTAAGACAAAGGTTTGGGGGATCCGGCACAACCCTCTGGGGGTGGCCTATCTCATATATATAATGGTACCAAAGGTACAATACAATACATGTACACAGACAGGTATACAGAAGCTATACAAGTCTAACACACACTACCTACATCATACAAAACCGGAGTACCGATTCAGCAGACCCTCAACGCACACCGCATGTGCATGCTCTAGTAGTCACCGCATCCGTCTTCACCAAACCCATCTTCATGCCTGTAGTCAACGCCCCCACGACAATAGACAATGCCACCGTCTGGCGCGTGTCCATCATCACGCATCCGCCCGAGTAGGTCACGTTGGGCCAATACAAGTCCATCATCACGCGTCTGCCAAGCGACGTGATTTTGGACGTAGAGGAAATCACGCCGCTCCAGCTCAGGACCCTTACATCAAGCAGCCACTTCATAAGCGATGCCGCCGAGATGGAGAACCATCTGATGCGTCCATTTTATATAGTGTTTTTAGTTATTTTTTATGACTAGAGGTACTTAGGGATTTCTGCATTTTATCGCGTCAGCGCGCACTATTATGTCTATGTACACAGGGAATCAAATATAAAAAAGAAATTCCATACAAGGTAATTATGCCAAGTATGGAATAAAATATGCTGATTACGAGCAATTAAAGCCTTCCTTGCGGAAAAAAAAATTCACTAGAGATAAAGAAATTCAGCGTGCACGACCGTACTTTTGTCCCTAATGGCTTCAGAACAACCGCCTCGTCAACTACTTCAACCATGTGTCCTTGAATGTCGAGCTAGACGAACAGAGCAGCCATCAGACCGAAAACAACACATAAAAATAACCTAGCCTCCGGAAGGGATCCAAAGGGGTATCAGCAGAAGGCTGCCATCTCCATCACCACTGCAATCCAGAAGGCCACAACATCGATCTCCATCATCACCGACACCATCTTCTTAATTTACATCACCGAATCTCTCCTCCATCTCGTTGTAATTTAGAAACTCCAATTTGTGGATTTGCACGTGTACTCGTATTATCATCCTTTTTTATTCATACTCTTATCATGCTTATATTTTGTGACTCCATGTGTGATTAGTTCATTTAGTTATTGGGAAGATGGGGAACCCCACACTACAACAAAGTAGGTAACCGATAGTAGCACTGGTTTAAATCAATTTGTGGATTTTCATTTAGTTATTGGGAAGATGGGGAAGATGAAAATGCTTATAGGTAACCGATAGTTAGTAGCGCTAGTTTAAATCAACACACTACAACAAAGTAGTGGTAGCGCTGGGTGCACTTCAGAGCTACCAGTAACGCTTAATGGTGGGTGAGATGTTGTACCGCGCTACCAGTACTTCCCCCATGGTGTGCCCCCGGAAAAAACGTATTGGTAGCGCGGGTTGTTCTCCACGCGCAACGACTAAATTCTGTAGTCACTATAGGAGAGCTCACCTGTGCCGACGGCCAAAACCTGTGCCGACGGTTTTTTATTGGGGCCGTCGGCACAGGTGCCTACGAGGCCACCCCACGATCCTGGCCGTCGGCACGGATATCCCCGTCGGCACAGCTACCCTGTCCCGACGGTCACCGTCGGCACAAAGCCAGCCGTAGGCACAGCACAGGTCCCCGTCAACGAAAAGGTGACGTCGCCCCCCTACTGTGCCGACGGTTTTACCGTCGGCACAGGTTGCCTTTTTTTCTTTTACCTCGTGCATCTGTACCAAACCTGTGCCGACGGTAAACCGTCGGCACAGGTTGCCTTTTTTTTCTTTTACCTCGTGCATCTGTACCAAACCTGTGCCGACGGTTGTACCGTCGGCACAGGTTCCTTTTTTTTACTTTAAGCCTATTTTCTTCATTTTAATGTTCTGTAAATTAAGTTTAATATGTTTAAAAAATATTCATTTTTATGTATATAGATACACCGAATAGATATATGTATATAGTTTCGCTGAAAATAGTCATCATGTTTTTTTACCCTAATCTTCATTTTTATGTATCTATTTATTACTCTCAATTAAGTTTAATATGTTTTATTCTTTTCTATATGTATATAGCTACGCCGAATAGCGGTCTCCACCCACATAAAATAATGTCGTGAATCTTGTCTCTCGGAAGTATTATATGCGAATCTTGGTCTGTGTTATCGCATGTGTATAGATATTATTGCAAGTGTTGGGGTGGATATTGGTTTTCCATGTACCTATGTCCTAACCTAACACAACCAAGCAAAAAAGTCCACTGGGCTACCCCTTTTCGACGCCGTTCAAAGGGGGTAGACGGGAACTTTCACTTTTTTTCCAGCGGGTCTAGAGTTTCACCGATGCGGGGCACCGGAGCACCGGAGCCCCACCAAAGTTGGTTTGCTATGTTCCTATGGCCTAACCTAACACAACCAAGCAAAAAAGTCCACTGCGCTACCCCCTTTCGACGCACGTCTATGGAGGTAGACGGAAACGTTAAGTTTTTCCAGCGAATTCAGGGTTTCGCCGAAGCGGGGCCCGGAGCGTCGGAATCCCACCCAAACCTAGGTTATGCCATACCATATGTATATAAGTGTGTTGTGTGTTTCAAATGTCCAAGAATCTACTCCTAGGTGTGACCGACATCACCGGCTTCACTTTCTCTCTAGTGAGTTTCTGCACTTAGAGGTGAAAACTCCCCTTTCGGGCGAACCGGATGGAATCTTGTGTCGATTTGGGGTAGACTTTGGTTTCTCATGTTCCTATGGGCTAGCCTAACACAACCAAGCAAAAAAGTCCACTGGGCTACCCCCTTTCGACACACGTCGATGTGGGTTGACGGAAACGTTAGGGTTTTTCCAGCGGATTCAGGGTTTCACCGAAGCGGGGCCCCGGAGCGTCGGAACCCCACCCAAACCTAGGTTGTTCCATACCATATGTATACAAGTGTGTTGTATGATGTAAATGTGCATTATCCTACTCCTAGGTGTGACCGGCTTCACCGGCTTCACTTTCTCTCTAGTGAGTTTCTGCACTTAGAGGTGAAAACTCCCCTTTCGGGCGAACCGGATGGAATCTTGTGTCGATTTGGGGTAGACTTTGGTTTCTCATGTTCCTATGGCCTAGCCTAACACAACCCAGCAAAAAAGTCCAGTGGGCTACCCCCTTTCGACGCACGTCTATGGGGGTAGACGGAAACGTTAGGGTTCTTCCAGCGGATTCAGGGTTTCACCGAAGTGGGGCCCCGGAGCGTCGGAACCCCACCCAAACCTAGGTTGTGCCATACCATATGTATACAAATGTGTTGTGTGTTGTAAATGTGCATTATCCTACTCCTAGATGTGACCGGCTTCACTTTCTCTCTAATGAGTTTCTTCACTTA
Source organism: Poa pratensis (assembly GCA_947311845.1). Classification (NCBI taxonomy): domain Eukaryota; kingdom Viridiplantae; phylum Streptophyta; class Magnoliopsida; order Poales; family Poaceae; genus Poa; species Poa pratensis. The sequence continues at coordinate 774,986 of CAMZMU010000073.1, read as the reverse complement.
GAGGTGAAAACTCCCCTTTCGGGCGAACCGGATGGAATCTTGTGTCGATTTGGGGTAGACTTTAGTTTTACATGTTCCTCTGGCCTAACCTAAAACAACCAAGCAAAAAAGTCCACTGGGCTGCCCCCTTTCGACGCACGTCTATGTGGGGTAGACGGCAACGTTAGGGTTTTTTCAGCGGATTCAGGGTTTCGCTGAAGCGGGGCCCCAGAGCGTCGGAACCCCACCCAACCTAGGTTGTGCCATGCCATATGTATAAAAGTGTGTTGTGTGTTGTAAATGTGCAATACCCTACTCCTAGGTGTGACCGGCTTCACCGGCTTCACTTTCTCTCTAGTGAGTTTCTTCACTTAGAGGTGAAAACTCCCCTTTCGGGCGAACCTGATGGAATCTTGGGTCGATTTGGGGTAGACTTTGGTTTCTCATGTTCCTATGGCCTAACCTAACACAACCAAGCAAAAAAGTCCACTGGGCTACCCCCTTTCGACGCACGTCTATGGGGGTAGACGGAAACGTTAGGGTTTTTCCAGCGGATTCAGGGTTTCGCCGAAGCGGGGCCCCGGAGCGTCGGAAGCCCACCCAAACCTAGGTTGTGCCATACCATATGTATACAAGTGTGTCGTGTCCAAGTTCCCACTCCGGGATGTGAGCGGGTTCACCGGCATCACTTTCTCTATACCGATTTCGTGGACTTTGAGGTGAAAACCCCCACTTCGGCTGAAACGGAGAGAATCTATGCAAGAGTTGCGGTAGCTCTAGGTTTTGGGTGTTCCTAGGTACTAACCTAGCACAACCAAGCAAAAAGTTTCACTTCGCTACCCCCTTTCGACGCACGTCTATGGGGGTAGACGAGAAAAGCTGGTCTTTCCTCCAGCGGGTCTAGGGTTTCGACGAAGAGGTGCTCTGGAGCGTCCGGATCACACCAAACCCTAGGTGGTGTTCTAACAACACCACAAAATAATAGAAGAATTGAAAAAATAATAATTGTGAATTATAATGGTCTAGAAATATTAACAACACCACAAAATAATAGAATAATTGAAAAAAAATGAGCTATGCCGACGGCTTTGCCGTCGGCACAGCTCCCCCTACCTACCTCATCCCAGGCTCGATCCTTCCCAGCCACACACAACACACACACACACATCCACGCATGCAGAACACACACGCGCACGCGCTTCGCCGCCGCCGCACCCTCCCACCCTCGCCGCCCGACGTCGGTCGCCGCCGCACCACCTCGCCCACCTCCCCGCTCCTCTCCGGCCCGCCGTCCGCCGTCCCTGTCGCCCCCACCACCTCGCCCACCTCCCCGCTCCTCTCCGGCCCGCCGTCCGCCGCCCGCACCTCGCCCACCTCCCCGCTCCACTCCGGCCCACCGTCGGCCGCCCGCACCTCGCCCCCTCCACCTCACCCCCTCCACCATGCACCCTCCCCGCTCGTCTCCGACCACGCCGTCCCCGAGGCCGGGCTCCTCTCCTCTGACCTCGGCCCCTAGCTCGCGCCCCGGCTACCTGCGCCCCGAGCCCGCCGCCCTCCCCTGCAGGTATGTTAGTGTTAGCTTTAGTTGTAGGATAGTTGTAGTTTTTTAATTTTCTGTTAATTAGTACTGTTAGTATGTTAGTGTTAGCTTTAGTTGTAGGATATTAGTGTGTGTTAGTTTGAGGGTTAGTATATTAGGGTGTGTTAGTATATTAGTGTGTGTTAGTACTGTTAGTATATTAGTGTGTGTTAGTTTTAGGGTTAGTGCCACTTTTAGTTGTAGGATAGTTGTAGGGTTAGAATTAGTAGATTTTAATTGCTTTTTAGGGTTAGGGATGATTATTAGGTAAAACAGAGAGATTTTTTGCTTATATATGTCAACTGTGTGCTTTTTCAGATGACGCTCAGTTTTATTAACCCTGTCGGCTCTTTATTCTTTATTGCTTCCCGCCAGCACCGTCGGTCCCGCGCGTCATTGCGGGGCTTCTTCTCCAGCTGAGGAGGGCCCGCCTCGGTGCCCCTGTTTCGTCGCCCCGCTTCCGTCGCGACCTCGACCTTCTCCGGCCACCGATCATGCTTCGAGGGTATAAATCTTTCGCCTCTCTTGCTGCATAGGTTTATTTTGGTCTAGATCACCAAGTCAGTCGCGTAACCCGAGTCATCCCGTCCGGAAGGGTTACAAATTTATAAATACGCAGGATTGTCCATCTTTGCATATTTATAACCGTAACACTTCCGGATTGTCCATGTTGGACAGTCCGAGTACGTGTAGATCGGGTCGTGTTCCATGTTCTACCCCTTCCTAAGACGAAAATTCGGCAGCACCTCCCCGTTGTTCTTCGGATGCACACCCTCTCGGCTTGACAAGCTCGAGACGTGTATTCTGAAGAACAGCGGGGAGGTGCTGTCGAAATTCCGTCTCGGGTCGGGGTAGAACATGGGACACGACTCGATCTACACGTACTCGGGCGGGATAGGCCCTCCTATTAGAAGTGTAGTTGAACCCTTGCATGTTGTAAAAGATAAAATTTGGCCGTAATTAATCTTGGTGTCATTGAATAAATTTATTATTACTTGGTGCATATTACGAAATGTGTTGTTCTTTGGATCCAATAAAGCAAAGGATGGCTGATAATGGTGGATGTACAGTGGCCGTATCAGTAAGATTAAAAGAACAGAGGAGTGGGAATGGAAGACCAATATGTTAGTGAAGGAGTTAGCGCGTGGTTCAAAGGCATCAGGAGTTCGTCCAAGGTGCCCATGCATTAATTGCAAGAATCGTGCCCGTCAGGGAAAGGATGAAATGACTAAGCATCTTTGGTTGTCTGGGTATATGCCTAACTACGTCACGAAGGTCGACTTTGCTCAGGTCGAACGTGACAGAGTTGAGGTGATGCGGCAGCGGATCAATGGCAATGAGTATGATGGGGTGAGAAACTTGCTAGATGATCTCCGCGATGCTGACATACCGGATTCGCCACCTCCACAGGAGGAACAGGAGGAACCAGAGGAACCGGGTGAACCGGAGGAACCGGAGCCAACCGCGAAGGCTTTCCTTGATATGATGGCCTCGGCTAAGAAGCCTCTATACGAGGGTGCAAACATTTCTCAGCTCGATGCCATAGCTCAAATACTAAGTGACAAGTGCCAGTACTCCACCACCCGTGCAGGCTTTGAAGCCAATCTGAAAACATTTGGTAACATGTTGCCCGAAGGGCATTGTCTGCCAAAGTCCATGCACGAAACGAGGAAACTATTGGGATCGCTCAGCATGGATTATGAAAAGATAGATTGTTGTCCAAAAGGTTGCCTTCTGTTCTGGAAACAGTATGCGGATGACAAGTACTGTAGTCTTTGTGGGGCCTCTAGGTATCATGAGAAAACGGAGCCCGATGGTCAGAAGACGCAGGGAAAAGTCGCTGTGAAGATTCTTCGGTACCTCCCATTCATAAAAAGAATCCAGCGGCTTTACTTTTCTGAGGAGACTGCCACACAGATGACTTGGCACAAGAAGGGGAAGAGATACGCCGACGAGTTCGGACGGAAAAAGATGGGACATCCATCTGATGGTAAGGCATGGGAGAATTTTGATGAGAAACACCCCGATAAGGCAGCAGATGCTCGGAATGTCAGAATTGCGATAGCAACAGATGGATTCAATCCATATGGTATGTCGAGTGCCTCGTACAGCTGCTGGCCCGTGTTTGTTATTCCGCTCAATCTCCCTCCCGGGGTCCTAATGCAAAGGAAGTTCATGTTTATGTCGCTGATCATTCCAGGGCCCGAATACCCGGGGAAGAATTTGAGTGTCTACATGCAACCGCTTGTGGATGATTTGCACCACTCATGGCACAATGGGACGTGGACATACGACCGAGCATCAAAGAAAAACTTCTTGATGAGAATTTGGTACCACTATTCCATGCACGACCTACCCGGGTATGCCCTATTCTGCGGATGGTGTACAGCTGGTAAGTGGCCATGCCCAGTGTGCAGGAACCGACTTGAGTTCACTTGGCTAAAGTCAGGTCGCAAGTATGTCGCGTTTGACAAGCATCGACCGTTCCTCAAAAGAAGGCATCCTTACCGAGAAGACATAAAAAACTTCACGAAGGGCAAAGTCGTGCGTGAAGAAAAAGAGATACCGAAGTTCGATGGTGCAACTGTTGATGCCGAGCTACGTGCTCTCGTGCCTGCTCAGGTACCTGGCCCAAAATTTGTGGGATATGGTGTAACGCACAACTGGACTCACGTGGCAGGCTTAACGCAGCTAGAGTATTACAAGGACCTCGAACTTCCCCATAACATCGATGTGATGCACACCGAAAAGAATGTTGGAGAGATGCTCTTTCACACAGTCCTGAACATTCCTGGGAAGTCAAAGGACAATGTCAAGGCTAGAGTTGATGTTGAGAAGCTCTGTGATAGGGAGAGATTACACATGCAGCCTCCTGACCGCCGTCGAAAAAATTGGTTCAAGCCGAATGCACCCTACTGCCTTGATAATATCCAAAAGAAGGAGACATTCAAGTGGCTCAAACACGACGTGATGTTCCCTGATGGTTATTGTTCCAATATAAGTAATGGAGTCAATCTTGTAAAGGGAAATGTCACTGGGCTCAAGAGTCACGACTATCATATATGGATTGAGCGGTTGATGCCGGTGATGGTTCGAGGGTATCTCCCCGATCGTATCTGGCGAGTGCTTGCGGAGTTGAGCCATTTCTTCCGCACGCTCTGTGCGAAGCAGATATGTCCCGTGATTATTGGGAAGCTGCGTGATCTTGTGCCGGAGTTGCTATGCAATTTAGAGAAGATCTTTCCGCCAGGCTTCTTTGTTCCGATGGCACATCTCGTTGTGCATCTCGCGAACGAGGCACTCTTGGGTGGACCGGTGCAGTTTCGTTGGCAGTTTTGTATTGAGAGAGAGTTCAAGTATATTCGAAACATGACTGGAAACAAAAATAGGATTGAAGCATGCATAGCTGAGGCAACAATACTTCGGGAGATGGCAGACGCCGTGACAACGTACTATCCCGATGAAGTATCCACTATGCATAACCCGGTCTCTCGGTACAATGTCGACGAGCCCAAGCATGACCCCAAGCTCCTCCTCTTCCAATGTCCCGGTGGCAAGGCCGGTGGTGGTGTAAAATGGCAGTTGACCAAGGAAGAGAAGGATTGCATAATGCTCTATGTGCTTATGAACATGACGGAAGTAGTCGGTTTCATCAGGTAAAATGGTGAACAAATTACTTTGCAACTAGTAACTCGGTTTCGGTCTAATACCTATTTTCTCCTTTTAGCCAATTCCAAGATGAACAGTGGTCGGGAATGGCGGATCCCTCTCCCGCGGAGCTGGACACTCTTCTGAAAGAGGGTGCTCACGGAGGAAAAAAATTTGTGTCTTGGTTCATGGAAAAAGTAATTTCTAACCTGTCCCTCTTAGCTTGCAATCTGTGACTTGTCCCTCTTATTACACGTAACTAATGCACAAAACAATTTGAACCGTACTTGTAGGGAGCTGATCGCAACGTTGAGATGACGGATGAGTTGAGATGTGTTTCCCAAGGTTTTAACCGTACCGTCATGAAGTATGAGAAGTATGATGTGAATGGGTTCCGCTTCCATACAGAGTATCACCAGAATAGTCGGCCGAATGCAAAAACTGTAAATACTGGGGTCTTCACCAAAGGATCCAGAGGAGCCGATGGAGCCGATTACGTAGATTACTACGGAAGGTTAGAAAGGGTATACGAGCTGAAGTTCAATCGTACGAACATAGAACTCAAGCTCGTTGTGTTCCAGTGCCATTGGTTCGACCCACGCACTGGACCACACGGTGGACAGAGAAGTGACCCTTCCATTGGGTTAGTTGAAGTTAAGCCTTCAACCACCTATAGCGGAGCCGATGTCTTTGTTGTGGCTCACCAAGCCAAGCAAGTTTATTATTTGCCCTACCCATGCCAGAAAGAGAACCTCAAGGGCTGGGAAGTCGTGTTCCGGGTATCGCCACATGGTAAGCTACCCATGCCCTCTGCCGACGATTACAACAACATTGACCCTAAAACATACGAGGGAATTTTCTATCAAGAGCAAGAGGACTTCGGGGACTTTGCCTTACAAACGGGTGGTCTTGAGGACCTCGAGAACGATGCACACACTCGTGGTGAGTCAGTGGTGGATCTGAAGGACATAAATATGCTCTCGAAGTTACAGGCGGACAATGCCGACGATGACGAGCCTCCACCGTGCGATGAGCCTCCAACCTACTACACACGTGATAGTGATAGTGATAGTGAGAATGAGAACCAACTTAATTATGAGAGTGATTATTCGGGGTGAGCGTCTTTTATGTCTCTATGCTTAGTATTTTTTTTCAACATGCTTCTTAATTGCATTACATCTTTATGCTTGGTGTCTACATGTTATTATGTCTTTATGCTTTAGTATTTATTTTTCAACATGCTTCGTCATTGCATTACGTCTTTATGCTTACTGTCTACATTTTATTATGTCTTTATGCTTACTTGTTTTCTCTTTCTCAATGCAGGTGATTGAACAATATGAGCCAAGGCAAGGAAAACTCCTCGTCCCTGCTTAGTAAGATTAGAAAGATGACGGTACGGAAGCCTGGGTTACACGGAGTGGACGACCTTCCACCTCGCGTTACGCCGTGGACGAGGGTGCGTGAGTAGGACGAGGTGGAGGACGAGGTGGAGTAGACGTGGCGGAGGACGAGGTGGAGTTGCCCTCCGCTTCTGGCGACGTGGCTTCCCAGTCTAGACACGAGGTGGAGGACGAGGCGAGACCGAGTCTAGACACGAGGTGGGGGTGGAGGACGAGGTGGAGCTGGCGCCGAAGCGGCCGCGGATGCGTGGCGAAGTGGGAGTCCCCGACGAGGACATGGAGCCTAGGAGCGAGGAGGCGAAAGCCCTCATTGTTCCTCAGGGCGTTGAGTAAGTGTACTAATTTTGTAATTTTGAACATGTAATTTCATTGTGTTCATAACAATTTGGCATATGTACTAATGTTTGATTATTGTGCAGCAAATGGACATGGCCAGCACCTAAGATTCCCTGCACACCTGGGAGCTTGCTTGGAGCTCTAATTAGGCAAAATTGGCCGGGCTTGTACACCGTCGGTCCCGACGTCGCGGCAAAGTTAGCCTATAGATGGGTGGACTATGAGGTTGCCCCTATCCCGGGCTTCGAGACAGCTGCTGACGCCGTGATCACCAGGTTTTGGGTAAGACATATTTTTTGAGTTCCGTTCATAGTTTATGACTCCACCGTGCTAACTCATGACTCTCATAATTTTTTATGCATGGTTGAAGAAGCATTTTCGGGTGGCGGACGAGCATAGAGAGAGGCGCCTAGCACTTTGCGCGCTCATTGTGTGAGGTTGACACGACAACAATTCTACAACCAAAAGCATACGTCCGCCAATATTTTCACGTATGAGAAGACGGGCAAGAGGGCCAAGAAGGCGGAGAATGTCAAGACGGCACAGAAGATGTCGAAGGAGGAATTCCTTTCGGTAAGTAAACTGTCAATGAAATTCTATATTGCTGCTAAGTTGCCATTGCATTATCTATTCTTGAATTGCATTTTCAGGTTATGCCCGACTGGGCCGACGGCAAAGAAGACACATGGGATGCGTTGGTTACGAGGTGGGTCGGGGGAGACCCCGAGTTCGACGCCGTGAGCCAGCGGAACAAGGCAAACTGAGTCACCGAGGGAACACACAGTGCGGGAAGCTGCAACATCTTCCGCTTTAAGGAAAAGCTGGTATATATATACATGGAATGACCTCCATTTATTTTCCCCTCATGTTTCTACTTGCTACGGATGACATTTCTTTTCGCGATGCAGGACGCCGATAGGGGGGAGCTAAGCTCTGAGTTGCAATCGTGGCAGAAGATGAAGGAGAAGAAGCGCGATCTATCGAAGCCTCAGCCCCAGTGACGAGGGGTACCCTCACCAAATCCCATGGTTAAGGACCTAGGGTTGAGTTTATGGGGAGAGAACGTGGTAGTGCTGATAGTTTCGTCGGCTGACAAGCAGAGGCAAAGATTTACCCAGGTTCAGGCCACTCGGGTGGAGGTAAAGACCCTACTTCCTGCCTGTCTGTTATTGATCGCGTGAGATTATGAGGTTACAAGGTGGCTCCGGCGAGATGATGATTTCGCTAGAGATTTGGTGGTTCGAGTATGGCTTGGTCCCTCGATCGGCACCCCTCCCAGCCTTTAAATAGGCTGGGCCTCGGGAGTTCTTAACCGACCTAGTTTACACATATGGAAAGTTCTAAACCGACTATGCCTATGTCTAATCTTGGAGGGTACTCCATCTTCTTGGGCCTCTTGTCTTTGGGCTTTGAATAGGCTCTTCAATATTGGGCCTCAGTCGTCACGTGCACCAGGTACCTTCACGGTAGGGTACCCGAAATGTATATCCATGTCAGTAGCCCCCGAGTACTTGTCTGACTCGAAGAATCAGGCATGGACGCTTTCATAAGTGCACGTCATATGCTTTGTATTTACAATTGGAATTCCTGTATGAATAGCACATGTTGGCTATGTCGAGTATCTCATCGACTGTGGTTTTTTGCTTATGATGATCAAGGGATAATAGCTTAGCAGGCCCAGTACACTCGACGGATCGGGGCTGGTTAACTACACATTTGGGTAAAACCTTACTAGCTTTCGATCAGACTCGAGTCCCCGGACTTGAATCTGGAACAAACTGGTCAGATTCGACTAGGTCGGGGAGGTCTTACTGAGTCGATCTGCAGTATAGATTTAAATTTTACCCAACACGTCCGTCGGGATTTTTCATCATGTCTGCTGACACGGAAAGTATAAGGATTGACGTTGCTGGAACGGTCCTTAGCCCAATTCGAAAGTTCGGCGGGTCTTACCTTTGCACCACGCGTACAGCATCCGAGGAATTTGCGGCGGACGCAACTCGGGAATGTTTCGAGTATGATTTTGTATATGAACTGAGCCGATTCTTTTGTCGACTGACTTTTTGACGTTATTCTATCGGGTGCGCGACAGCGCTCCCGATGGGAGTAGCCCCCGAGATTGTGCTTTATTACTTTGCAATGGAGGATAATCTCAAATCCTTTACCATTTGATATGTTAGTCGAAGAAATTTTGTGCCGTAAATCTATCGAGTGCACGACAGTGCTCCCGATGGGAGTAGCCCCCGAGATTATGCTGTATTGCTTGTAATGGAGGATAATCTCAAAATCATATTTTCTTGAGCATCTCCAATCGAAGAATTTTTTGATATGCTCCCGATGGGAGTAATATGCGTCAGTCGAAGGAACGGCCGAGTGACCAATTTTGTCTTGACATTGCTTTTGCACATCCAAACCAAACAGGGCAGTCGAGTGACCAATATGCGTTTGAGCGGACTCGAATGTATTTTTGATCAAAGCGCTTGTGATGACGTCAGGGATGACGTTCTTTGGCGACTGCGCTGCCTTCCACGCGTCGCGTGCATTATGCTGCGATGGATGGGACGTGACACATAGGTGGGCTCATTTGTGCAGAGCTGACCGAACAACGGTGCAGTTTGGACTTGATTTGACCGCTCGGGCCCACTTTTTCTGGAGAGGTGATTATGCGTGCGTAGTGGGCGGAGTGGCCGACGACGGTTGCCCTCCGCGTTTGCCACGTGTACGGTGAGATTGCGTGCATAACGCACGGTTAAGATCTGAATGGCTGTGATTACCTTTGATTTGAGGTAAATAGGGGAAACGGCGCTGGCATTGTTTTTACTAGCCAATTGCTCTGCGCGCCGCCCCTGTTCCATCTTCTTCCTCGCGCTCCTGCTCCATTGTTCTCACGCCCGAGCTTTTGCTGCTCTCCCTAGCCACCACCGCCATGGCGCCAAAGAGGAAAGCCTCCGCCACCGACGCGCCCGCGACTGACGCGGCCGCCGTGAAGGGAAGAAAGCTGCGGCAGGCGCATCTGCGGCCACCGCCGACCTCAAGAAGAGCGATGGTGACTGGATGAAGTCCACAATCAAGGCAGCCCACCTCGAGAAGTTCCGCGAGGACGGATTGCTGCCGCCGGCGGACCAGCTTACCGTCCACGCGCCATCGAAAGAGGTACTCCCTGAGCCTCGCGCAAATGAGCGCGTATGTTTTGCGGAATTTTTGCCTAGGGGTCTATCTTTTCCCCTCCACGAATTCGTTCGTGGTTTGCTGTACGCCTATGGGGTGCAGATACATGATCTCACCCCAAACGGCATTATGCGCATAGCTTGTTTTATGGTGTTGTGCGAGTGCTTCCTAAAAGTTGCTCCCAGCTGGGCACTCTAGAAGTTTATCTTCATGGTTCGGCCCAACAACCGAGGCGGCCGAACCTATCCAGTCGGAGGCCTGCAGATCCAAGTACGCAGCGACACCCGATACTTCGCCCTGAAGCCAGTCAACTCGGCGTAAGGGTGGAGGAAAAGGTGGTTTTATGTGCTCGTCGACCAGGAAGGGGTCCCAGCGTTTTCGACTGCTGGAATAGCCGCTAGGACGAAGGCCTGGGACCATGAGCTTTCGACTGAAGAAAAGGCGGAAGCATCGCCTCTGCTGGAGACGATTGGAGGGCTGCTAAACAGCGTCATGGGTGTGCATTTGATTGCCACTTTTGTGAAGATGCGGGTATGGCCGCTCCGCACTCGCGCCCACCCAATGTGGGAGTATGAGGGTGCACTCGACGCCACCCGAATGAGAAAGGAGGAGCTGTCAAAGAGTGAGTTGGTGTCGCACGTGCGGTCCATTACCAGCATGAAGTCCAGCGAGCCCTGCAACGTCGACTGCCCTGTCGCTCCTTATGGGGCTGAAAAGCCTTTGCCAGAGGTTAGTGAACCCACGTATTTATGATCTCCTAATTTTGTTATTTTGTTATGCATCTTTGTGACTTTCGACTACTGTATGTTGTATGCAGGGCCACTCGACTGCCTCAACCCTTCCTCCTCTTCCCGAAAATGGTCCAACCCATGAAACAGAGGTGACGGTAGAAGCGAAGGGAGGAGATGAATCGCCTCCACCTTCGGCTACCACATCTTCGACAGAAGAGGCCGAAGAGGAAAGGGTTGAAGAAGCCCAGGACAAGGAGCTTGCCACGACTGATGATGTGAACGAGGTCCCTACTCGCAAGCGCCATCGGGCGGCCCAAGTTGTGTCTTCCTCTACGAGCTCACCCGCGAAGGAGGATTTGAGGGATGATGGAGACTCAGGTTCGTCTCCTAAGACCACAGCTGCTCCTTTGGACGTGAGCCCGTTGAGCTCAGCTCCTCCTCCTTAGTTGGGTGGGGAGCTATGTTTTGGGGGTCCCAATTTTGACAACCTTGATAGCGAAGAAGAAGAAGAGCACATGTATGCGTCTGAACATTTTGTACTTAAGTTTCTGCTTGTTGATAGTCTTGCTTATGTTGTATTTCCTCTGTCGCTTGCAGTGCTGAGACTGTGCGACCTCCAACTCCTCCAACCGAGAGAGCTTCGACTCCAGATCAGCCAAAAGCTTCTCCTGTTGCGGCTGAGGTTGTGAAAACTATAACCACGGCCACTACCATTGAGGCCGCCAAGATCGCGAGTGCGTCGACTCCAGAAATTGGGACTTCTGCTGCCAAGCCTGCACCTTGGGTTGGACACGTAAGGGTCATTTGTCTAGCCCTTATACTGGGACTATTTGTGTATAACTTATGTTGTTTTCGTGTGCATGCAGCCCTTCTACCTCAACCTGGTGGAATCGGGCAAAACTTTTGTCCAGGTTGAACAGGAAAGGGACAATCTGCGCGCTGCCATGGAGCAACTCAGCCGTAAGTGTGTTTGGCTTCTGGAGTCGGAGTTGTTTTTGCTCTGTCTTTGCTTTGTCAATTGTGAATAAGATCTGGCCATCTATCTCAGGCGACAAGGCATCGGCTGAGTCCCGGGTGAAAGATCTAGAAGATGCCCTCGCCAAGCAGCGCGATGAGTCGAAGAAGGCTTTGGATGATGCCAAGAACTCGGCTGCCTTGCGCGAGAAAGAATATGTTGAGCGCTTGGCTAGCCTCACCCGAGACGTAGGCGGTGAGTCGAATTCACCACTTTATGTCAACTTCCTTTGCCTCGGAATGTTGTGTAAGAGTTTCTGTTTCTTCTGATTTATGAAGGAGCTGTTGGCGCACCTGCATCTGTAGACCAGGTGAGTGGCAATTTGTCCCTCGAGCGTGTTATTGGTGACTTGGACGTCGTCTCCGCCCAAGCCAAGGATGCACTCGCCAAGTCTACAAGCACACTCGGCGCCGTATTCAAGGGCGTATTCCCCTCTGGCCAACCTCCGTTGACTGTGGATGGATTTGCCGACGTCCTAGGCCCGGGAACTTTGACTATGGCGAGTTTTGCGCGCACTTCGACGGTACGCGGCTCAGAGACCACCCTCAAGCTCCTTTTAGGTCATGGTATAGAGGGTGACTTCGAGGCCGCTCTATCTGACTTCCCTCGCAAGCCGGGCGGGAAGCTGGTGTCCCTAAAGCATGTGAACGAGCCAGCTGCAAAGTTGGCTGCAATTTTTATGAACACCATGGAACGCCAGGCAGCAGAGGTCGCCGCCCGTCCGAGTAGAGCTAGGTCGGAGTCGATCTCTGAGAAGTAGGGCGGCCGCGCCTTTTATGTCTTGTAATTAAACTTATTACCATGCGAGTATGCAAGTGCCTTTGCTACCTTTGTATGATTTTAAGTTCCTTTGTTATGCCACTGCCTGTAAGGCTATTCGCCTAAGCTTTGTGATGAGTTTCTCATGAAATTTTTATGATGTTTGGAATAGAAATAGCCAGCCGCCACGTCATCCAGCTCGTCGCGGCATCGTGCCCCTACTCGATCCCAAGCTCAGGTGGCAAACGATGCCGCAATAATGCGTTATATGAAGGCTCGAGTCGCAAAACTGGAGCAAGAGCCGGAGAGTGCCCGGAGTGAGCTGGATAGGATGAGGGCTAGGCCTGCTCTACCCACTCAGCGAGAGGAGTATGTGCTTGGCGAAATGGAGATTGTGAACAGACAACTCGAGTGTAAGCATGAATACTCTTATCTCAAGGATTCATAGTCTGTCCTTTGTGTTTACCCAACGTGTGTTGTTACAGGTTTTGTTCCAGATTTCCAGGCGGAGCAAGCTCGTGTAGAGGAGCAGTTGAACAATGAAACTGACGAACCCACGACTGGCCGTTAGCACTTCCGCTTGGACAAGCACCGAGGACGCATACTCGCGACTCTACAGGATCGGGTGTGGCGGAGCACTATGCTGCTTGAGTTATTCAGGTCGGCCTTCAGTCGAATCAACCAGACGCTTTTCCCGACTGGGCCGCAACCTTAAGGAATCCACGCTTTGATTGGGCTTTTCGGGAGTGCAGGTCCCATTCGGGATTTTTTCGCCCAAAAGCTTGTGGATGGGGCCAACGCAACGATGGCATACCTTAGAAGTCAGCGCCCGAATTTGCAGCTACGTCCACCCGTGCCTGGATCGTCCTTGTCCCAATCGCATCTGGACGATACAGTCGAACATGCGACGGTGTTGGTCGAGTGTTATAACACTCAACTTATGGGCCCCATTCTCCCAGTCAAGGATGAACCAGAAGATTATGGTATTTATATATAGGGAACAGCCCCCGAGTGTAAATTTGCCACTTGTACATAATGTGTATTTGTATGTATGCAGCCCCCGAGTGTATTGAGTGGGGTTGTATGAAAAACACAGGACATGAATTCTACAGCCCCCGAGTGTAACGAGTGAGACTGTGATTTTTTTGCGATGATTGAAGATTCAACTCATGTTATTGAGCAACTTTTTGTTTATGTATGATTTTGACGACCCAGCCCCCGAGTGTTCGAGTGCGGCTCGGGTATTATGTTTTGAAGATGGAGCGAGAGCTCAACCCCCGAGTCTTCGGGTGAGGCTAAGGTTGTGCGACTAGTTTATGCGAGTAGTAAACACGGAGAAATATGAGAAATCATTGACTATATTCCATTTTTGAATGTTAGGCTGCAGGCCGCCTCATTAAAAACCTTCCAGTCCCCTTAGGTACCCTGGTAAGGAAAAGAGCGCATCTGAAACCTGCAGCCATCCGACATATGTGCCTATTACATTGTGCGACTGAGCGATCTAAGCATAGAAACGGCGCAGCTGCGCAACGTTCCAAGGATTGTGCGAGAGTTCGCCTGTCTTCGCGTGCTTCAGTCTGTATGCTCCACCACCAATGACCTCGGTGATGATGAAGGGTCCTTCCCATGGAGAAGCAAGTTTATGCACCTTCTTTTGCTTCAGTCGAAGTACCAAGTCGCCAACCTCGAAGGATCTGGTACGCAGTCGACGGCTGTGATAGTTGCGGAGGTCTTGCTGGTAGACAGCTGTGCGTGCTAGCGCCGTGTTGCGTGCTTCTTCGAGTAAGTCGACTGCATCTTCGAGTGCTTCATCTGCCTCATCCTCATTGTATGCTTCGACTCTTGGTGCATTGAACCTTACGTCTGATGGCAGGATTGCCTCTGCTCCGTAGACCATGAAGAATGGGGTAAATTGTGTTGAGGCATTGGGTGTTGTGCGTAGGCTCCATAGCACCGATGGGAGTTCTTCGACCCAAGCACCCGCAGCCCTTTTGAGTGGCACCAGGAGGCGTTTCTTGATTCCACTCGTCACAAGTCCATTGGCCTTTTCGACTTGGCCATTGGATTGCGGGTGTGCCACAGATGCATAATTGAGCGTAATGTCCTGCTCTTTGCAAAGGATTGAAACTCTTCAGCTGTGAAGTTTGTACCGTTATCAGTGATGATGCTGCTTGGCACGCCGAAGCGGTATATGATGGATTTTATGAAATTGACTGTTGTAGTGGCAGTCGAACTTGTGATAGGGACTGCTTCGATCCACTTGGTGAACTTGTCGACTGCCACCAGAAGGTGAGTATGCCCTCCATGGGAGGATTTTTTGAGTGGCCCACCATATCGAGCCCCCATTGGGCGAAGGGCCAGGCCAATGGTATTGTCTTCAACGCCGATGCGGGTGCGTGCGGCTTTGTGGCGAACTTTTGACAGCCGATGCACCTTTTGACTATGTCCTCCGCGTCTTTGAGTGCTGTGGGCCAGTAGAAGCCTGCGCGAAAGGCTTTGGCTACGAGTGATCGACTGCTGGCATGATGCCCGCAGGTACCTGCATGAATATCACGAAGGATGGCTTGGCCATCTTCAAATGCTATGCAACGTTGGAACATACCTGATACGTGCGCTTGTATAGTTCACCGTTGATGACGGTGTATGCTTTAGATCGTCGAGTCACGCATCGTGACTCTGTTATGTCTTCAGGTACCTCGCCGCGGAGTATGTATGCGAGGAAAGGTTGAGTCCATGTTGGCTCGATGAGGAGCACTCGACTGGCTGGTCCTCTGTGCTAGGTGCACTACTCTTGGCTGGTGCGGCTGATGTAGGAGATGCTCGCTTTTTCTAGATGGATCTGTGCTCGATGCGCTCGAAAAGACACGCGTGGAACAGGTGCTTTGGTCGCGCTGATGTTGGCTAGCTATAAGCTTCTTCGTTGCTCTCACGCCATATGTGTCGCAACTCGCAGCTTCGAAGCTGTCTTCCATGATGTTGTACAGGTCGCGGTAGGTGATCATATTGTCTGCGATTGCATCACAGGCCTTCATTGTTTGCTGCACCACCAGATTTGAGTCACCGTAGATCATCAGTCGAGTGCACCCGAGGGCTTTGGCCATCCTCATGCCGCGGATCAGGGCCTCGTACTCCGCTTCGTTGTTTGATGGGAACTCGAACCCCATTTGCAGGATGTAGCGGAGCTTGTCGCCTTTTGGTGATATGAGGATGACACCTGCGCCTGCGCCTTCATTTTTCTTCGAGCCGTCAAAGTACATAGTCCATGAGTTGGATACATCTGGCGCTCCTGGGAGCTGAGCTTCAATCCACTCGGTGTGGAAGTCAGGTAAACTTGTGCTTTGATGGCCTTCGGGTAATCATACTTGATGTCTCGTGGTGCTAGCTCGATGAGCCATTTTGCGACTCGCCCAGTTGCATTGGGGTTTGTGAGGATGTCCCGATCCCTGAGGTGCTAATTACAGTGATCGGGTGCTCGGAGAAGTAATGCGTCAGCTTCCTTGAGGACATGAACACGGCGTAGGCCAGCTTTTGATAGTGCGGTACCGCTGCTTTGATATAGAGAGCACTTCACTCAAGTAATAGACTGGACGTTGTATGCTTTGGATGTGTCCCTCCTCCCTTCCTTCGACTACCAGTACGGTGCTCACCACCCTGTTAGTTGCGGAGACATATAGGTACAGTGGCTCGCGTTCCCTTGGTGCGACGAGGATTGGAGGGCTTGTGAGGACTCGCTTGAGATCCGTGAAGGCTACTCGCCTTCTTGTGTCCACTCGAATTTGTCTGTTTTCTTCATCAGTCGATAGAACGGGAGTGCTTTTTCGCCTAGCTTGCTGATGAATCGACTGAGTGCTGCGACTCGACCCGCCAACTTTTGCACGTCATGGAGTTTTGAAGGCCTTTGCATCGTCAGGATGGCCTGTATTTTCTCTGGTCTGCCTCGATTCCTCGAGCCGAGACTAGATACCCGAGGAGTTGTCCGGCTGGCACACCGAACGTGCACTTCTTCGGGTTGAGCTTGATGTGGAAGCGTTTGAGGTTTGCGAACGTCTCTCGCAAATCATCGAGTAGTGTGTTTTCCTCCTTGTTGTGATGACGATGTCATCTACATAGACCTGGACGTTTCGCCCAATTTGCTTCTTGAGGCAATCTTGCATCATGCGCTGGTAGGTTGCGCCTGCGTTCTTGAGCCCGAAAGGCATTGTGGTGTAGCAGTAGACCCCGAGTGGGGTTATGAACGCCGTTTTCTCTTCGTCATCTTCCTTCATCCTTATCTGATGGTAACCCGAGTAAGCATCCAGGAAGGACAGCGAGCGCACCGGCGGTGGAGTCGACGATCTGGTCGATTCGAGGTAGTGGAAAGTGATCCTTTGGACAGCACTTATTGAGTGCTGAAATCTACGCACATCCGAAGGATATCTGTGTTCTTTTTCTCCACGAGTACGGGGTTGGCCACCCATTGTGATTTTTTGATCTCTCTGATGAAGCCTGCTGCGAGTAGTCTGTCGACTTCGGCTTCGACTGCGGTTCTTTTGGGCCGGATATACGGCGCATTGTTTGCTTGACTGGTTTAGCATCTGGAAATAATTGTAGAGAGTGCTCGGCGAATTCCTGGGAATACCTGGCATGTCGGCTGGACACCACGCAAATATATCCCAGTTCTCACGGAGGAATTCGACGAGCGCGCTTTCCTATGCGATAGGCAGACTCGACGAGACATTGACTGTCTTGGTCGGGTCAGTCGGGTGCACTTGATGCGACCTTGTGTCATTGGTGGCGTTAAATGCTCTGTCGACTGCCACTTTTTGTGCTCCGGCATAAGTGTTCGATCATTGGAAACGCTAGGTCAGCGAGTGTTGCTTCCATACCGAACATCTCAGAGATTTTGCTAAACTCTCGGTCGCAAGAGTCAGACTTTTGGAAGTTTCCTTTGACTGTGATTACTCCTTTTGGTCCAGGCATTTTCAGCTGGAGGTATGCATAGTGTGGACCGCCATGAACCGAGCAAACGTCGGACGTCCAAGTATGGCGTGATATTGTGACTTCAGTCGACGACTCGAACTCGATCGAATCTGTCTGAAGTGGTTCTTGTCCCCGAACGTTACGTCGAGTTGTATGGTGCCTCTGGGCTTATTGCTTTGCCTGGGACGATAGCGTGGAAGGTATTTGAGGATTTTGGCTGGTTTTGACTGACCTGTTCATTTTGCGGAGCGTATCTGCAAAGATTATGTTTATGCCGTTGCCACCATCCATGAAGAACTTGGACATGGCGTAACCTCCAATTTGGGCGTCGAGTACCAGAGCGGAGTGCCCTGGACGACGCACCGATGGTGGGTGATCCTCTCTGTTGAAGCTTATCGCTGTCTCGGATACCTTCAAGAATTCAGTTACAGCAGGAGGTGACATGACCGCCATGTTTACTTGTCGAGTGCGAAGTTTTTGCTCCCTGTTGGAAGGGCGACCTTTCTGTATCATGTGCATCTGCCCTTGGGTTGGAGGGTACTGAGGTTCGTCCACCCGAGGTACAGGTTGTATGGCACCCACGATGTTTTCGCCTGCATGAGGCTGTGGTGGTGGAGGTAGTGCCATTAGAACAGGCACATTATTTGGCTGAAGTACGGGCGCGGGTGCGTGTGCGTGTGCGGCTGTTGCCTTTCTGAGATTTATGTAATCAGACGCCATTTGTTCGAACTCCCTGCATTTTCTCATCGAGTGATTGGAGCATAGTTTTCCGTCCTCTCCTTTGTACAGGTGTAAACTGCAATCAGCATCCATCTTCTCTTCGAATGATCGCTCAGATTGTGCCCCGGATCTTGACTTGCGTCAGTCCTTCCTCTTGTAGCTATCACTGCGTTGGCAGCGGTCTCGACTGTCCCGACGATCTTCTCGACTGTCCCGTCGATCATCTCGACTGTCCCGCGATCTTCTAACCGCCGGTCGCTTCTGTCTTGGTCGTTGCGGGGCGTGGAGAACCTAGCCGCCATGAACTCGGGTCTATCGTCGTCGTAGTGACGTTTTGAACGCTTACGCCTTCGGTCGTCTCTGTATGAGTCTCTGCGGTTTCGACTGCCACCATCATGATTGTCACGGGGTGAGGACCCGCGTGTGGTGCATGCCATGTCTTCTCCATCTGCCCACTCAGTCGCGGTCATCAAGAGGTTAGCCACAGAGGTTGGCTTTTTGCGACCAAGTGCTTCTTTGAGGTCTCGCCTGGCGAGTCCCATTATGAAAGCGTCCATGGCCATATCTTCTGAAATTACTCCGACTGAGTTGCGTATCTCAGTCATCGTCTGATGTATGACCTCAACATTTCATCTGATCGTTGAACACAAGCTCGAAGCTCCTCAAATGTTTTTGGGCGCTCACATGGAGGCTCAAAGTTTTTGATGAAGTCATCGCGGAAGTGATCCCACGAGTCATACTTTGATGGAGGTAGGGCCTTGAGCCAGTCGCGGGCTGTGCCTTCGAGCATGAGTCATATGTATTGCATGGCTGTGGTGTTTGTGCCTCGCTGGCACGCGACAGCCAGCCTGTAATCTTCCAGCCACCCAGAAGGTTCCTGTCGACCCGTGTACTTGGGTTGTTCAGATGTGAGTTTGAACCCTTTGGGCATCCGTGTCTCGCGGACGCGTCGAGTGAAGCACAGAGCTCCATGCGACTGAGTCTCCTGATCAGAGTATGAGTCGCTGCTATAAGATCTGCATGATCTGCTCCTGGATCTACGCCTACGCGAGCTGCTTCTTTCATTCGAGTGATGGCGGCGACCACTGCGATTATGCTCTTCGCGACGTGTGTCAACGATGTCACGATCTCGACTCCCTCCTGGAGCTGTTGGAATTTGGCGTATAGCCTTTGCTGCTAAGGCGAGTGATTTGATCTGTTGGCGATGCAATTTTGCATTGAGGTCATCAGCTGGAGGCTTGATTGCCTCGAGGTATGCTGCGGTGGTAAAGAGAGCACCCGCGGCTGTTTTGGGTACTGGCACTCTTTCCGCGTCGTATGTCATGAAAGAGTTGCCTAGGTTGCAGGTGAGTGCCGCCCTCTCCTCCGCGAGAGGTGTGACAACCTTGATCTGGGTCTTGTGTCTGCTTGCCCGGTGGAGCTCAGGGAGAGCTGTCTTTTGCGCTCACTCGACAAGCTAGCTTGCTTTTTGCGTTCTTCGAGTGTTGCTCTGATATGCTGCAGTCGAAGCGTTTCCTGCTAGGTGAAGTACTAGAAGGTCAACATCTCCTCCCGTGTTGCGTCCATGGGCATCATTGTGCACTCCTTGATGACTTTATCTGCTTTTGCTGCCATCTCAGCAGTGATTATGAGAGTTGTAACTCCGTCCGGCATGGTAACCGTGCACGGGAATTCTGTAGGCCTGCGGCTGGCCGTAGCTTCTGATGATTCTGCGGCGATGGCGATGTAGACCTGCTGGGGTATCACCCGAGGATATGTATATGTGTGTTCGAGTCCCACCATGAACATGACGTCATCATCAAGGCTCATGTCGGAGTCGATATGCCCATCGAGTGGTTCGTCTGGACGGATCTCGCTGTCGATGCCTTCACCGCCTATGCTCATCTCGATGTCAGCGAAATCGTTATGAATCTCAGAGTCGAGGTTGTTGTTGGTGCAGATCTCGGAGTCGACGTAGTTGTCGATATGAGTTTCGGGCTCGTCGAAGTCGCTGAGGGAGATCCCGTAGTCGAAAGTATCCTTGAGTGGGAGATCGAGCTCGGGATCGTTTGTGGGGTATGCTGATTCGGCCTCCTCTCCTTGGAGTTCGTCGATGAGCTCGTTCATCTCTCGAGTCGACATGGTTGTTGCAGATGAACAAGCTTGAAGAGTTGATGATGGTATGGGCGCAGTTGATAGATCCGCAGTCGAAGGAGTCGCAGCCGATGGAGCCTCGGGTGCGGAAGTCGCGAGTTGGCGTGGATCCGTCAAGTCCTGCACACCAAGCTTGTTGACGAAAAAATTGAACGAACCAACGGTTAAACCCAAACCTGACTCGAGATCGAAGAACGCCTCCTGGAATTCTGGCGAGTGCGGTTCGAAATCCATCGGAAGATCCGACGCGCTTTTTGCAGGTGAAGCAGGCATGCTGTAGTTTGTCGAGTGAGTCAGCGAGTTGCCATGTGCCGCCTGAGTTGGCGAGTTCTGGTTTGTTGATCCAACCGGCGAGTTGCTGTTTGTAGATCCGATCGGCGAGTCGCCGGTTTCCGATGGAACCGAAGAAATCGTGAGTCTAGCACTATTCTTTCCCACAGACGGCGCCAATTGACGAGGGGTACCCTCACCAAATCCCATGGTTAAGGACCTAGGGTTGAGTTTATGGGGAGAGAACGTGGTAGTGCTGGTAGTTTTGTCGGCTGACAAGCAGAGGCAAAGATTTACCTAGGTTCAGGCCCCTCGGGTGGAGGTAAAGACCCTACTTTCTACCTGTCTGTTATTGATCGCGTGAGATTATGAGGTTACAAGGTGGCTCCGGCGAGATGATGATTTCGCTAGAGCTTTGGTGGTTCGAGTATGGCTTGGTCCCTAGATCGGCACACCTCCCAGCCTTTAAATAGGCTGGGTCTCGGGAGTTCTTAACCGACCTAGTTTACACATATGGAAAGTTCTAAACCGACTATGCCTATGTCTAATCTTGGAGGGTACTCCATCTTCTTGGGCCTCTTGTCTTTGGGCTTTGAATAGGCTCTTCAATATTGGGCCTCAGTCGTCACGTGCACCAGGTACCTTCACGGTAGGCTACCTGAGATGTATACCCATGTCACCCAGCTTCCTGAGTACTACAACAATACCAAGGAGAACTTGGAGAGGTACTCCACGACGTTCCAGTCTTTTCACCCGGAGGTGGATGACCCCTTGAGCCAGGATGTTGACGAGAGGTTGATGGTCCTCTCGGGGCATGGAAGGCCGCATGGCCGTAATCTCTTTCTTCAGAATGTGGTCAGGCCTTCCATGAGCTTCACGCAGGCAAAAGCCACCCTCCCTGACGGCAGCCCCCTTATCGCGTCTCGTCCACGGCCTCGTCGACCCACTTCCACCGATGTAAGTTTTTCTCATTTTCATCCTCTTTCCGACATTCGTTCCTGCATGGCTAAGTTGACAGTTCCATACCATATTTTCGAAATTGTAGCCCGATCTTGAGGCAGCCTATGCTGCCGCTCATGCGAAGTATCAGGTGGCCTATGCCCAGTGGCTGGAGATGAATACAGCCTACTCCTCGTATCGAAAGTCGTTACGTGCTGTAAGTTTCAACCTTTATTTTTGTCTAATATGACAAGTCCCACTTCCCAAGTTTGAACCTTTATTTTGGCAACGTCTAACATCTAAACTATCTTGTAGTCGGTGCTGAACTTTTTCACCACTGGAGTGTGGGTCCCCCTTCTATGGAGGTGCCTCCGGAGCCGGGGCCGTGTCCACGGTTTCCATCGAAGGACGAGTTCGCTCTCACCTACTACTCATCGACCCCGGTAAGTTTGATGCCAAACCACTAGTTACCGCTTTCCTTTGCCTCGCAAGTTGCTAACTCTTGCTCAAACATGTAGGGAACGGGATGCTTGTCGGAGAACCCACACTTTGGTCATGCTTCTCCTAGTGCCTCGCCGGGTTCGCATGAGATGGTGAGGTTTGATGCTGATCGTTCGCCTGGTGCTTCGCCGGGTTTGCGTGAGATCACACCGGTACATGCCGGTGGTCCTTCTCCTAGTGCTTCGCGTGGTGCTTCGACTTCTCCTGGTGCTTCGCCTTCTTCTGGTGGTTCTACTGCTGCTTCGAGCCGTCGATCGCCTATGTTCACCCGGGGAGATATGGGGTACACCCGTCGCCGCCGCAATAGATGTAGGGCTTGATGATCTAGACATTTAGCTATGTATGATGATGGTCCTATGTGTGTATGTACTTGATGATATAGCATTTTGCTTGATGATATTGCTTTGGGATGATATATGGAGATATGTGTGATCTTGTTTGTGATGATATTGTCAGGATATTTTATTTTATTTTCTGCCATTTTTGCTAGAATCTGGGAACCTGTAACCCAAATGCAAAAAAAAACTAGGAGAGCTGTTCCGACGGTATTCCCGTCGGCACAGGCATGGCCGTGTGACCAAATGGTCAGGCCTGTGCCGACGGGAATACCGTCGGCATAGCCCCCCAGCCTGGACTGTCCAGGCGCTACAACATGTACCCTGTGCCGACGGTAATACCGTCGGCACAGCTGTGCAGGCGAGCTCGCCCACGGTGGGGCCCACCGTACCTATGCCGACGGGCATTTTTTAACCGTAGGCATCGCCTGTGCCGACGGGAAAATGCTGTGCCGACGGGCAAATAGTCTGTGCCTACGGGCACCACTAGTGGAAACAGGGGCTTTGGTGGAGAGGGGTGTTGGGCTCTAGTCCCGGGCGTGGTTCGATCCCGGACTAGAGGAGGGAACTAGTACCGGGCCGGCTGCTCCGACGCTGCGCAGGTCGGGTCCCAGGTTGTAGGGCACCTCTCGTTCCGGGCCGTGATACCACCCGGGACCGAGGCAGTCAGCGGCAGGGTGGAGACAGGAGGGTGGACCTTTCGTCCCGGGCCGTGGTATAGCCCGGGACTAGAGGTCCCGCTATATCATCTCCCACCCCGGGCCAGCCACCATTTTTGAACTCTCAAGATCATCTTCATTGTTTCCTCTCTCAAGCTCAAGTGTAGCCCCATTTTTTTCCAAGATTTGTCAAGATAGACGGCACCCATCTCTCCAAGGGTTAGCAACACTTGATCCTTTCACCCGGCGGCCGAATTTTAGCCATTTCCATACAAGTTTAGCTCATTTCATTTTTATAGTGCTACCTAGGTGTTTGATGAAATGCCTAAGCTAGGTAGTTCATTTTTTATGTATTTTGAGCTCAAATTAATTTATTATTTGTGGATTTTAGTGTCGTCTCGGTCCTCACCGCCGTCGATAGCCCCCGCCATCCCGTGACCGGCACCACCTCGGTGAGCCTCTTCTTTTATCTGTTATTTTACAAAATTACTTGTATGATTTGAATGCATAATTATTTTTCTTGTATAATTTTCTTATGTTTTTTATGTATAGTGTCATGGTTTTGATATCCGTCCCCGTCGGCCCTCGTCCGGTCTATGATTCGGATGTGGTATATTTTTATCACTATTTATTTTGTTTCGTGTTTATAACAATCATGCCGACCAAATTGACATAGATATATTTTTATTTAGGAGGTAGTTGAACCGGAAATTCCAGCCGACCAGTTTTTTAAAAAGGAAAACAACGATTTGAAAGCAAAATTGAAGATAAGTGAAGATCTTCGTCTCCAATGCCTAGAAGAGAAGATGGTATTGGACTTGAAGATTGCCGACATCGTTGATGCTCACGGGGTCGAGCTTACCGACGTCGTCGCTGTTCACGAGATGAAGATGGATGCAATGCGCTTGAAGCTTAGAAAGATTAGAAAATATGTCATTAGTCAAGAGGCTTGGTATCATTATGCTGTTGGTTCAATAGTTACCTTAGTTGCGATTCTGATCGCATTTGTTGTTGGATTTAAATTCTTTAGATAGTTGTATTCTAGTTTCAATTAATTTATGTTTTATGAGAACTATGTATTACATTTGGTCACTACTATACTTTGGTTTTAATGTGATGAACTTGTATTAATGAATATGATATGTTTCCTATTATGTTGGTTTATCGTAATGGGTTTTAGCGGTGATTTGCAGATGAGTCATCCGTGGATGTACGCTGACCGACGCTCTAAAGAGTACATGGATGGCGTGCAATCTTTTCTCAATGTGGCTAAGGATAACAAGGGGCCGAATGGTTTTATGTGTTGTCCATGCAAGAAATGTCGGAATGAGAAGGATTACCCTAACACAGACAGAATTCACCTCCACCTGATAACTTCTGGTTTCATGCCCGGCTATAATTGTTGGACCAAGCACGGAGAAAAAGGGGTTATGATGGAAGATAACGAAGAAGAAGAGAACGATGACAACTACATGTACCCTGAATATGTTGGTAACCCAACAGGGGAAGCTGATGATGAAGAGGTACCAGATGATCCCATCATACATGATGATTTACGTGGGGTCATCGTTGATGCACATACCCTAGCAGAAACTACACTTGAGAAGTTGAAGTTGGAGCGCATGTTAGAGGATCACAAAACAAAGTTGTACCCAACTTGCGAAGATGGCAACACAAAGCTCGGTACCACACTGGAATTATTGCAATGGAAGGCAGCGAATGGTTTATCTGACAAGGGATTTGGGAGTTTACTGAAAATAGTGAAGGACAAGCTGCCGGCTGGTAACGAATTGCCCGAGAGTGCGTATGAAGCAAAGAAGATTATCTGCCCTCTAGGATTAGATGTGCAGAAGATACATGCATGCATTAATGACTGCATCCTCTACCGCGGTGAGAAGTATGAGAATTTGAATGAATGCCCGGTATGCGGTGCATTGCGGTATAAGATCAGAGCAGATGACCCTGGCGATGTTGAGGGCCTGCCCGCCAGGAAGAAGGTTCCTGCCAAGGTGATGTGGTACGCTCCTATAATACCACGGTTGAAACGTTTGTTCAGAAACAAAGAGCATGCCAAGTTGTTGCGATGGCACAAAGAAGACCGCAAGAGCGACGAGATGTTGAGACACCCGGCTGATGGGTCGCAGTGGAGAAAAATCGATACAGAGTACAAGGAATTTGCACGTGACCCAAGGAACTTAAGGTTTGGTCTTAGCACGGATGGCTTTAATCCTTTTGGGGAGCAGAGCAGCAGTCATAGCACCTGGCCTGTGACTCTATGTATCTATAACCTTCCTCCTTGGTTGTGCATGAAGCGGAAGTTCATTATGATGCCAGTGCTCATCCAAGGCCCGAAGCAACCCGGTAACAACATTGATGTCTACCTGAGGCCATTAGTTGATGAACTTTTACAGTTGTGGCGTGATGAAGGGGTACCTGTGTGGGATGAGTACAAACAAGCGGAATTTAACCTACGAGGGTTGTTGTTTGTAACCATCAATGATTGGCCTGCTCTTAGTAACATTTCAGGACAGTCGAACAAGGGATACAATGCATGCACACACTGTTTAGATAGCACTGAAAGTATATATGTAGGTAACAAGAATGTGTACCCGGGTCATCGTCGATTTCTTACAACTCAGCATCCCCTAAGAAAGAAAAGCAAGCAGCAGCATTTCAAAGGTGAGGAAGATCGCCGGCCGAAGCCACCCCTCCAAAGTGGTGAAGATATATATGATGCGGTCAAGGATTTAGATGTAATCTTTGGAAAGGGTCCTGGCGGACAGTCTGTTCCGAAGGACGCTAACAACCACGTTCCCCTGTGGAAGAAGAAGTCTATATTTTGGGAACTACCCTATTGGAAAATCCTAAAGGTCCGCTCTGCAATCGACGTGATGCACGTGACGAAGAATGTTTGCGTGAACCTGCTAGGCTTCTTGGGCGTGTATGGGAAGGCAAAAGATACTCCGGAAGCACGAGAGGACCAGCAACTTTTGAAAGACCCAAAGAACCTGCATCCAATGAGGACGGATAAAGGACGTCTACGTCCTGCTAGCTACGTTCTTACCAAAGAAGAGAAGGAGATATTTTTTGAAGTCCTGAGCAGTATGAAGGTCCCGTCTGGCTTCTCGTCGAATATAAAGGGAATAATAAATATGGCAGAGAAAAAGTTCCAGAACCTAAAGTCTCATGACTGCCACGTGCTGATGACTCAACTGCTTCCGGTTGCATTGCGGGGGCTTCTACCGGAAAATGTTCGAGTATCCATTGTTCAGCTATGTGCGTTCCTCAATGCAATTTCGCAGAAGTCAATCAGCCCAACCACTCTATTAAGGTTACAGAAGGATGTGGCTCAATGTCTCGTTAGTTTTGAGTTGGTGTTCCCACCATCCTTCTTCACTATTATGACACATCTCCTAGTACACCTGGTCGACGAGATTCACATTCTGGGTCCTGTATTTCTACACAATATGTTCCCCTTTGAGAGGTTCATGGAGTGTTGAAGAAGTATGTTCATAACCGTGCTAGGCCAGAAGGAAGCATCTCCAAAGGGTATGGAACAGAGGAGGTCATTGAGTTTTGTGTTGACTTTATTCCCGGCATTAAGTCGATTGGTCTTCCTGAATCGCGACATGAGGGGAGACTAAGTGGAGAAGGCACTCTAGGAAAGAAATCATACATATGCAGGGACGGGTATTCTTTCACAAAAGCACACTACACAGTTCTGCATAATTCCACTTTGGTGGCTCCGTATATCCAGATGCACAAGGATATTGTACGCTCTAACAACCCGGGGATGGATGACTCCGCCATTGCAAAGGAACACATGGAGAATTTTGGCGGTTGGTTGGAAACGCATCTGAACAACAACACAGTCTCAGATGAGCTGTTCTTGTTGTCTAAGGGGCCATCTTCGACTATTTGGACTTTCCAAGGGTATGAGATAAACGGGAATACATTTTACACGAACGCCCAAGATAAAAAGAGCACCAACCAAAATAGTGGTGTCCGCTTTGATGATAAGAGCACGAATGAGGCCACGGTCACATATTATGGTTGCATAGAGCAGATATGGGAACTTGACTATGGACCTTCTTTGAAGGTCCCTTTGTTCTGGTGCAAATGGTTCAACCTGAGAGGCGGCGGGGTAAAGGAAGACCCATTGTACGGAATGACTACAGTGGATCTCACGAATGTTGCGTACGACAACGAACCATTCGTTCTAGCCAAGGATGTGGCTCAGGTTTTCTATGTGAAGGACATGTCTACCAAGCCAAAAAAAAAAAAGATAAGGAAGTGAATACATCAGCCGATGAGCCAAAGCGCCACATAGTTCTTTCAGGGAAAAGAACCATCGTGGGAGTGGAGGACAAGACAGACATGTCAGAAGATTACGACAAGTTTCATGAAATTCCGCCCTTCAAAGTGACCACTGACCCAAGTCTCAAGTTATATGCAGACCCTTGTCCATGGTTACGGAGCGATCAGAAGAAAGGGTCTCACAAAAAGAAAAAGCGAAGACTAAATAGGGATGTTGTTCATGATGTGTAATAATTTATTAAACTTTTATATAATTTATAGTATGGAGGACAAGACAGACATGTCAATGAAATCAAGCGTATGGCGGTGGCGGAATGTAGTACTTAATTTATAAATTTTTGATGTAGCATCAAACTTTGTGATGTGAAATGATCCACTGCGCATGTAGTACTTGATTTATAAATTTTTGAATTGATTTTAAATTAAGCGTATAGTACTTAATTTAAAACCAAGCGCATGTGATACTTCATTTTAAACCAAAACAGAAAACAGGAAAATGAAAGCAATTTTTACTTAATTTAGACAAGTAAATCAAAAGATATAAAAAAAGTAAGAAACCAGAAAATTAAAAAAAATTAACCTCTAGTACCGGGCCGTGCGACCACCCGGTACTACAGGTCCACTGGGCTTGGCGCGCAAATTTTCGCGGCCCTGAGGGACCTCTAGTACCGGGTGGTAACACGGCCCGGTACTAGAGGGTCTCTAGTACCGGGTGGAGCCACGGCCCGGTACTAGAGGCCTTTTTGGCGCTACTTCTAGTGGCTCGGGCCAAAATTGCCCAAGTCTAGCAAATCGACGCTCCGCCTCCGGGCTCCAGACGACGCCCCCCTGCGCCGCCAGGCTGCCGGATTTTGTCACCGCGCCGCTGCCGCCCTCACCGTGGGTCGCTGTCCCGCTCCTGCTCCGGGCGCGGCCGTCCCCGCTCTTCCCCCGAGCAAGATCGTCGTCCCCGAGCAAGCAAAGCTCGCCCCCCGACCAACTACTCTCTCCCTCTCTCAGAACTAGCGCGCAGCGGCGGCGGCGGACCCTAACCCGGGGCCAGCGCCGGAGTTGGCAAACAAGAACAGATTTTTAGGGCCTAAGGGCCGATTTCATTATAATTAGGCCACAAACGGCCGATTACATTGGGGGGAGGCCATTAATAAGGCCATTACATTGGAGGGGGGAGGGGGGGGGTCATCGTCGCTGGTGCCAGTGCCGCCTAGTCATCGAGGACGATGAAGGGCGGCGGGGTCCAGAGATGCTCCGGTGGCGCCTGCTGCTGCGGTGGCGCCTCCTGCTGCGGGGCGGGAACACGAGGCAGGGCGGCGGGATCAGAACTGGGTCGCTGGCAGGTGGGCCAGCATTGACCACGCGTGGCCAGTGGGCGGTCACACATGGCGGTGGGGCGGGTAGGCGCTGGCAGGTGGGCCAGCGATAACCACGGTGGCCACCTTTGACCAGGTTCTGGCCCAAATTTGGGCTGGGCTGGGATTGGGACAGCCTATATTTTTTTGAAAGATTTTTTCTTTAGATGCAATATTAAATTGTTTATGTTGCATATTTGTATAGTTCCCTCCTTTGAATTATTGTACTAATGCTATTATTGTTTTATATTTTTTCTGTATTAGTTAAACAATGGATGTCGATTCTCCCTTCGCAACGAGAGAAGGGGAAGAAGAGATACTTTCCTATATTTTGGAACCCGGTGAATTTCGGCATCCCGCGGAAGGAGCTGGAGATGAGGACTCGGAAATTGGTGGACCCACGTTGTCTGGCCAGGTATATTAAGCCTATGTTGAGCAGATGCAATAACTGATTTGTGCATATATATGTATTCACACATGTTTCATATTTTTAGACCTCCGCATCGAACCAATCCACTAAACGAGGCCATGCCCAAGGGATGGGCAAAGATGAGCATCTCACAATTGACGAGGTGAATGCAACTACTGGCCAACCACTGGCACCCGTGCCGAACGCAGTTAAGTTTGTGCATCAATGCGGAGTCACTGTCAGGGACAACGTTTATATCAGCACTCAGGAATGGATTAAGCCAAAATTAGAGGGAGTTAGTTACGTCGACAAGAGAACCAAAGATGTGCTTTGGAACATGCTCATTGCACATTTCACCCTACCGGTCTTGGAAGATGAGGTGAAGACAAAAAAAAGACGGACAAAGTCAAGCATTTCGCTCTTAAGAAGATGGCTCAACAATTCAATAACTACAAGAACAAATTATTCCATGAGTGGGAAGAAGATGGGAAACTTCCGGATTTCACCGGCACATGAGAGAGGCAGCGGCCTCACTGGTCTGCATTTCTGGAGTACAAGAAATCAGAACGAGCTAAGAAAAGGTCGCAAACGAATAAGAATAATGCAGCGAAAAAGAAGTATCACCATAAGAGGGGGCCAGGTGGCTACCGAGTTGCCGAGCCTAAGTGGGAAAAAATTGAGTCCGCATTGCGTACAAAAGGGCTCACCCGGTCACAGAGGAATGGGATAGAAGGATAAGGAATTGGCTACTTGCGTATGGAGGGGAGTATGACATGGAAACAAGGGAGTTAATAATTGATGAAAGCAAAGTAGTCAACGGAGCCCAAAAAAAATTTATTGACTTAATTGCCAAGTCTAAAGAGGGAAAGTTTACTTCCGACAGAGAGAAGGACGAGCTGTCAGAGGCCCTCGGGACCAAAGAAAAAGGAGGATCAACACGAGGCTTAGGAGAAGTGCCGTGGATTGAAGGGTTTCCCCAGGACCGTGCCTCTTATAGAAGCTGATTGAGAGCAAAGATGAGGAAGGAGCAGCAGGAATCAGACCGGTTGATGATCTTAGAAAGAAATCATGACCAGATGGTTGCTCTCTATAAGGAGCAGCAGAAGCAAATAGATCAAATGCGCGAGCAAGGGGCGCCAACTCTTCAGCTGGAACAAGCGAGTCAAGGCGGCCCATCGCATCACAGAAGCAGCGTGGCTTCCTCGGTTATGGTCGGTGATGATGAGACAAGTTACCCGTGGATTATATCACGGAGAAAACAACTTGTGAGCTGCATGTCCCAGTATTTAACTTATCCATGAAGGCGGCGGACGGCTATGCATTCTCTATTGACTCTACAGCATCGTGGCTTGGCAATGCCATTCCAGATGGATTTGCTCGGGTCGGCGTGGATCAAGTTGTACAAGGATATGAATCACTGAACCTTGAGTTCCCAAGAGCTAATGATGAGTCGGTGCTAGGGGACGTCGTGGGTGGTCTAATTCTATGGCGGAAGAAATACATCAAGTTTGCAGGCTGGGCGCCAAGGCCACCATCGTCTCCGCCAATTCACGATTCACCACCTGATGACGATGAAGGGGACGACAACCATCAGTCGTCTCCGCCGCCGCGTGCGCCGATTCCACCGCCGCGTGAGCCGACTCCACCGCCGCGTCAGCCCACTCTGCCACCGCATGAGCCGACTCCACCACCGCATGAGCCGACTCCGCCGCCGCATGAGCCGACTCCTGAGCCCCGACATAGGAAGGGCGCCACTTCGTCGTCCATAGGATTCGGGCGAGACCCCCGACATGTATGCGACAACTCCATAGTTGGTACATGAAAACCACAAAGGAATTTGATGACTTTTTGATCTCTGTGAAAGTTACAAAAAATCATTTCGCGGGTGAAGACATGTTCACAATTCAGCTCGAAGAACTCTGGTACTTATACAACCTTGACTCCCTCGACTTGGCTCTCGTCAGTGCCTACTGTCTGTAAGTGATTCAATTCATTTATTTCCAAAAAGATAAAGTCTTTAGCTCTCAGCTCGTTCATTGCCATCGCTAATTATGCTCACTACGGTATTATGCAGAATGAAGAGTGATGAATGTGACAGAAAGGGCATCCATGGCTTTGGGTTCGTTAACCCAGTACGAGTTAATGCAAGGACACTAAAAACCCACGTGAAGGACACGGAGAAGAACTTGCTAAATGCCCTAATGAAGCAACATTTCAAGGTGCAGATAATGTTTCCTTACTTCTTCAGGTAAGAGAGTGTTACTCGCTTGTACAAATTAAGTGTAACTGATGAGTTACTTACGTGTATATAATCATGCGCAGCGATCATTACATTCTGCTAGTCATTGAAGTTGATAGATCAACACAGTTCAAGTCTACGACTCATTGGACTGGCCTGAGGAGAGGTACCAAAACATTCTAGATACGCTCCAAAGGTAATTTCAAACATTATCGCACTATATCAGTCTCTCTTATTGATTTCAGAGATATCAAGCAACTAATAACTCATTTATTCTTTTTTTTTGCCGGCAGGGTTTGGAAACAATTCAAAGCGAGGACAAAGGGTTCAGCTTCATTTAAAGAACAACTGACTTTTATTCACCCACAGGTAGGTAGTACGGTCTAGCTAGGTTCGCGCATCTCTTTATTTATAGTTTTCAATACCACTATATGTTGACTATGATTTGATTGAATTCTATTCTCGTAAAGTGGATCGAGAGGCAACCACAGGGGGCCAATTTCTGTGGATATTTCGTTTGCGAGTGGATTCGTCGTTCGGTCATTGAGCGGGACCCAATGAAATTTTTAGACGTACGTGAACAATCATATTCATCAATTGATCTCCAGTGTCATTTATAATTTTTGATAGTCATGATTAATATTCGTATTGATCTCCTTCTTTTATAGGCAGAGTCATTGCGCGAGAGTATGCCACTAAAGAAGCGCTTTCAAGCACTAGCAGAGGAACTTGCGGGGTTTCTGCTCAACGAAGTCATACCTATAAAAGGAACATACAATGGAGAATAGCGGTGAAGTCCCGGTTATGATCTCCGTGTAACCGAATAGACGGGCTCTAGTCCCGGTTATGATCTCCACACATGTGTAATCGAATAGACGGGCTCTAGTCCCGGTTATGAGCACCTCCATGTAACCGGATACACATGAACATATTTTTATTTATGAACATTTTAATATGTTATATGTAGTTTCTGTTTTTAATTAATTAAACGCATATTTTTTTGCACTATTTCAATATTAAATTGGGAGGAAAAACAAAAAATTACAGGCTGCCACGTGTGAGGTCCTTGGTTCCGGGTCGTATGACCAATCGGGACTAGAGGTCCTCCACCACGCCCGCGCCTCGGCGGCCACGTGGGAGCCTGTTGTTCCGGATCATAACGGACCCGGTACTAGAGGGGGGCCTCTAGTGTCGCCTTGCTAGTCCCGGGTGGACACCCGGTACTAGAGGCCCTTACGTCACCGTCGGCACAACCCTGTGCCGACGGGTAACGCATCTGTGCCGACGGTAAAGTACCGTCGGCACAGGTGGCCCGTCCTGTAGTGAGTGTGGTAGTCTGTATCGTTTTGAACGTGCTACCAGTATATTTCACCGAGGGCCACAGTTGGGGCCCTCATAGTGGTAGTGCGCTCCATTGTGACACGCTACTACTAAAGATGTACTAGTAGCGCATCGCCGATTGAGTGTGCTATCACTACCTTTTTTCCTGCCTTTTTCTTCCCACGCCCTTTTCTTCCTGCCATTTTCTCTCCTCTGGCTCATCCTATAAAACCCACCCCCATCCCCCACAATGTGTTTCATTGATATCCTCGTCGAGCATTTCTTCGTTAGTGTAGTAAGGATCCGACCATGTCCGATGTTTATCCTTTCGTCTCCCCATCTAATCGTGATTGCCACCCAACAAGAGATGAGCATGGGTGATCCGAGTGATGGTAGGGTAGGAGTGAGCTACAAGGAAATCATTAGTTACAGTAGTCACCTATTTGAGGTATGTCACTCCTTACCCAGAATTTTACTCCCTTTGAGAACTGTGGTAGAAGTACGTTGGGAACTCGTTAGGTGGTGTAGCAGGCGGATGAAAGTGACTATCCTCAAACAAATCGAGACGGGCCTTCGTAACTTGCCTATTTCGTCTGAGTCGGGGGAAATAATATATCCCCCCAGGAATATGCGTATTATGTTCAGATAAATATTCAGCTGAAAAGTAATACTACATATGTTAGAATGTAATGTCGTGTTTTCTAATATTTTATGTCTATACTTTTCTTAATGCGCAAAGATTTCCCGAGGACGCAAACTTGCTGAATAAAGTGATCCTCACTTTGGGTAGATGGAGAAACTCTTTGGTGCAGCACCGACGGGTCCGGCCAGCGAAGACAACTAGCTACCTTATTCAAAAAAAAGGTATGGGTTATATATGAGGATAGTGATGATGACTTTATGCCTCCGAAGCGACTACATGTCAGTACCAAGGGTAGGAAGAGAGCTGGATCATCAAAGACAGTCATTCAGGAGAACAATGATGATAACTTTATGAATCCTAGGCGAGCAACTGTGAGGATCAAGGGGAAGAAGAAAGCTGGAGGACCCTCGAAGGCAGTTGTCGAGGAGAACAGTGATGACGACTTCATGTGAAAAGGGTGATCGTTGATTAGAAATAGTGTTGGAGATGAACGAGTATTGTATCTTAGTTTCAGTTGTAGTATTTAACTAGAAGGTTACCCCGCGCGTTGCAGCGGGAATCTTGTAAATAAAATCTTGTGTAAATGCAAAGGTATAGAACGACATGTAACTTGAATTTTTTTTAAAGAAATATGCAAAATTCAATCAATCACAATAATCGAGAGGTTAAATTTGATCAACGTGAAATAATTTTGTATTTATAAACCTTTAATAGGTCAATAAAGTATTGCATAGAAAGACGGTGTGGTTTCATCAACCATACAGGTTGGCAGAAATTCTATGAAACAAACAACAGAGTGTAGGTACAACTAAAAACATACAAACACAGTATTTTTCAATTAGAACACATGGTCAGATTGAAATTTGGAAGCAATATATATTATGTTTGGAGCAAGGTAATATACTGTTTCTATAATGATGGGGAAAGTCACTTGAATCTGGACAACTGACACACATAATGGGAGTAATAGAGTTTAAACATCATGGAGTGACCATACCCAAAAACCTTGTGTGCATAATTCGCAATGTATACCTTATAATTCAGCAAGCACATATTACCAAACGATTTACAAACACGAATGTACATTTGAGATTATCATGCAACTTACTATCATTTGGCTTTTCCAGCAGTTCAAAATCTTATATGCAGCGGTGCAGCCCATATGATAGGAAATAGATCACTGTAATATTTCCCATGTTCCCCTGTCTTGTAAACTACATAGTTCACCTGTAGAAAAAATGCCTCTCCGAGTTCTCAATTGGTATGGAAAATCATGTACGCCTAAATCTTGGTATCACAAATTCTGTACTTAAACATCCTGAAGCCTGTTTATATGAACACTGAAAAGAAACCATAACAGATATGGATACGTGAAATAGAAAGAGTTACAACAAAAATGGGGTGCACAAAGTAATTAATTTACGATTGAATATGGAAAATTGGTGAGTTGGCGAATGAGGATCACGCACAAATTACTGAAAATGGGCAAGCAAAAGCTTTAAAAAGCTGAAACAAATGAAGAATATTGGTGAGGGAAAGCCGGATTGGTTCCGAGCTTTATCTGCCGATGGTGAGTGTGGATCACACGTACCTGCACAAATTACCACCTAGTCCATGCAGAAACGCAATAAGGATGAATAACCTAATGGTTTATATAATAGAAAATCAAGAAATCCTCCTGGTTGCATGCAGAGTTGCAGACTATTGCAGCGAAACCTGTACAGCAAAACCTATCAAGACATGTAGGGTCATTAAAGGAGATGCCAGCATACCCGTAAGAAGTTGGTACGGAGTAGCTCCGATCCCTCCAAGCACAAGAAACATTTGAGAAGATGTTACAGCTCGAAAGGCCACATGGCCATGGCACGGCAAGCATCGAAGCGACTGCGGCGGCTTGGGAGTTGGAGGCGATGGTAGAGGGAGGCAGACAGACAGACGGGGTTGTACTACTATCTAGGGATTTAAAGTTTTAAACACAGCGAACAACGTGGAGATAAATAGCAAGCCACTATTTATTCCCATGATTGAGGAGCAGAAGGGGCAAGGGTCCGCTGCGCACCATAATTATTATGGAAACGGGCGTACTTGTGTTTGTCTATAACTTTCTTTTACGGGAGATTATTTCACAGGAGTCCGACGTACATAATAAATTTGTGCGGACTGCAGCATCATGGACACGCTCGGGACAATAAAATGGACGGATGAAGATGGAAATCACAGGGCTATGATTAATTGATGATGTGGACATGCTGCATGTGGAGATAGAAAATTCATAAATGAACTTAGTGGGGTTTTGTTTTATAAGAGGTATAGATTTCAGAATCAGGATGTATCTTAAATAACTTCCCTCTGTGGTCGAGTCCTATCAATTAGTATTTTTATTAATTTCTATATTGGCAACCATAGATGGAAATATCTGTCACACATAGATAGTAATTAATATGTCTATCAATGGTACATAGATATAACTAAGTTTCATACATATGTCTCATGCAAATAAATAAGTCTCATACATAGAGAGATAATTAAATGTCAGAGAGATAATTTAAGAAAAGAAAAAAAAGAAAAAAATAGTTGGTTGTAGCGCAGGATTAATTTTCCACCCACGCTACCACTAACTTGCCCTAGTATTACACAACGCGACCCACGCCGCCTAGACCTAGCCGATCAGATCGACCCTCGCCCTAAACCACCTGCGCCACTGCCCCTGAGCGTCGTCCACCCGGGCCGCCGTCCTCCTCGCCTCCTACTCAGTCCACCTGTGTCGCCGACCCCTGTAACATCCCAAATTTTGGAACTAAGAAAAACTTAGTTTTACAAGACCCAAAATTCAGAACCAACAATTTTTTTTGAAATAATTCACTAATGGTTGTGGATTCCTTCTCACTGATATGTTGAACCTTGTGTGACTTGCTGTTTAAGTTGTGTGGTCAATAAATATTAACCTAAAGACCACACCAAGATAAAAATATATTTAACTTTGGTGATCATGTTGTGACAAGAAAGTATTCCATATATCTTTCCATTCTTATTTCTGGCTAAAGTCCATTTCAATGATACTTGGTTTAGCAACCACAAAAATTAATACCCATTATTGAGAAAGTAAAAGAATTTCCAAAACTATGTGTTCCCAAAAATATGGAGATCTATATGCTATCTCCTATCTATCTTTTAACTTTGATCTTTTGCATGTGTATGCAACTCCCATTTTATAAACTCTTATTTTCACTCCATTTGAAAATAACACTAGTGGGAAATATATTACCCCACCTATTTTGTCTTGCTCAAAACCTTTTTCAAGAATATAAAGGTGGAGTTGAGATAGTTTTAAAACATCATCTTGTCATAATTAAGTGTGATCATTTTTATAAGATAGTATTGTGAATTATGTAAATGGTGATATGATTAATTCTTGTGGTATGACTTGTGTGGTCTTGGATGTGATGTTGATCTTGTTGTGATTGTTTGCTTGTTGGACTTATGATCCTATTGATTGTTAATTCTTGTTTTATTGTTTGCTTGGGTGAATAATTACACCAATATACTTGAGTGTTAAGTTGGAAATCCACTGGTCACAAATTTGGAATGTGACTTAAATTTAAAGCAACCTCCTCAAATTATTCAACAAATGGAAATTAAGATCATGAATTAAAGAAATGATCTTAATAAATTGCTTTCCCTACTTAACTATCTACTTCCTTCAAACAAATATTTTCTCTATGAAAATAAAAACTATTTGAAGTTAATATATTTGTCAAGAAAGTTGCAAGAGTTTAAAATTAATATTTAAACTTGCTTTAAAATTTCTAAAGGATTATAAAATTGTATTTAAGAAAAATGCCATATTTAAACCCTATGAACAAAAGTTGTTCAAAACATTTTATTTTAACACCCCAATTTTTGTGGAGCTTCTACATGTATTGGGGAGCCTACCCAAATATTTTCAGATTTTTATAAAATGTTTTGGTGCCCCAATTAATTCCCTAAAATGCTACTGGTTTTAAAAGGAAAATAAAAAGAAGCCGAAAAGGACCTAAATGCAAATAGAAAAAGTAGTCTAGGGGGTTTTCTGCAAATTCTTCTTCGTCCTGTAGCCACGCCGCCGTGTTCCTCATCCTCGTTCCCGCGCGTCGCCCGCACCGGACCCCCCCCCCCTCCTCTCCGCTGCCCAGCGAGGAGGATAAGATCCCCAAGAAGCGCTCCTCTGCTCCCCTCCCTCATTCACTCGCTCCACAGCTCCCTCTCTCCCTCTCGGTTTTTCTTCTGCCATTGCCGTGTCCGAGCCAAGCTCGCCGTCACGCCGCTGTCGACTGGAGCCGCCATTGACGAATCGGCGAGAACCAAAAGATCCGTCTCGTCGTCGTCTTCCTCCCTGCCCAAGGAATCAAGCCGGATCATTGTCGTTGCGGAGATCGACGCCATCTTCTCCGTTTCTGGCTGCCACCTTTCCAGGAAGCTCGCGAGCAGCTCCGTCCACCTTTCCTCGCCATTCTTGCACCCCCGTGATCCCCTTCTTCTGCTCTAGCTAATGGACATCATCCCTTCTCTTAGGAACCCCGGAGTCGCTGATGCCGTCCTCGCCTGCTCCCTGCCCGAAGCTCCAGCTCGTCCCTGCGT
Source organism: Poa pratensis (assembly GCA_947311845.1). Taxonomy (NCBI): domain Eukaryota; kingdom Viridiplantae; phylum Streptophyta; class Magnoliopsida; order Poales; family Poaceae; genus Poa; species Poa pratensis. The sequence continues at coordinate 736,961 of CAMZMU010000073.1, read as the reverse complement.
GTCGACGAGGAAGAAGAAGGCGCCGTACCCATTCGTCGTGCGCATGGGCCGCTTGCTGGGCCGCCTCTGCGTTTCTCGGCCGGATCTGGGCCAGATCTGGCCCGTCTCTTTTTTTTTAGATCTAATATGTGTTATTATTTCCTGTCTAATTTACAGTGCAACTTTAATTCATTTGTGATAAATCTGTGATAGCTATGTGAGTGATTCAAATTTTGTAGAGTTCCTATGTGTTTTCTTAAACATCCAGAACTGGCTGTTTGTAAAAATACATTTATAAGTGCTGTCTAGATTAAATATGGTAAAAAGTATCTTTTTCACTAAATATTTAATATCTAGAGTTTTATAACTCCAAAATTTGCAAACTAAAATTCTATGGAAAGCCTGAAGTGGTACCTTTCCAGATCTGTTGGCCTTGTATGCAAATAAAATTTAAAACAAAAAGTCTATTCATTCTTGTAAACACACCAGTAGCACTTTGGTGATTTTTGTAGATTTTTGTGTGATGATTTTTGGAGTAAATCCAATTGGCTTGTCTTCTATGTGTGCAGGAGAACATATCCCTAGCTTGGTTTGAATTTAGGAGTCACTGATTGACTGTGGTGCTAATTATAAGGTTTAGGTCTTTGCTGCCTATTTTTATTAGGCCTTTAATTAATTGTTGTGTTATAACCTTGTTGCTGTAAATATGTTTCCTAGCATGTGTGGGGTGGTAACCCACTATTGTGGCATGTTTCCTTATTTTACTAGCATGTTAGGAGAACTATTTGTGAGTCATGTATTTGTCAGGGTTTCATTCCCTATATAGCTTTCTCCTCGTAATTAGGAATTTGTTAAACTAGTTTATTCTGATGTGAGAATATTGTGTGTGATTAAAATGTATGCCTTGCTTGTTAATGATTGTTGTGGTACTGTGCTTGCATGTTATTATTGTTTAGCAGGTTATAATATGTTAGTACTGTTAGTGGTATTTGTTAGACATGTTGGTATGAGTAATATGTTTGCATGGCTTGATGAACTTGATGGTCTTTGAGTTGAGCACTAGCTTAAATATCTTGTTAGTGTATCGACCTTAGCTTGGTGAGATATTTTAAATTACAAAGATTAATTGGTGACTTAACTTTTGTCTGAAATATTTCCTATTTAGGGAAAATGGTTGTTAAGTACCTTTAATAGAAGATGTCTTGGTGCTCTATGTTTTTAGCATGTGTTTGGTGTTATACTCCTGTGAGTATAATGCCCTTGTAAATATAGATCTTAGTTTGTTGCTTGATTAAATTAGTACTATGTTTTTTATATGATTCCTTGTTTGTATACCACTTGTGGTTTGGTTGCTTATTGAGTGTTGTTTTATTTTCATGTTTGCGACGCTAGAGATAAACACTACCGGAGTGGTATTTGGAGAGGATTTATTGAAGAGGAATCAGAGTTTATTTCTTTGATCAGTGAGGAGAAGTCCAGGGACATTATGCTGGAATCAGGCAAGCTATTCTCTGAGCTTGCATCTATATACATCTATTTTGGTTCACATGTTTTACCTATAAAGAGCATATGTGATTTATGTGGGTTTTGCCACTAAAGCTATGATTTTGAAAACCCTTTTTCCAAAATACAAGTATATTATTTTGACACCCTATATGGAGATATAAGATGGAAATTCTTTTTCAAACTATAGGATGGGAAAAACATTGTTTACTCAAAACTCCTTCGAAAATACTTGTGTGGTTATGGAATACCGAGATGTCGGTGTGGAAGTGAAGAAATGGAGAATGGGGATGTTTATGAAAAATACACATTGTGTCTTTGTACTATGACGACCAGCCGATAATCCGTGCGACCACATTTACCCACATATGGGAAAGGGCGTAGTCATATAGTTTGCTCATATTAGTATGTGATGCCTCAACAACGGGGATGACCCCGTTCCATGAGGGGATGGTTTGGTGACCTACCCTGACCTGGGTCCTCTTAAGAGAAATCTGCCAACAGGGTTGGTATGAGTGTATTGGAGAAAGAGGATTGAATGTTCCACCATAAATCGCCGGGCAGAACTACGAGTCCTCACACTTGGATTCCAATGGGTTGGGTTAAGTGTTGATGGAAAGTGTAGCAGTAGGGTCCTATACTATCATGAGCAAAGGACAGGCTACGGTCGGTGACTCAACTTCGCATACACCTTGTATGGCGGGACGTGGCTGACACGATGAGTTACCAGATGGGTGTGGGAAAAGCGTGCTACCTCTGCAGAGGGTAAAACTATTCGAATAGCCGAGTCCTCGGATATGGACAGTTGGGAGGCTATCATCTGACCACGGGAAAGTTTTGGAAAGATTTGAGATTTAAAAAGAAAATGAAGTGGAGGATGTTTTATGCAACTATGCCAACGGGCCGGCATGAGGTTGTTGGGATTGAATGACCAGGAAGGGTTATGGTCGAAAAAGGAGGAGTTTTGGGGAAATGAACCTGGTGATGATTTTCGAAAAAATGTTTATAAAAGAGACTTCTTACCTTTTTCAACAAACATATATTTTTGGGAAAACATTTTTAAAGGGACTTCTTACAAACACAGATTTATGGGAAAAGTTCTAAAAGACTTCTTTTCTTTTTCAATAAAGATATAGAGATTTCAAAACAAAGTTTTACTAAACAAAAGTATATCCTTCTCCTTCCAACAAGGATATAGAGTTTTCAAAGCAAACAAAGTTTTATTTAAACAATAAAAAGGGTAGTGCATGCTCATTCCGGGGGTAGTTTGCGAGTACAATCAAATGTACTCATATTGGTTTCGTCTCTGGCTATTGTCTTAGCCAGGTTTTGAAGAGGAGTTGTTCGAAGAGAAAAAGGGCATTCACTGACGTCAATGCGAACTAGGGCGCTTCCCAGTCAGCTGCCTGTAGGGTTGGCAAATGACTTGGGCTCCACGTTGTTTTGGTGATTTCCGCTGCAAGTACATGTTGAAGTTATGACTTCAATCAAGTAAGTAAACTCATTCGGTATTTATGGGTGTTCTGTGATGCCAATTCGAGTTATGTGCAACAACAGACTGATCATGGGATTGTTGCAGGAAACATAACGAGTATGTCGGATAGCTAATCCGGGGTCCTCACAACCCCTCCGCCGCCCGCTCTGTCCAACCGCGCCGCGAACCCTTCGCCGCCCGCTCTTTCCATCCGCGCCGCCGACCACTCCGTCGCCCACTCCATCCACCCACGCTGTCGTCCCTGCTCCTGCTCACCGCCCTCGCCGTCCTGCCTGCCCGCTGCTCTTGCTCAATATGCTCGCCCTCACCTGGACCGCCCCTGCTCTTGCTCTAATCTCTGACCTCGCCGTCCCCTGCTCCAGATCGAATAGCCCCAAGGTGAGCACCCCCTATTTTAGTTTTGAGTTTTAGTTCTATGGTTGTATAGTTACAATTTTTTGGTAAATCCAATTCGGTGCCCGAGCACAGCTACACTCTAAATCTTGGCCGGTCACCCGCCTAGAGATCTACACTGGTCAATGTATTCTGACATGTGTTTCGAATGGTGATGCCTTTTCCAGAGCTGTATGGCCCACCTCCACAGTTGCAGTAAATGCGCATATATCTGTTTGCTCTCACCGGGACAGACGTGTCCTAGGCGTTCTGGACCGTGAGACGTACCTAGCTGGGCATTTTCCATCCTCCTTATCCTCTCAAAAACAGCAACACATTCCATTTCATATTCTTTCAAGAACCGTGAGGCCTGATTTCAAAGAAAAGGACCGTGAGACCTACCCCAGGCGATTGATTATTTTTAGGTCTAAATTTATAAAATGTTCCCGACATTCAAAAAATACTCGGTAAACTGAAAAATGTTCACATCCTTCAAAATATGTTCATGGATTCAACAAAGTTCGTGAATTAAATTGATTGTCCATGAAATTAAAAAATGTTGGCAAATTAAAAAAATATCGTAAATGTAATAAATGTTCATGAATTTGGAAAATGCTTCTGAATTTTCAAAAAATGTTCATGAATGTAAAAACCGTTCACGGATATATAAATGAAAAAAGTATAAAAGCAAAAACAAACAAAAAATTAGTAAAAGCATGCAAAAGAGAAAAACTGACAAACAAAATAAGCCATCCAAGGAAGGTTTTAGAAGCTTTCAGATTAGTGGAATAAAATACAAGGGAAACGAAATTTTGTTTTGTGTCTCAGGCACTAGTACACCTAAAATCAGTGCCATCCAGTTTGATCGAGATCCACGTTTGGCATTATGTTTTTGTGACCGATTCGGCCAGATAGATGGCCCACATCTGCAGGATTGTATTTGTTACATCTCAACAGTTGAACAAGTCGTCTGAATTTTGTATAGCCCATTTAACATTCTGGACATTTCCACATATAGCCTTGTACCACTAGTGGAAACAGGGCCACTGGTCCCGGGTCGTAAGGGACTCTAGTACCGGGTGTCCACCCGGGACTAGCAAGGCGACACTAGAGCCCCCCCCCCCCCCCCCTCTAGTACCGGGTCCGTTACGACCCGGAACAACAGGCTCCCACGTGGCCGCCGAGGCCCGGGCGTGGTGGAGGACCTCTAGTCCCGATTGGTCATACGACCCGGGACCAAGGACCTCACACGTGGCAGCTTGTAATTTTTTGTTTTTCCACAGAATTTAATATTGAAATGGTGCAAAAAAATATGCGTTTAATTAATTAAAAACAAAAACTACATATAACATATCAAAATGTTCATAAATAAAAATATGTTCACGTCTATCCGGTTACATGGAGGTGCTCATAACCGGGACTAGAGCTCGTCTATTCGATTACACATGTGTGGAGATCATAACCGGGACTAGAGCCCGTCTATTCGATTACACGGGAGATCATAACCGGGACTTCACCGCTATTCTCCATTGTATTTTCCTTTTGTAGGTATGACTTCGCTGAGCAGAAACCCCGCAAGTTCCTCTGCTAGTGCTTGAAAGCGCTTTTTTAGTGGCATACTCTCGCGCAATGGCTCTGCCTATAAAAGAAGGAGATCAATACGAATATTAATCATGACTATCAAAAATTATGAATGACACTGGAGATCAATTGATGAATATGATTTTTCACGTACGTCTGAAAATTTCTTTGGGTCCCGCTCAGTGACCGAACGACGAATCCACTCGCAAACGAAATATCCACAGAAATTGGTCCCCTGTGGTTGCCTCTCGATCCACTTTACGAGAATAGAATTCAATCAAATCATAGTCAACATATAGTGGTATTGAAAATAATAAATAAAGAGATGCGTGAACCTATCTAGACCGTACTACCTATCTGTGGGTGAACAAAAGTCAGCTGTTCTTCAAATGAACCTGAACCCTTTGTCCTCGCTTTGAATTGTTTCCAAACCCTGCCGGGCAAAAAAAAAAATGAGTTATTAGTTGCTTGATATCTCTGAAATCAATAAGAGAGACTGATATAGTGCGATAATGTTTGAAATTACCTTTGGAGCGTATCTAGAATGCTTTGGTACCTATCCTCACGCCAGTCCAATGAGTCGTAGACTTGAACTCTTGATCTATCAACTTCAATGACTAGCAGAATGTAATGATCGCTGCGCATGATTATATACACGTTAGTAACTCATCAGTTACACTTAATTTGTACAAGCGAGTAACACTCTCTTACCTGAAGAAGTAAGGAAACATTATCTCCGTGTTGAAATGTTGCTTCATTAGGGTATTTAGCAAGTTCTTCTCCGTGTCCTTCACGTGGTTTTTTAGTGTCATTGCATTAACTCGTACTGGGTTAACGAACCCAAAGCCATAGATGCCCTTTCTACCACATTCATCACTCTTCATTCTGAATAATATCGTAGTGAGCATAATTAGCGACGGCAATGAACGAGCTGAGAGCTAAAGACTTTATCTTTTTTGGAAATAAATGAATTGAATCACTTACAGACAGTAGGCACCGACGAGAGCCAAGTCGAGGGAGTCAAGGTTGTATAAGTACCAGAGTTCTTCGAGCTGAATTGTGAACATGTCTTCACCCACGAAATGATTTTGTGTAACTTTCACACAGATCAAAAATTCATCAAATTGCTTTGTGGTTTTCATGTACCTGTCCCATTCCTCTGTGACCGGGGTGAGCCCTTTTGCACGCAACTCGGACTCAATTTTTTCCCACTTAGGCTCGGCAACTCGGTAGCCACCTGGCCCCATCTTATGGTGATACTTCTTTTTCGCTGCATTCTTCTTATTCGTTTGCGACCTTTTCTTAGCTCGTTCTGATTTCTTGTACTCCAGAAATGCAGGCCAGTGAGGCCGCTGCCTCTCTCGTGTGCCAGTGAAATCCGGAAGTTTCCCATCTTCTTCCCACTCACGGAATAATTTGTTCTTATAGTTATTGAATTGTTGAGCCATCTTCTTAAGAGCGAAATGCTTGACTTTGTCCGTCATTTTTTTTGTCTTCACCTCATCTTCCAAGACCGGTAGGGTGAAATGTGCAATGAGCTTGTTCCAAAGCACATCTTTGGTTCTCTTGTCGACGTAACTAACTCCCTCTAACTTTGGCTTAATCCATTCCTGAGTGCTGATATAAACGTTGTCCCTGACAGTGACTCCGCATTGATGCACAAACTTAACTGCGTTCGGCACGGGTGCCAGTGGTTGGCCAGTAGTTGCATTCACCTCGTCAATTGTGAGATGCTCATCTTTGCCCATCCCTTGGGCATGGCCTCGTTTAGTGGTTTGGTTCGATGCGGAGGTCTAAAAATATGAAACATGTGTGAATACATATATATGCACAAATCAGTTATTGCATCTGCTCAACATAGGCTTAATATACCTCGCCAGATGGCGTGGGTCCACCAATTTCCGAGTCCTCATCTTCAGCTCCTTCCGCGGGATGCCGAAATTCATCTTCAGCTCCTTCTGCGGGATGCCGAAATTCACCGGGTTCACAAATGTAGGAAAGTACCTCTTCTTCCCCTTCTCTCGTTGCGAAGGGAGCATCGATATCCATTGTTTAACTAATACAAAAAAAAGATAAAACAATAATAGCATTAGTACAATAATTCAATATACAAATATGCAACAAAAATAATTTAATATTGCATCTAAAGAAAAGAAAAATTCAAAAAAAACTTAGGCTGTTGTCCCAATCCCAGCCCAGCCCAAATTTGGGCCAGAACCTGGTCAAAGGTGGCCACCGTGGTCATCGCTGGCCCACCTGCCAGCGCCTACCCGCCCCACCGCCATGTGTGACCGCCCACTGGCCACGCGTGGTCAATGCTGGCCCACCCGCCAGCGACTCAGTTCTGACCCCGCCGCCCTGCCTCGTCTTCCCGCCCCGCCTCGTCTTCACCTCCCCGCCTCGTGTTCCCACCCGGCCGCCTCGCCTTCACCCCCCGTGGTCAATGCGGAGCACGAACAGCCCCCGCCCACCCGGAGTCAATGCTCCTGGCATACTTGCCAGCGACTCGCGCGCTGGCCCACCCGACGGTTCCCCTCCCGACGGTCCTGGTCTTTAAAAAGGGACGCGCCCGTGCGGATGTGGACACTCCACTCCGCTCCGCCCCCACGGTTCCCCTCCGCCTGACGGTTCCCCTCCGCCCGTCCAGTGCCCTCGCCGCCATGTCGCGCTGGTTCGGGAAGTCCCCGAAGAACGAGACCGGCGAGTCCTTCAACCGTCGCCGCGCTTCTCCACCGCCTCCACCGCCGGTGGCCTTGGGCGTCGTTCCGCAGGGCGTGCGGAGGACCGCGCCACCGGTGCGGGTCGCTCACGCACCCGACGCACCGCCACGAACCTCCACCACCACCGCTGGAGGGAGGAGGATCCGGCGCCGGCGCTACGTGCCAGAGCTGGAGTGCCAGTGGCACTGGGACAACGCCGCCACGCTGGAGTGGCACGACGTCCATCTCCCTCCGGCGCTCCGCAACGACCCCGTCTACGCGGCGGACTCCCCTCACTGGGAGCAGTGGCTCAAGGACGAGCACGAGGACCGCCGCCACTCCTACTTCGCCCCGGCGCCCCGCGCCGTCTAATCCGCCTACCCAGCGCTGCCCGACCCGCTGTGGTTCGAGGAGGAGGTCCCCGAGGACGACGACGACCTGGAGATGCAGGCCGCCCACGAGGCCTCCAACCGCACCCTCGTCGAGGACGAGATCAAGAGGTGGGAGAAGGTGAGGACCGCGGCCGCCGCGGCCGCGGCCCTGCTCCTGCCGCCGCCGCCAATGCAGCAGGAGTACGACCCGGACGAGGTCGAGCCGTGGCACTACGCCATGGAACGCGAGCAGGAGCAGGAGCAGGACCTTCCGCCGCTGCCTCCTCTGCCCACCGGCCTCATTGGCCAGTCCTGGGTCTTTACCGGCGGGAGCTGGGAGGCGCCACGGGAGCAGGAGCAGGAGGCGCCACCGGAGCAGCAGGAGGCGCCACCGCAGCAGCAGGCGCCACCGGAGCATCTCTGGACCCCGCCGCCCTTCTACATCCTCGACGACTAGGCGGCACCGGCACCGGTGACCCTCCCCCCTCCAATGTAATGGCCTTATCAATGGCCTCCCCCCCCCAAATGTAATCGGCCGGTTGTGGCCTATAACTATAATGAAATCGGCCCCTTTAGGCCCTAAAAATTTGTTCTTGTTTGCCAACTCCGGCGCCGGCCCCGTGGTTAGGGTCCGCCGCCGCGCGCTAGATCTGAGAGAGGGAGAGAGTAGTTGGTCGGGGGGACGAGCTCACCGCGTGGGTCGGGGGGCGAGCTTTGCTTGCTCGGGGACGACGATCTTGCTCGGGGGAAGAGCGGGGACGGCCGCGCCCGGAGCAGGAGCAGGACGGCGACCCACGGTGAGGGCGGCAGTGGCGCGGGAACGAAATCTAGCAGCCTGGCGGCGCAGGGGGCGGCGTCGTCTGGAGCCCGGAGGCGGAGCGTCGATTTGCTGGACTTGGGCAAATTTTCGGCCCGAGCCACTAGAAGTAGCGCCAAAAAGGCCTCTAGTACCGGGCCGTGGCTCCACCCGGTACTAGAGACCCTCTAGTACCGGGCCGTGTTACCACCCGGTACTAGAGGTCCCTCAGGGCCGCGAAAATTTGCGCGCCAAGCCCAGTGGACCTGTAGTACCGGGTGGTCGCACGGCCCGGTACTAGAGGTTAATTTTTTTTAATTTTCTGGTTTCTTACTTTTTTATATCTTTTGATTTACTTGTCTAAATTAAGTAAAAATTGCTTTCATTTTCCTGTTTTCTGTTTTGGTTTAAAATGAAGTATCACATGCGCTTGGTTTTAAATTAAGTACTACATACGCTTAATTTAAAATCAATTCAAAAATTTATAAATCAAGTACTACATTCCGCCACCGCCATACGCTTGATTTCATTGACATGTCTGTCTTGTCCTCCAGACTATAAATTATATAAAAGTTTAATAAATTATTACACATCATGAACAACATCCCTATTTAGTCTTCGCTTTTTCTTTTTGTGAGACCCTTTCTTCTGATCGCTCCGTAACCATGGACAAGGGTCTGCATATAACTTGAGACTTGGGTCAGTGGTCACTTTGAAGGGCGGAATTTCATGAAATGAGAGTTTCCACCTAGAAGAAATGGGTTAATACACGAAATGAGAGTTTCCACCTAGAAGAAATGGGTTATAGCTAGGGAACCCGAATGTTTTGTGTTTGAGCGCCACTTCGATCCAAGCAGCGGTAAGACGTCTCTGATGATCTGCAACCGGCCGCAAGACATCTCTGATGATCTGCAACCGTTTGGAACGGTCGCAGGTCATCAGAGACGTCTTGCCGCTGGTTGCCCAAAGATGCCTTTCCGAGTGACGCTGGAATGTTTTGTGTTTGAGCGCCACTTCGATCCAAGCAGCGGCAAGACGTCTCTGATGATCTACAACCGTCCGGCAACACATCTCTGATGATCTGCAACCGTTTGGAACGGTCGCAGGTCATCAGAGACGTCTTGCCGCTGGTTGCCCAAAGATGCCTCTCCGAGTGACGCTGGAATGTTTTGTGTGTGAGTAACCTGTCTGAGGAGGGGGGCTATATATAGGGTACGTGTGCTTCTTTAGTCCCGGTTGGTAACCAACCGGGTCATGTGGCTCACGAAGTGGTCGTGATACTGCTGATCCAACAGCTCACAATCCCTCAAAAGAAACACACCCCTGATCCAACGTCTCACAAGCGCTTGAAAGAAACACACGATCCGTGTGCTTCTTTAGTCCCGGTTGGTGTTACCAACCGGGACTAAAGGCGGGCTTTGCGGTCACGACACGTGTCCTCCCCCAGCGTTGCCCTGGGCACGTGTCCTCCCCCAGCGCTGCCCTGTAGGTCTTTATATATTGTCGCCGACGGGGTAAACCCTAATCCAACATTCCTAGCCACGAACGCATCGTCTCCACGAGATGGATCCGCCACGCCCGCCGCAGCGCCTTCTGGACGAGGTCGAGCGTGCTCGGCAGAGCGCGCTTGGGCGCAACCGCGGGAGCCTATCCCGCCGTATGCCCACGAGCCCGGCGTGGAGAGGAATGCCCAGCTACCGGCCTCCTGCTCCACCAGGTGCCGCCGCACCTCCACCTGGCGCCGCTGCACCTCCACCAGGCGCCGCCGCTCCTCCCGCGGAGGAGGAGGACGACGACTTCGACTGGAGCGACGACGGGGAAGAGGGTTGTGGGTTGCAGATACAGGAGGCCATGGCAGCCTCCTTCCAGTCTGTCCGCGACTACCCTGTCCAGCGAGCAAAGACTTCCTACCAGCTCAAGGCGAAGGAGGCTTCCGAGCTGGATTGGGCGCTGAAAGACTCATCCTCCATGGATCTTGCCCTCCGCCGCAAACGTGCGCGCGAGAACCGGGCGGCCGCCCACGGGGCTGGCTCCTCCCGCCGTTCCCCCTAATCCTACGGCCTTCGAGCCAGCAAGTCTGTTTATGTAGAATAATGTTGGTGATGTTGGATCAGGGGTGTGTTTCTTTCAAGCGCTTGTGAGACGTTGGATCATGTGTAATAATGTACTAGAGGTTAATTTTTTTTAATTTTCTGGTTTCTTACTTTTTTATATCTTTTGATCATTTCACATCACAAAGTTTGATGCTACATCAAAAATTTATAAATTAAGTACTACATTCCGCCACCGCCATACGCTTGATTTCATTGACATGTCTGTCTTGTCCTCCAGACTATAAATTATATAAAAGTTTAATAAATTATTACACATCATGAACAACATCCCTATTTAGTCTTCGCTTTTTCTTTTTGTGAGACCCTTTCTTCTGATCGCTCCGTAACCATGGACAAGGGTCTGCGTATAACTTGAGACTTGGGTCAGTGGTCACTTTGAAGGGCGGAATTTCATGAAACTTGTCGTAATCTTCTGACATGTCTGTCTTGTCCTCCACTCCCACGATGGTTCTTTTCCCTGAAAGAACTATGTGGCGCTTTGGCTCATCGGCTGATGTATTCACTTCCTTATCTTTTCTTTTTTTTGGCTTGGTAGACATGTCCTTCACATAGAAAACCTGAGCCACATCCTTGGCTAGAACGAATGGTTCGTTGTCGTACGCAACATTCGTGAGATCCACTGTAGTCATTCCGTACAATGGGTCTTCCTTTACCCCGCCGCCTCTCAGGTTGAACCATTTGCACCAGAACAAAGGGATCTTCAAAGAAGGTCCATAGTCAAGTTCCCATATCTGCTCTATGCAACCATAATATGTGACCGTGGCCTCATTCGTGCTCTTATCATCAAAGCGGACACCACTATTTTGGTTGGTGCTCTTTTTATCTTGGGCGTTCGTGTAAAATGTATTCCCGTTTATCTCATACCCTTGGAAAGTCCAAATAGTCGAAGATGGCCCCTTAGACAACAAGAACAGCTCATCTGAGACTGTGTTGTTGTTGTTCAGATGCGTTTCCAACCAACCGCCAAAATTCTCCATGTGTTCCTTTGCAATGGCGGAGTCATCCATCCCCGGGTTGTTAGAGCGTACAATATCCTTGTGCATCTGGATATACGGAGCCACCAAAGTGGAATTATGCAGAACTGTGTAGTGTGCTTTTGTGAAAGAATACCCGTCCCTGCATATGTATGATTTCTTTCCTAGAGTGCCTTCTCCACTTAGTCTCCCCTCATGTCGCGATTCAGGAAGACCAATCGACTTAATGCCGGGAATAAAGTCAACACAAAACTCAATGACCTCCTCTGTTCCATACCCTTTGGAGATGCTTCCTTCTGGCCTAGCACGGTTATGAACATACTTCTTCAACACTCCCATGAACCTCTCAAAGGGGAACATATTGTGTAGAAATACAGGACCCAGAATGTGAATCTCGTCGACCAGGTGTACTAGGAGATGTGTCATAATAGTGAAGAAGGATGGTGGGAACACCAACTCAAAACTAACGAGACATTGAGCCACATCCTTCTGTAACCTTAATAGAGTGGTTGGGCTGATTGACTTCTGCGAAATTGCATTGAGGAACGCACATAGCTGAACAATGGATACTCGAACATTTTCCGGTAGAAGCCCCCGCAATGCAACCGGAAGCAGTTGAGTCATCAGCACGTGGCAGTCATGAGACTTTAGGTTCTGGAACTTTTTCTCTGCCATATTTATTATTCCCTTTATATTCGACGAGAAGCCAGACGGGACCTTCATACTGCTCAGGACTTCAAAAAATATCTCCTTCTCTTCTTTGGTAAGAACGTAGCTAGCAGGACGTAGACGTCCTTTATCCGTCCTCATTGGATGCAGGTTCTTTGGGTCTTTCAAAAGTTGCTGGTCCTCTCGTGCTTCGGAGTATCTTTTGCCTTCCCATACACGCCCAAGAAGCCTAGCAGGTTCACGCAAACATTCTTCGTCACGTGCATCACGTCGATTGCAGAGCGGACCTTTAGGATTTTCCAATAGGGTAGTTCCCAAAATATAGACTTCTTCTTCCACAGGGGAACGTGGTTGTTAGCGTCATTCGGAACAGACTGTCCGCCAGGACCCTTTCCAAAGATTACATCTAAATCCTTGACCGCATCATATATATCTTCACCACTTTGGAGGGGTGGCTTCGGCCGGCGATCTTCCTCACCTTTGAAATGCTGCTGCTTGCTTTTCTTTCTTAGGGGATGCTGAGTTGTAAGAAATCGACGATGACCCGGGTACACATTCTTGTTACCTACATATATACTTTCAGTGCTATCTAAACAGTGTGTGCATGCATTGTATCCCTTGTTCGACTGTCCTGAAATGTTACTAAGAGCAGGCCAATCATTGATGGTTACAAACAACAACCCTCGTAGGTTAAATTCCGCTTGTTTGTACTCATCCCACACAGGTACCCCTTCATCACGCCACAACTGTAAAAGTTCATCAACTAATGGCCTCAGGTAGACATCAATGTTGTTACCGGGTTGCTTCGGGCCTTGGATGAGCACTGGCATCATAATGAACTTCCGCTTCATGCACAACCAAGGAGGAAGGTTATAGATACATAGAGTCACAGGCCAGGTGCTATGACTGCTACTCTGCTCCCCAAAAGGATTAAAGCCATCCGTGCTAAGACCAAACCTTAAGTTCCTTGGGTCACGTGCAAATTCCTTGTACTCTGTATCGATTTTTCTCCACTGCGACCCATCAGCCGGGTGTCTCAACATCTCGTCGCTCTTGCGGTCTTCTTTGTGCCATCGCAACAACTTGGCATGCTCTTTGTTTCTGAACAAACGTTTCAACCGTGGTATTATAGGAGCGTACCACATAACCTTGGCAGGAACCTTCTTCCTGGCGGGCATGCCCTCAACATCGCCAGGGTCATCTGCTCTGATCTTATACCGCAATGCACCGCATACCGGGCATTCATTCAAATTCTCATACTTCTCACCGCGGTAGAGGATGCAGTCATTAATGCATGCATGTATCTTCTGCACATCTAATCCTAGAGGGCAGATAATCTTCTTTGCTTCATACGCACTCTCGGGCAATTCGTTACCAGCCGGCAGCTTGTCCTTCACTATTTTCAGTAAACTCCCAAATCCCTTGTCAGATAAACCATTCGCTGCCTTCCATTGCAATAATTCCAGTGTGGTACCGAGCTTTGTGTTGCCATCTTCGCAAGTTGGGTACAACTTTGTTTTGTGATCCTCTAACATGCGCTCCAACTTCAACTTCTCAAGTGTAGTTTCTGCTAGGGTATGTGCATCAACGATGACCCCACGTAAATCATCATGTATGATGGGATCATCTGGTTCATCATCAGCTTCCCCTGTTGGGTTACCAACATATTCAGGGTACATGTAGTTGTCATCGTTCTCTTCTTCTTCGTTATCTTCCATCATAACCCCTTTTTCTCCGTGCTTGGTCCAACAATTATAGCCGGGCATGAAACCAAGTTATCAGGTGGAGGTGAATTCTGTCTGTGTTAGGGTAATCCTTCTCATTCCGACATTTCTTGCATGGACAACACATAAAACCATTGGGCCCTTGTTATCCTTAGCCACATTGAGAAAAGATTGCACGCCATCCATGTACTCTTTAGAGCGTCGGTCAGCGTACATCCACGGATGACTCATCTGCAAATCACCGCTAAAACCCATTACGATAAACCAACATAATAGGAAACATATCATATTCATTAATACAAGTTCATCACATTAAAACCAAAGTATAGTAGTGACCAAATGTAATACATAGTTCTCATAAAACATAAATTAATTAAAACTAGAATACAACTATCTAAAGAATTTAAATCCAACAACAAATGCGATCAGAATCGCAACTAAGGTAACTATTGAACCAACAGCATAATGATACCAAGCCTCTTGACTAATGACATATTTTCTAATCTTTCTAAGCTTCAAGCGCATTGCATCCATCTTCATCTCGTGAACAGCGACGACGTCGGTAAGCTCGACCCCGTGAGCATCAACGATGTCGGCAATCTTCAAGTCCAATACCATCTTCTCTTCTAGGCATTGGAGACGAAGATCTTCACTTATCTTCAATTTTGCTTTCAAATCGTTGTTTTCTTTTATAAAAAACTCTACAATAGGGTCGGCTGGAATTTCCGGTTCAACTACCTCCTAAATAAAAATATATCTATGTCAATTTGGTCGGCATGATTGTTATAAACACGAAACAAAATAAATAGTGATAAAAATATACCACATCCGAATCATAGACCGGACGAGGGACGACGGGGACGGATATCAAAACCATGACACTATACATAAAAAACATAAGAAAATTATACAAGAAAAATAATTATGCAATCAAATCATACAAGTAATTTTGTAAAATAACAGATAAAAGAAGAGGCTCACCGAGGTGGTGCCGGTCACGGGATGGCGGGGGCTATCGACGGCGGTGAGGACCGAGACGACACTAAAATCCACAAATAATAAATTAATTTGAGCTCAAAATACATAAAAAAATGAACTACCTAGCTTAGGCATTTCATCAAACACCTAGGTAGCACTATAAAAATGAAATGAGCTAAACTTGTATGGAAATGGCTAAAATTCGGCCGCCGGGTGAAAGGATCAAGTGTTGCTAACCCTTGGAGAGATGGGTGCCGTCTATCTTGACAAATCTTGGAAAAAAATGGGGCTACACTTGAGCTTGAGAGAGGAAACAATGGAGATGATCTTGAGAGTTCAAAATGGTGGCTGGCCCGGGGTGGGAGATGATATAGCGGGACCTCTAGTCCCGGGCTGTACCACGGCCCGGGACGAAAGGTCCACCCTCCTGTCTCCACCCTGCCGCTGACTGCCTCGGTCCCGGGTGGTATCACGGCCCGGAACTAGAGGTGCCCTACAACCCGGGACCCGACCTGCGCAGCGTCGGAGCAGCCGGCCCGGTACTAGTTCCCTCCTCTAGTCCGGGATCGAACCACGCCCGGGACTAGAGCCCAACACCCCTCTCCACCAAAGACACTGTTTCCACTGGTGTACCTATGCATGCTCACGGCAAACATAGTCACAAACTCGTGATGTTGAGCATTGTGTCACGACGCGGCGCCTCCGTTGGATCTGCCCATGCACCTAATGAACGTACAACCTGACGTCAGATTGGTGCGAACTAGACGAAGGAGACGCGCGATCCCTGTGTTCCTGCCATTGGAGTATGTAGACGGTATAATGTTCGCCGAACTAGAGCAAGACAACATATCCAAGCTTAATTAGGCATGTCGTGACCACTACGGGCTACGACCGGCGTCGACCATCGCCTGGCCACCAACTACAACAGGGGTGGCGCACTTCAGAGCACACACTTATTACCTCAACGACGATGACTACTCTGGCTCTGACGGTCGTGCCTCTCAAACCTCAAGTGAAAATTGGCGTCCTTCGCGTTTTTTCTTGTCGTATTCGTCATCGATTCATGTCGTTTCTTGATGCTCCCGTTGGTCCTACGAGACCGTCGTGTCCTCCACCTGTTTGCACTCAACAACTCGGGCCTAGTCGCCTTCTGCATCTTGAACTTATAACTCGAGGTGGGTTACCCGACCATGGCTACGCTGTTTGTGAATCACCTACATGCATGAGGAAGTTTATCCTGATCCCGATAAGATGTTGGCATCATAGACCACCACGTACGTCCATGAACCCAACAAAGCGAATCAAGTATATCTCACATAAACACATGAGTAATCCCGCACACGACCGGCACTATGTCAAAAACTCACGATGACACGATACCACTACGTAAAGTGCCATGCTCGAACACATGAACAAGGCATGCATGCACTACCAAGCTGATTACCGATGCAATTCCTATATCTAATGTCTCAAGATTAACCGATAACGACCGTGGCGAAGGCAATCTGCTGATCCATCTCGCTTCTCACGTGCGTCAATGGCAGCCGTACTCGAGGAGGAAAATGGCCGCATGCTCCTGGGGTCATATTTCCTGATAAGTGGAAAAACAAGAGAAAATTGTTTTGCAAAAAAGAAAAAAAACACGAGCACGTGAACAACTTCAAGAATAGGCTGATGCAACATCCAAAAAAAAATTCGGGGAATATTGAATTTCTGTCCAAAAAGATTTAACGAGCAAAAAATTGGATCATCAACAAAAATTGGAGTAGTTATTTTGCCATTTCATATGAACCAACAATAAATGCTTACTAGATCAGGTCAAGAAAAACTCTTGCAAAAGCTTTGACATGTTTTCGGGTACATGCGCACGGTAACCTGCTCAACAAATTTAAAGATTATATAGATCTACACGTGAAAAAAAAATCTGCTCATCAAAATAACGTACGCCGCCTGCACGGCTGCACGTACGCCTGCACATATATATGCACACACTGAACTGATTTGTTCACAGAGATGGACCCCTGCCCACTGAGTCACCGTGGCAGAAAATAAGCCAACGCTGCAGTTTAAAGAAGAAGAGAACGTAATCAACTAACACGCTTTGATTCAACTGAAATACCATGGAACAGCTGTTTCGGCCGGATCACTAGTCCATCCGTTCGTTGTAACGACGGACGTCAAAATAGGTAGGCAGAGTAACGGAGTCATTCACGGAGCACCTTCCACATGTGGGCATGCCGCATTAAATTTGACTGTACCACAAGATGTATATCTGCTTTTCTGGCGATCGTAACTGCATGGGAAATGAGCTCCGCACAGATCTCCAGTCCATGAGTTACGGTCCAGATAACAGGAGTAGTGGTGCTCTGGCACCAAATCGCCTCCTCCCAAATTTTTGTTATATAGTTGTATAGTTTCGAGTTCTATAGTTGTATAGTTTCGAATTATGTGATTGATCCCGTTGTCTCCTCTGTAGGTGCCATGCCCAAAGTTGCATTGGCCTAGTGGGTGGGTGTGTTGCTGGCCTGGTTCTTGGCCTTGGCATGTAATTGACACACTTGTACTCTCTCCCTTAAGCTTAATAAAGAAACGCGCAAATCTCCTGCGGGTTCTCTAAAAAAATTATGTGACTGTGTTTGGACATGTGAGATGATTGTTTGCAGGGATTCTACATGAGCAGCCTATATTTTGCTGGACAGACATGTCAGATGATTGTTTGCACCGATAGCGATAGAGCTGTTAATCATGTGTGATGGGCGATATTAATCGTGTGCGATTGACTGATCTTTACTAGTGATGGAGGATGTGCATATCCGAAATGCTATATTTTATCGAAATGGGGCAGCCCCAGCCTCTGGATCAAAACGATGCATAAGGCCGCTTTATTAAATCCAAAATTCTATTAAAAGAAAAAAATTAGATGCAAGTTAGCACGACTGTTGGTCCTGAAACATTTGCTTCCCTATAAGATGCTCACCTCCCATGACCTTTAGGCATCTCACTTTACTTTTTTCCTTCCAATTTGGAAATCTCACGAGCCTGTGGTACCGAAGGATTCGGGATTATTTAAACCCATTTGGTTCTCGGTTCGGGCAAGTCCACTACACAGGAGTGCTTGCTTCCCGCCGCTACCATTCCTAGCTGTCGTCTGTTCTGTGGCTTATCCATGTGCTGCGTGCGTGCACGTACTTGGTGACACTGCAGCAGCAGCAGCCACCTGAGCTGAGCTGACCTAAATAGGGAATACGCCTCGATGGAGAATGCCACCTTGGCAGCGGCGGCGGTGCCGGATCTGTCTCTGGCACTGGCGTCGGCGGGCAGGGGCCGAGGCGGTGACGGTGACGGGGAGGCGGTGCCGACTGCCCGTGTGAAAGGCAAGAGGGTGCGGCTGTACGAGTGCCTCTTCTGCGACAAGACGTTCCTCAAGTCGCAGGCGCTCGGCGGCCACCAGAACGCGCACCGCGCAAGGACATCAAAGGCACCGACCCCTACCTCTGCGGCCCTTACGGCGACGGCGCATCCGGAGGCATCGCGGTGGGGCCGTCCACCGGACTGCCGAGCGATTCTATGAGCACTTCCATCGCCTCGCATGCTGGCCCGGCGGCGGCGCCGACGCCAAACGCCGATGCATGCAGGCTCGAGACGAGGGTAGGTTTCCTGGACCTGTACGCCTCCGGCCGCGAGGCGCCGGCGATGCCCTGGACCTCGAGCTGCGCCGCTAGCTAGCTGCGCCTGCTGGCCACTCATGCTCATCTTGCAAAGGTGATTGATTAGCTAGCTCTAGCGGCGCCTGCTGGCCACTCATGTACTCCAAGATCGATGTAACTCCTGTTCTAACCAGCTGCGTGATTGGTTAATTAATCTCACATGCAGATGTCGTCGTGGTCCTCGTGGATCAATGGAAACATTCAGGCCGCAGAAATCAATCCGTACTGTCGGCCACCAGACTCGGTATCGCCACCTCGTCTGTTCTCCCTACACTACACTAGTGTGTTCTTATCATGTTTTATTCAGTGTGTTTTTAGGCGTGATTAGTTCATTGCTGCTACGCCATCCGTTGTACATTTCGACATCTTGTAGTAGCAGCTCTATACTTTCATCAATAAACCTCTGTTACTTTTATCGATTGACCGATCAAGCACAATCTATGATGCTTAATTTTGTAAAGTAGTTGTAACACGTTCGAGTGAGCTTGCCACACACACGGAGAGACGACAGAGCACAGCATGCTGGCCACTTGATCTCTCTGCCGGTTTGCGGAGACACTGCGCGCGTGTTAAGTGCACAGTGGTATGCGACAACAATCAAATGTACATAGCCGATACGGAATTTTACTTTTGGGATCGATCTACAGATGCTCTAAACTATTCGGCCCGGTCCACTGACCCGGGGCGATTTTCCTTGATAATGGTATTTTATTATTTAAAAGATTTAAGCATCTTCATCGGCCCTTTTTTTTCTAAAAGGGGCTATTGCCCGCCGGCAACAAAATGTCCCACACTGGCCCTCAAAGTTGCCGGACGGGCCTAACAGAGCGTTCGGCAACCCCAGTTCGCGCCATGTTGTTAGGAGGCAACCGGGGACACCGGCAACCACGGCAATGCGTGACGGGCGGGCACCACATGGTAGCGACTCAACCATCTCTTTTCTTCCCCACCGTCCCTTTCGGGCTGAACTCATCCCCTGCCTCCACTCATCCGTCGGCGCCACCGCCTCATTTCGACGCTGCTCCACCCGCGCTACGCTCGTCGTGACCATTCCCCGCTCTTCCTGTCGCTCTCGGCGTTGTCTCTTCTCGGTCTGGCCAAAGTATTTGGTTGGATCTACGCCGCCGCCGCCCACTAGGACCACCCCGTCCACAAGGTGTTCGTCATATTGTGAAGCTCGCTTTCTTGCTAAATTCTTTGTTTCGTTTTTTGCTTAACCTAGCTAATTGAATAAATGGATAGCGATGACGACCTGGAGATGGCCGACGCGTTGCTCACCGCCCATGCCACCACAACCGCCGAGCTTGATGAGCTCTTGGCAATCATCACTTGCCTTGTTGATCTGCTAGGCGAGATAAATGCCACACTCCTTGGATTGGAGGTTCGAAGCCGGGAAAGAGGAAGAACAAAGATTGCAAATGGATGGAGGGTCATATGACGTTGTGGCAAGACTATTTCGCCGATGATCCCACACACGGGAAAAGGAATTTGCGCGGCGGTTTAGGATGAACAAAGATCTATTCATGAAAATTGTGGTGGGCGTGCGTGTGTATGAGGTGACTACCTCATGCTAAAGAGAGACTGCGTCGGGCTGGTTAGTTTCTCTTCTATTTAGAAATGCACCGTGGCGTTCAGATGTCTTGCATAAGGAGCTCCTGCTGATACAGTAGACGACTGCTTCGCATGGCTGAGTCGACATGGATCAAGACCATGTATCGGTTTGACAGGGCGGTGCTTGCAGTTTGGGCCAAGGTATTTGAGACAAAAAAAATAAGATGACACTGTTAGGCTCATGGCACAAAATGTAGCTAGAGGGTTTCCTAGGATGCTTGGAAGCATCGATTACATGCATTAGGCATGGAAGAATTGTCCATTCGCTTGGCGAGGAATATACAAAGGTCATGTTGGGGCAGTGTCGTGCTAGAAGTTGTAACAGCTAAGGATTTGTGGATCTGGCACGCTTTATTTGATATGGCCAAAACTCACAATGACATCAACGCGCTGCAATGCTCACCAGTTTTTAGCAACCTCGCTCAAGGCCAAGCTCCACCATGCAACTATGAGATCAATGGCCATGCGTATGATAAGGGGTACTATCTAGCAGATGACATCTATCCAAGATGGTCTACAATATTTGTCATGACCATCTGCAACTCTTTAGGTCAAAACCAATCTCATTTTGCAGGAGAACATGAGGGTGTCAATAAGTATGTCGAATAGGCATTTGGTATGCTCCGATCTAGCTTTGTTATTGTCAGGTATCCTGCTCTAACCTGGTAAAAAGATGAGATGTGGGAGGTGATGATCACTTGTGCGATCATGTACAACATGATCATCGAGAGTGAACGTGTTGCTCCTCCACTGCACGATGAGCACCCGTACTACCATTAGGCCCCTATTGCCCAGGTTGATCATGGTTTGCCTAGAAAGTTTGTCGCTTTCCTCACAATGAAAGCTGAAATCTGAAACCAATAAACTCACGAGCAGCTGCAAATTAAAATAATCTAGTTGCGCATCTGTGCACTCAAAGGACAAGCAGCCGGCCCTCCTAATTGAGTGTGCGAATTTATTTAAATTTGAATTATTGTATCAATAATTTTTTATTTTCAGGAAAAAAATTATGTGTTCAAAACTATGTAATATGATTTTATTCTGGATATTTTAGATTGAATTGTCTTCTATTGAGAGGAAAACTAGTCTAAATTTTATAGGGAGTGTCTATTGGGAGCGGCCGGTGGGAGAGGCGCTCCCAATAGCGCGGAAACTTGTGTCGGCGCTCCCAATAGCACATGTCTGGTAACGTTGTCAGACGCTCTAATGGGAACGCCGGTGGGATGCTCTTATACCCGGCCTCTGCATAACTAGAATGCACACAGAGACTGAAAATAAATAAAAGCACATAGGCAACCAGTTTCGGGTGACCCCTAGAATTAGTTTGCGGTGTGGCGAGAGCTCGGTAGAACAGAAGTTCGTACTGTAAATTTAAATAAAAGAGTTCACGCCCAAGATTTCAACCATTTCCCAAATTCAAATATGTGAACTTACTTTTTTGAACAAACCTAACATTTTGGAAGCACGCAAATATGTGTTCAAACGCATGAACATTTTTCAAAATAACCATCAACATTGTTTGAACCTCGTGAACAATATTTTCGAATCGATAAACAAATTTTTGAACACACCTAACATTTTTGAAGCCCCGCGAATATTTGTTCAAACGCATGAATATTTTTTTAAAAAGAACTGTCATCATTTTTCGAACCTCGTGAACAATATTTTTGAATCCATGAACATATTTTTTGAATACACCTTAAAATGTTGGAACCCCTGCAAAGAGATTTTCGAAAGCATGAACATTTATTCAAAAGCACTGTCAACATTTTTTGGACTGATGAACAATATTTTGAATACATGAACATATTTATTTGAACACACCTAATAGTTTTTAAACCCCGTGAAGATTTTTTTCTGTGCCCCGTGATCTTGTTTTGAAAAGTTCACGTATTTGCAAACAAATGTCCATGGTATGAAAATAAAAATGTTCATATATTTCTTAATAAATGTTTATGTAGTGTAGAAAATATATGTACTTGACTATAACACACTCTTGAAAAAATAAATAAACTAGAATAATAAAATGTTCATGTACATCAAACGGAAAAGATATGTAGTTGACTATAATAAATGTTCATATCTCATAAAATATAGTGTTTTCATGTACACTGAAAAATGCTTATACATATAGAAAAATAATTATTTGTTCATTTTCCAAAACGACCCTTGTATCTGTGAGGAAACAAATGTGAAGACACACACAAAATGCTAAAAGGAAAAGATCGAAAGAAAAAACACAAACTAAAAAGAACAAAAAAAGAACAAACAACGAACAACGGAAGATAAACAACGATTTCTCAAAATGGCCTAAACTTAGAACGTGTTTTTAACCTCATTAACAATTATTTTGTACCGCGTGAAAATTGTTTCTCGCATATAAACTTTTTTTGAACTAAACGATTTGTTGAACTATGCATATTTTTTTCATCTTCGGGAACAGGTTTTTTAGAACCCCTTGAGAATTTCTATCATACTTTGTGATTATTTTTCGTTGAACATGTTTGACCTCATGAACAAAATTTTCTAACTGTACAAAAAAAATTCTAATAAGAATTTTTTCTTCCTGGGTGAACATTAGACTAACTCATGCTATCCTGCAATTTTAAATTCCCATATGTATTGGTGGAAAAGGAAAATCGCCTAACTCATCTCCTCCACTCATAGCAGCAGAAGAAGAAGGCCTGTTGGATGCAAAGCTTGGCCACCATCGCACAACAGAAGAGAATCGTCACAGCACTCTGCAACACAAGGAAGGGATCTTCTTTTCAGAGCAAACTCTATCGCAGCTAGCTAGCTAGTAGAATCATAGCTGCCGTGCTGCTGCGTACATCTGTCTGCCTGCCGTGGTGAGCGGCGCCTCTGAACTTGATTCTGAACCGCATTGAAAGGGCGCCAATGGAACGAACGGGGATCAGAATGGGTCTTGGTCTTGGCTTCAATGCGCGCGCAGGAGCTCAAGTTAACGCCCCCTCCTCGCTTTTCATCCCCCTCCTGCCTGCATTACTAGGAAACAGGTCATCTGTGACGCACCCACTTTGCCTTTCTGTGGCGCACACCATGCGTCACAGAATTATTTCAGTGGCGCGTCTCACTGGCGTGCGTCACAGAATTGCATGCGTCACAGGAAAAAAATAACATGCGTCACAGAATAATTTACAGGTATTCTAAAATTGCTGCTGCCTGCTGTATAAATACAGGTATATTACAGTAATACAAGTATATATAAGATTTATACAGATATAATAGAAACAATAATATATTTGACACGGTATATGAAAACAGACACATTACTTATGTCATCACATTACTTAGAGCCCGAGATAAATAAATATAGTGACAAGTGCCAAATATTTACACAAGTTATGATACAAAAGTTTATCATTTCACACATTACAAATAAAGTGGTCACCGCCTAAACTAGGATCAAATAAAGTACACAGCAGCGATGATGGTGAGCAAGAGCGGGAGCACGATCATGGAGTCTTCGTCTTGAGCGGAGCCGGGAACGATTTATAGCAGTTTTTCGTCGTCCACGTCCTGGTGTCATTCTGCATAGCTAGGCGTTCTTCGATGTCCCTTTGGCACAACCCTGGAGATGGATTTGGATATATATTGGTTAGTAATATAAATAGAGTATGATTTATTCATCGAAGTGGATAAGTCTATAATTAAAATAATAAAGAAGCACTTCTTGCGAGTGAGGCAAGTCTTTCTTTTATAATACATACTACCTCTGACGCAGTGTAAGGACCCCCCCCCCCTCGTGTGTTGACATCTTCGACGATGATTTGCGATAACTGCATCTGGATGCGATGGAAGTCTTCTCCAAGCTCAGAATCGGTGATTTCCCCCGCAGATTTGGTCCATTCTGAGAGACTAAATGGCATCCTTGTTTTCTCTGCATTCCGGACAAAGCCTTTAATGTGATGGAGGACGTAGAAGGCATCCTTCACGCCGCCAGGCTGCTGCTTGATGCAATGGAACTGGATCTCATGCCTGAACCGGTGTTTGTTGTCATTTGTGAGAGATTCTCCCTTCTTTTCGAAGGGGCCTCCCTTTTGGGCGTAGCCCTCGAGAGCCTCATCGAGAACACCCTTTATTCTGGTGTAGTCTTTCTTCATATCCAAACTCCCCGAGTCGAAATAAGTGGCAATGGACCACCTCGGGCTTAGGACGATGAGTATGCAGTACTTGTCCCTGGTCAACACACAATTAAAACGGAATGTTGGAAAGTATAAGCAATGGAAGAAATCTATAAAAAAGCATAAGATATGACGGCGACGAGCGGATGTGTACTTACTCGGGAAAGAAAGGCAGAAGAAGGTTGTTCTTCCTCTTGTTGGTCAACATGAGCCTCTGGATGTACTCCTTCACCAAGGTCCGTGTCCTTGATCCTTCCACCAGCTGGTTGTCACGTATGTAGTAGGGATCCCCTACCGCGACGTACGGGGTATTATCTCTCCTGATTTTCATCGCCATATTGAGCGTGTATAAGCGGACCAAGTTATAGTCCAGCTGTCTAAAGTGAAACTGCTTGAAGACGTCCTCGTACGGTATGAAGAACACATCTGCGGGGCTTCTTGGACAAAGTCCATGTCCTTTGGCACCTGGGCCGTGAACACCGGGTAATTTGGATTCTTGTCTTTAAGAAGGATGCCCTCTAGCGTCAAGATAGCTTGATGCAAAGAGATCATGGGTCCTCCTGCGAGGTGGAGCAGATCCGGACGCAGTATCGGTTTACCAACTTCATGAACTCGGGTCAAGCCATCCGCACGGGGTGGTACCATGTCTTCATGACCCCGGATAGTCTTAGGAGCTGGCTGGCTCGCAGAGGTGCCTGGCCTACTTCTCTTCCTGCGCTTCTTCTTCATCATCTCTGGGGATTGCACTCCCTCATGAACGGACTTCAGGATTGTGCCAGGGCTGAAAACGTTAGCCGGTTGAGATTGATCGCCGGCCTCCGGAGGCGTGTCTTGAGATAAACCATGGAAGGTCAGGCGCTGTGTGCATGTAGTGGGATGAGCAGGTTGACCGCGGTGAGCGCGGAACGGTTCCTCATCCACATGTACAGCAGGCATGAACAAATCTTTGCTGGCACCAATGTTGATGAAGCCATCGATGTCGACATTATCGTCATCATCGTCGTTGTTGCCACCAAGTTGAGGTGCAACGGCTTTGTCTTTGGACGGTTGCGGTTCAGACGTCTCCAACAGTTGTTTGTGGCGGTTGGTGGAGGCAACGACCGGCGGCTCCTTTCGGGTGGTGGCGACGACCGGCGTTTCCTTCCGGGTGGTGGCGACGGCTACTTCTGGCATCGGTTCCTTCACAACAAGTTTTCGTGGCGGCCTAGAGGGCCGAACGATCGAGGGCCGGAGCTTCAAGGTGGCACCGGTGGTGCGCCTGACCCCCCCAAGACGAATCTGGGTCTTCGGCCATTCGAGGACCCACTTGGGGCATTCTCCAAGGACCATGTGTTCATCGGCTCCCAGAGGTTGCATGGGGGGGTCGATGTCACGAAACTCAGGCACTACCTCAGTCAACCTGACTTTCATCACAGCCTCGCTCATTCTAACGTTGTGCATATCGCGGGTCAAAGGTTGCATGAGAGTGCCCTCTGCGACTTCCTTCAACTCGCCGCCGGCCCCCACCGTATGCAGGAGTATGCAAGGCATGTCCTGGGAGTCAACACATGTTGGGCATCATGAGAGATGGCAGTCATCAAAGGCGCATAGTTATAGAAGATGTCACGGACTAACTAATTAGTTACCTTGGTGATGGCGTTGAGCTCGGCTATTGTCGAGACAAGGGCGACGATGTCGGCGGCCGGCCTATCATTCTCTGGCCGCTCGTGTGCATTATCATTCACCGCCGCTACCGGCAGCGCCTCGGTATCTTCCGCAGTAGGGGGCGTCGGTGGGACCAAATGGAGCGGCTGCTGCGCCGCGGTGTTAGGCAGCGAGGTCACCTGGTCCGGCGACACATTATGGCCGGAGGTGCTGCCGGCGAAGCTGCGCACGTGTATCGGCCCCTTTTGACCTCCCGCGTTCCAAGCAGCCAACCCTTCCATCAACCCAGCGGGTAACATCGCCTGGAGCTTCTCCTCCACTAACTTGTCCACCATGCTGGAGTCCGCCTTTTCCTGCTGTAGTGTCTCCACCTTCTTCCTTAGCTCCACAACCTCGGCTTTATCCCTAGTCGACTTCCTCCTCTCCTTTCTCGTCTCGGCGTCCGTGATGTAGTACTGGAGGAACTTCATGCTCGTACCAAAGCGGGACACACGGCCAGCTGACATTGGCGGCGCCGACTTGTCCCTTTCCTTGTAAACATTCATCACCCTGTTGAAAGTCGTGTCCCACGGCTCCGTTGACCCCTGGGACGACGGGCCGGCCTCAGCGTAAACCTTCAACTCGTCCTCCTGCAGACAAAGAAAATTAAGGTGAACCCATGTAGAACTATGGCTTGGTTATCTAATTAGGTCAACGAATGGACTTTGAGATATCAACGGTAATTAAATTCCTTACCAGCACTTTCTCGAATTTCCTCACATCGTCATCGTCGTTAACGAATTCCCCCGTCGCCTTGTTTAGATAGTAGCGGGACCGCACAAAGTTCCTAACTTGCTCGTTAGTGATTTTGTGCCACGGGTTCTCTTTTCCCAAACGTGCAACCTCGGCATCCTCCTTGTCCCAAATGGGCTGTTATCCTAGGTAACCGCCGCTTCCCAAATGGTGCTTACCTATGTTCAGGTCCCGCATTTGCTTCCCCCAGGTGGTCCATTTTTTAGCATCCTCAGAATTTAAGGACAACTTGAATGCCTCGAACTCTTCTTGGTCGAGCATCGGCTCTTTGACCCTTATCTCCTCCCAGCTGTCACCCTTATCAATCTTCTTCTTCACCCGGGATTTCCAGCTGCTCAAGGCGGTGCTCATCTTCGTGATGGCTAAATTGTCCACCTTTTTTGTTGAACGGCTTCGGGAACGTGTATCGTTGGTGATGCTTCTTGAGGAGGTTTGTGACCAAAGCCTCATTGTCCTTGCTTCTGAGTTCCTTCATGTTGATCGACACGCTTTCACGAAGGATGCACCCTAGTTGCATGCCGTACCCTTTGGCAAGCTCCTTAGGCTCCACTGGTTGGCCACTTGGCGTGACCTCGGTGAACACGTCTGTGACGTTGGCGAGCACTTGCGGTGTCCGATCCCTCCTTGGCTTCTTCTGCTTCTGAGCGGTCGGGTTACTGCCACCACCGCCATCCGTGTGGTCGCCGCCATCGGTGGTGGTGTCATCCTCATGGCTGCCACTAGCAGCTCCATCGGAGGTTTCGGCGTCATCCTCTTGCTCATCGTCGGCACGGTCACCACCACTAGTAGCTCTGGCGGCCTCCGCCTCCTCCAACTCCTGGGACACAACCCAGAACGGCTTGTTGGCATCTCTAGCTTCTTCTTCGACGCTCATGTGCTTAGAAGGGCCGGTCCCCAACATGTTTGCACTGCATTAATAAAAAGAGGCAAAAAGTTAGTACAACAAATATAAGGAAAAAATCACTTAATTAAGTACTAAGATACCGCGGCCCATGCATTAGTCGCAATACATAGTCGCAATACCCCATATGTCCTATTTTAGCAAAGTCATGCCAAAATTCAGGAAAAAATTCGGCATGATCTTTGCTAAAAAATAGGACATATAGAGTACCCGAATTTTCCGGAACGGAAGTTAATCGACGTTCCGTCAATATCAAGGGCCTCTCGGGGTACCTGCAAACATTTCATGCACAAGAATGTGGTGGACAGAAGACCACCACCACTGATTCGAACCACCACAGAACCACCACCACATATTCGAACCACCATAGAACCACCACCACAGAACCATCTCACAACCAAAACAGAACCACCACCACCACAAAACCACCACAAGAATGTGGTGGCCAGAAGACCACCACCACAGAACCATCTCAGCTACCTTTTCTGTAAGAGGTGGCCACCACTGGCACGGTTGCACAATGGCAATATGGCTTCCTGCAAAGACTGTGTATCTCTCTTCGCTTTCCTGCAATCAAAGAGTAGCATGTGAGTTGTTAGATAAAACCAGCGAAAGTAATTGATCACCACATAGCCTATATAGAAGTTGGAGAACACATGAGAATTTGCTTGAAACTATGTATATATGCAACAAATAAAACTCAAAGGAAGGGTGAGAAAATAGACATACGGGTACTCAACAAGCTCAGTTTATATTTGTAATCCACTACTAACATATGGGGTACTCTACTGCTGCAAGCAAGCACGGCACGGCAATAATACAAATTTAACTACATTGTAATTATATTTAGCAAGCAAGCACTGCTAACATGCTACTACATCACGTTTTACTTAACAAAAATGCCGTGTCCAGTGGAATAATCAACAACTAGCAGCAAAACAACTAGCAAAACACTAAAACAACTAGCAGCAAAACACTGAAATGATCATGATAGCAGCAAAACACTGAAATGCCGGTTTGGGCATTTCCACAAGCACCTAGAGTGCATAGTTCCATGGAGAGGAGGGAGGAGGAGGAAGATGGCAGGGAGGGAGGAGGGAGAACTGCGCAGGCCGGTTTGGCACCGAGGAGGGCAGCGGGGCCGCGAGGCCGGCCGGGGCGCGCGGCGCAGGGCGCGTCGAGGTGGCGGGGCCGCGAGGGCGCCGTCCGAGGCGGGCGCCGGGCGTGTCTGGACGGGCAGCAGGCCGGGGCGGGTGGCGGCCGGTGCGGGTGGCCCTTGGCGCGTCGAGGTGGCGGTGGAGGTCCTGGGTCGCCGGCGGCGAGTTGGGGGAGAACGGCGGCGAGTCGCGCGCGTCGATTTGGACTTGGTGGTTTTCGAACATAGTGAGGCCGCGGCGCGGGGGCGGACCCACATGTAAGTGGGTACAACTGATTTCTGTGGCGCATCCAAATAGGCATGCGCCACAGAATCACAGTGTCAGGGATGCGCCACAGAATGTCCTGGCTATATTTAACTAAAATACGTTTAGTTACTGTTTTATGACAGTAACAGCGACATATCCCAATGGTTAGCCACTGAACCTGAAACTTGGGCAGCCAGGTTCGAAACCTATTTTCGAATGATGTGAACTGCTATATATAAATATTGTTGGCTGGCAGATGGAACCATGGTATGATGTGGTTGGTGGAGGTTCCATTTGCACGGAAAGTATTATCTAGGATTTAATAACCAATGCCGTCAGCGTTCTTGCACCGTGAATGAAGCGTTAACCATGAGACTTGGAATGGGACGGGAAAGTCATCTGTGATCTTCTCCCTTTCGCATGTCAACGGGCAGCCAGAGCCGTACGCTGTAGATCTTGTGTGACTACACGCACATGGGTGGGACCCCTTAATGCCCACGGACTCTGGTGCCTATGATGGTCTGCAAGGGGATGCCTAGCTATCTACCGTGAGGGGTAGAGCCAGGGGTGATTCTGCTATGCATGAATTGGTCTGCAAGGGGATGCCTAGGTACCTATCGTGAGGGGTAGTGTATCAGGGGTTATTCTGCTATGCATGAATTGGGTGGGCATGCCGGGTTGTTGGAGAAGCACGGCGAATGGCTTGGATCATCGACTGGGCCCCACGCCAAGGAAGTGTGGACGGGAAAGATCGCCCGGTTGTGCAACAAGGCATTGATCTCTCATGGGTAAAGTAACGCACCTCTGCAGAGTGTAAAAATGTGACATGTTACTCCACGTTCCAGGAAGGAACGGCGAACGCTGCAGGAAAGGAGGCTCCTCAAGGCCCTAGCACCTGTGAATGGATGACGGGCATAGTTTTCTGAAGATAAAATAAATCTTTTCCTAAAAATGTTTTACAAAGATATGCATGTTCATCCAAGACCTTTTGGTATGGATGGTAGCTAGTGCATAAAACACCTTATTCCTATAATATGAACTTGCTGAGTAACGCTCGTGTTGCTCACTCTTTCCTCCGTTGACCCCTGCTTAGATTATTCGAGATAGCAGAGGAAGGACAGGAATCCATAGCGATGTTGGTGAGATCTTCGACAAGGAGTCAAATCAACCTGGTGGGCCCGAAGGAGTCAACCTCTACTTTTTCAACAGATGCATGGCGACAACCATGCAACGGTGGACATGTCGACAACAATGCCTATGGACAAGACGACTATAATTGGATGGAGGAGCACTACTCCAGACAAAGATATTCCAGATGGATAGATAGGGTTGTGACAACAGCAGTAGTGGATTAGGAGTTAGAATTAGAGCTGGTATCCAGCTTAGTGCTTCGACTTGAGTCTTTTGGGAGTTTCTTTTGCACGAGACCTACTTCTGTTTGTAAAGGAGGTTCTCAAGATTTTGTATTAAATAGTGTTGTAATCCTATAGTGTTACCTTGGACCGACTATGTTTCT
Source organism: Poa pratensis (assembly GCA_947311845.1). Classification (NCBI taxonomy): domain Eukaryota; kingdom Viridiplantae; phylum Streptophyta; class Magnoliopsida; order Poales; family Poaceae; genus Poa; species Poa pratensis. Next base: position 705,987 of record CAMZMU010000073.1, on the reverse strand, counting down.
GTTGTACCACTCTGAAGGATGTAATATTTACGGAATGGTCCTTTCGTGAGTATTATGTCAACAACTTGTACACTACAACATGCAGTGGTGTGCTGGGTCACTACAGGTGGTATCAGAGCGAACGACCTTAGGATTAAAACCCTTTTAGGAGACTTGTAGGTTGGTAGGACTATAGGGAGTTATTATATTTAACTAAACTCTATATTTCTACAACTATGATGGTTATTCACTTGAGAATAATACTGTCATATTTGTATACACATGTTCTTACCCAACTGGAGTAGATATTCTTATTTACTATTCTGTAGGTATAATATCCACATATATTATTTCTTTTCAACTTGGTATGACCAGTTAAGACTGTTTCGTATCAGTTGATACACCAAATAAAGTATATCCAAGTTAGTGTTACCTACATGGTATTATTGATAGCCCTATCCTATGAAGTAGAACCCTATCATAAGTTCGTGATGGAGGAAGTCAGAAGATGTTTGATGATAGTGAAGAATCATCGTCAGTCAACTATGGAGAGTATGTTAATACCCTAATGATAGAGATCAAAGGGGATTCACCTGAGTATGGTATAAGTTGATAAGTGATTAGGAGATGGCATAAACAATGACGGAAGCTACACTACTATTTCTGATGTACCCTGAGTAGTACATGAAGGATCTAGATAAGTTCGCAAGTAGATGTTATAGTCTGACGGAAGATTCAAGCTACATGGAGTTTAGTTCGATATGAAACCAAGTCAAACCACAACTACTCTTTGAGTACTTTGTCTTTGTGTCAACTGGGGTAAATACTGAGTCAAAGAGTTGTTTTAGCATAGGACTATAAGGTAATATATACCTATATTGTAGTGTATAGCATCTAAGCCTGGGTACTTCAGATGTTTTTACTCAAGGTACTAGTTATTTTACGGGCTTATGTTGCATGATTGATATATAACTGCATTTGCGATTTACTGGATCTTATTGGATTTTTGATTGGCTAGGTTGGTACATGAAGTTAGAATTTGATGTACAATGGCATGATTGTACATTGAGTTCTTCTCTTCATGTTACTAATTTAGAGCTAGGTAGGATTCATGTAAGGGAGAGACGTGTTTTCAGAAGTTTCAAACAACAATGAAAGCTTTTGAAGAGATGGAAGTCAAGATGACCGAAGTAAATGAAGCTACACGTCGTGATAGACCACAATCCACATCATATTTGGATTGGAGATCAGCATCATCAGAACATGGAAGGATGGAGGAACTACGATAGATCAAGGAGAATATCATCACCATTTGGAAGAGGGCTTACTGAAGATGATATAGTGAAGGATATCAAGCGAGAACTGAAAAACGATGGAAGAAGCCGCAGTATGTAGTCATATATAGTTGGAAGTTGTCGTAACTTGACGAAAGAATGGGTGTTGGAAGTCATAAGGCACAATTAAACTCTGGAAAAAGATCAAGAAGAAGTAGTACATGACTTATATGTCTAAAAGAGTCATGAAGTTGGTGGTAGAGGAGTATGAAGCAACAAATTCAATACTTAGAGGACAACAACAAAGTATGATATTTAAGCAAGGCAAGATAGTTGTATCATCGAGATCAAGGGGTATGACTCCAACGTTCAATGTTACAACGGACACATATCAGAATCATGGGAAATAAGTTCGTGGATTGCCGAGAGTCCATGGAGTTAGTTAGTTGGAAGGTGACCAACAGAGACGGGTGATGTGGGGAAATAGTGAAGTAAGTGCCTAATCAATGTCAATATATAGTGGGATCGATGGCCATATGATTGACATCCTCAGTTTAAGGACTCCGATGGAGGTTGAACTAACCAGATGGAAGAAACATATCGTCTGATCAACCAAAATGAAGGATCAGATCCAGCAGCAGACAGATGAAGAGTTGTTATATCAGCAGAGTTTTGACTAGATGCCAACGACCTATACCAATTTAGACATAACGTACCTTTTCTGCAAACCATTTTGCAAAATTTCTTTCTTAACACTCTTCAACAAAGTGGAGATTAACAAAACCAAGTTGTTGAACTATTTTAGTCAATAGATTAACAAAACTAAGTTGTTGAACTACTTTTGCTATTGAAGGGTCATTCTTTGGTTCTAACCAAGAGTGACGGAGAAAATGTGTTAACAAAATCTTTTAATAGTACAGACCACACTACCACTTTACATCACTAGGATGAGAGTTTCATTAAGATTCCAGATGACACGAGAAAAAGAAGACTCCACTAAGTTAGTCCTAAGTAGTAAACCTCAATGTCAACCTTATGAGATTGGACTAGGTTCTGCGACATGTTTTGGTTTTCTGAAAGAGTTGTAAAAATATACCTTAGTGAGACTAATTTAAATCCTTAATATTTTCCAAATAAGAGGTTAGTTATTAAGTGAGAAGTCTTGATACGATTACTAGTAGAACCAACAAGCATTAAACAAAGTCTTGATCCAAGGAGTTTGCAGGAAAAGAGATCCAAGAGTGGATTCTACCAGAAGGATTCATAGTCCATGAAAAGGGCAGTTGACCGTTACCAAGTTAGATGAGGATTCAAGGGAAATTTTTGGATTTGGGGATACACCAATTATCTCCATCAAAGATCAACATGGAGTTCGATAACTGCTATTTTATTCATAAGTCTCATCTTCAATCCGAAACGTAAGTGAGTGCGAACTTCGAGGACGAAGTTTTGTTTTAGTAGGGGAGACTGTAACATCCTAGGATTTAGAGTCCCAAATTAGAGTGGACACACAAGTGTGCATTGCATTCATGCATCAGAAAATCCGAAGAATTTTCGCGTAAATAATTTTAAAACACTAAGTGATTGAAGTTTCACTTGAGTTGGTGGAATTGAAGTAGATCATCGACTTGAGCGTAACAAACTTTGAGATGATCTTGGCTTAAAACCTATTTTTGGGCAGAGAGGTACTCGATAAAATTGTTAAACCCAGTGGGAATATATCTTGTTACATCAAAACATTACCTCAGGAGTGTAACATAAATCTAGTTATTCTTAGGTATTATCTTGTCTAACCTTATATGTTAGACATATCTCTAGTAGATGGAAATCATTCTAGTCTTAAAGACAAATTGAATTACCTAAAATCTTAACAAAGATCTTTTCACCTTATCTAGTGAATCTTAACTTCTTATCTCCTAATCTTCTTGAAGTTATTCAACCAGGGAAGCATCTCAAGAAAAGAGGTAAAGCAACAAGAAGATTATGAAGAAGGATTGATTAGATATGCATAGTAGTGCTATGCCAATCTATCACAGAGACAATGGGAACTCTTGCATCTGTTATGTTCTTATTAATCTCTCAAGAAATAGTGTGATATTCCAATGTTTGTGTTATATAGAAGTAGTTGGGTGACAAGCTTTGCAACCTTGTTAACAAATCACTTTTGTATGCTCAAACAGTTGAGTGTCATATACAAATAAACAAAAGGACAGATAATACATGGTATTTCTCCAAGAGTATGATTACAGGGAGAAAGTAAAGCCAAAGCATAAAACCATATGATCATCATCCATATGTAATCATCACACGAGTTAACTCTCAAATTCATGTGAGTGTGGACATGTCCCATAAGAGAGGGGTTCACAAGTTCATCATGTGACCAAGACCATTTGGCTTATTCAAGATTCATTCTCAAGAGGAGATAAATCTGGACATGTGGTAAAGGGAACCACATGGACTACTTAGTCAGCAATTGTTTTAGCAACTTGCTTCCACAGAAACAAGATCATCTATTTATTCAAAGGAGAATCATCCTTTTGATCATCAGAATGAGATATGGAATTAAGCAAGATTCTTTCTCATCATTTTACCCATTTATCCTACCATAAGACCTGACCTCAGGCAGGATATCTTCTCTTGTGCATCCACAGACATTTGATCATGTTTTCACATGATTTAATTGTCAGGTATCACAAGCCAAAGCCACTAGGGCCATATTTTGTGCTTGGCATGAATTTGAATTGAAACACTGTGTATACTCTTTGTAGTCACCACAGTAAGCAAATCATGTTATATTGTTGGACAACAATTTAATGTTGTCCAGGAATCAATAAGGCACTCAGAACAAGTTTGAATATTATCTAGAGCTGAAGACAAGTAAGAAACTATCCTTAGCATTTGAAAATAATGGGTAACCACAAATAAAAAGCATAACAAAATAAATCAATTGTTATAAAAGTGCACAATAAGAACAGAGGTCATAAACTATAAATTTTATTTAAAAAGAGATAATTCCAAATATGTTCAAATTTACTTTAAGTGGTTAATGAATTTAAAACACACAAAATATTTATAATCCAAGTTTAAAAGAAACTTGTTTTTGAAATTCTACACACCTTGTAAAAGGAAATAAATTTTAATATACACAAATTCATTCCAAATATGGAATAAATTCAAAATACATCAAGGATCCAAAGTTCAAAGATGATATTAATACCATAATGAAATTCTACACAGCCAGGGACTTCTCTGCAATTTAAACTATTCTGCAAAGGTCCAAATTAGTGAGCAGGGGCTTGTTCATACTGTTCTTGTTATTTCTCGAAAACCCAGGGGGTTTTCCATAATTTGTTTTTTTCTTTCTTCTTCCTCCTCGCCAGAAGGACGAGGAGACAGCCGTGTCGATGCCGCCGTGCCACCTCCTCTCTGCGTGCTTGCTCTCGTGGATAAGAGCCCAGAGACGTCCGCATCTCACTCTCCATCGTCTCATCTCTCTCTCTCTCTTGCTCTCTCCCAGAGAATCGACCGAAAGTGGAACCCTAGCTCATCGGGCCGCCGCCGTTTGCCGTCGATTCCGTGCTCGCCGTGCTGTCCAGAGGAGCTCTGGAGGTTCGCCATGTCGTCCTCTTGCTCCTCGTTGAGTGGTGCGTGGTGGGGAGCTCGGTAGAGGAGGAATCGAGCCGTCTTCTCCAAGTCCGGCCATCGGCTTTCGAGGATGAGTTCGTCGCCGTCCGTCCTCCCCAAGCCTCATCGAGCCTTCCATCATGCTCGTGGTGAGCTGTGCATCCTCCTGGTACTTTTAATTCGGCTTAGTTCGCTCTGACTCACCGCCGTGCTGTGCGCCACCGTCCGCCGCCGCGCGAGTCAAACACCGGCCACGCTCCGACGACCTTTTCGGAGCGGCGCCGCCACCTTTAGGTCCGCTGGGACGTGTTCTATCCTATGCGCGCTACGACTCGACTTCAATCGCACGAATTCGTCGGGATTGTGCTCGGGTTGGAGTTGAACTCCATTGGTGACGTCATGCTGACGTCAGCTGACCAATAGGAGAATTTCCTGGATTTCCTTTTAGCAAATAATTACAGAATATGACTAAATTGAATAGACTTTGGAAATTTATAACTATTTCATTTTAAATTAGAAAAATACAAACAATATACCAAAATGTTAAGAAAAATAAAATTAATATGTTTATATAAATAAAATACTTGTTTGACTAAAATTGAATCACTCTAAAATTGAAACAACAAATTGGTTTATTAGTTAAATATGGAATTCATTTGAAATGCTATTTTGGATGCATTTCAACTCCATTTAAATTGTTTCACATGTTCAACTTCAAATATGAAAATATGTTCAATTATAACATTATGACTATTTTTAGAATTCCATTTATGAACATGCTTAAAAAATATTCTTCAAATGGTTCATTAAAATAATATTTTCCATAAGGAAAATAATTAATCATGAGTCATTTAATAATACAAAAATGAATCTATCAACATATAAAGTAATCATATTATTACTTCATAATATTCCATGTAGTTCTTAATTCACAAAAATGAATTCTCTATTTAATAAAATTTGATCACTATTATTAATACCTTTAATAATTGAATTAATTTTGTGTTATAATTGTTTAAATCATTAATCCAAATTAATAACTACTTCATAATATGAGATTACTTGTGGTGTTTCTTCTAAGTGTTTATATTCAAATCATATTATCTTACTGCTTAAAGAAAAGTTAAAAACATAAGTAACTACTATTAATATTTGATAATATACCATTACTTAACTAAAATAAGTACCCTTATGGTATGAAACCAACAAATGTATACATTATTTATTTCTTCAAAAGTTATTCTTTTTGTATTCATGAATAATAATACTACACCATTTGTTTAATTAATTCAAGATAGCACATGTTCTTTATAAACATAAAGATGATACTCAACCCTAAAATAACCATTTAGTATTATGATGTTATTTCATTTTATCCTTATGCTTAATATGGTACTCTAAGGTTAAAGTTTTAAACTAATCTTTCTTATGAAGTAAACTTGAAGATAAAACAAATCTAAAGGCAATCACCAAAGTTCAAACCAACCACAACCATCGAGAGTTAGTTACGGGGTTTAGGACGATGCATCTCATACTTATGCATAATAGCATATTGCTTCTTCAAACATTAGTCCTTACCGGACCAATGACGTTCTTTCCAGATGTTGGAGTCTTTATTGTATCGAAGACCTTGGCTGCATAAGCTTGCAGTCAAAAAGGCAAGTTCACTCTTGCTCATGTCCTACTTGATTATGTTTATCAAAGTAAATGCAAAATACTATGGTTTATCATTGCATGAAAAAGTAAAACCTATTTTCGAATGATGTGAACTGCTATATATAAATATTGTTGGCTGGCAGATGGAACCATGGTATGATGTGGTTGGTGGAGGTTCCATTTGCACAGGAAAGTATTATCTAGGATTTAATAACCAATGCCGTCAGCGTTCTTGCGCCGTGAATGAAGCGTTAACCATGAGCTTGGAATGGGACGGGAAAGTCATCTGTGATCTTCTCCCTTTCGCATGTCAACGGGCAGCCAGAGCCGTACGCTGTAGATCTTGTGCGACTACATGCACATGGGTGGGACCCCTTAATGTCCACGGACTCTGGTGCCTATGATGGTCTGCAAGGGGATGCCTAGGTATCTACCGTGAGGGGTAGAGCCAGGGGTGATTCTGCTATGCATGAATTGGTCTGCAAGGGGATGCCTAGGTACCTATCGTGAGGGGTAGTGTATCAGGGGTTATTCTGCTATGCATGAATTGGGTGGGCATGCCGGGTTGTTGGAGAAGCACGGCGAATGGCTTGGATCATCGACTGGGCCCCGCACCAAGGAAGTGTGGACGGGAAAGATCGTTCGGTTGTGCAACAAGGCGTTGATCTCTCATGGGTAAAGTAACGCACCTCTGTAGAGTGTAAAAATGTGACATGTTACTCCACGTTCCAGGAAGGAACGGCGAACGCTGCAGGAAAGGAGACTCCTCAAGGCCCTAGCACCTGTGAATGGATGACGGGCATAGTTTTCTGAAGATAAAATAAATCTTTTCCTAAAAATGTTTTACAAAGATATGCATGTTCATCCAAGACCTTTTGGTATGGATGGTAGCTAGTGCATAAAACACCTTATTCCTATAATATGAACTTGCTGAGTAACGCTCGTGTTGCTCACACTTTCCTCCGTTGACCCCTGCTTAGATTATTGGAGATAGCAGAGGAAGGACAGGAATCCATAGCGATGTTGGTGAGATCTTTGACAAGGAGTCAAATCAACCTGGTGGGCCCGAAGGAGTCAACCTCTACTTTGTCAACAGATGTGTGGCGACAACCGTGCAACGGTGGACACATCGACAACAATGCCTATGGACAAGACGACTATAATTGGATGGAGGAGCACTACTCCAGACAAAGATATTCCAGATGGATAGATAGGGTTGTGACAACAGCAGTAGTGGATTAGGAGTTAGAATTAGAGCTGGTATCCAGCTTAGTGCTTCGACTTGAGTCTTTTGGGAGTTTCTTTTGCACGAGACCTACTTCTGTTTGTAAAGGAGGTTCTCGAGATTTTGTATTGAATAGTGTTGTAATCCTATAGTGTTACCTTGGACCGACTATGTTTCTGTTGTACCACTCTGAAGGATGTAATATTTACGGAATGGTCCTTTCGTGAGTATTATGTCAACGACTTGTACACTACAACATGCAGTGGTGTGCTGGGTCACTACAGGTGGTATCACAACGAATGACCTTAGGATTAAAACCCTTTTAGGAGACTTGTAGGTTGGTAGGACTATAGGGAGTTATTTTATTTAACTAAACTCTATATTTCTACAACTATGATGGTTATTCACTTGAGAATAATACTGTCACATTTGTATACACATGTTCTTACCCAACTGGAGTAGATATTCTTATTTACTATTCTGTAGGTATAATATCCATATATATTATTTCTTTTCAACTTGGTATGACCAGTTTCGTATCAGTTGATACACCAAATAAAGTATATCCAAGTTAGTGTTACCTACTTGGTATTATTGATAGCCCTATCCTATGAAGTAGAACCCTATCATAAGTTCGTGATGGAGGAAGTCAGAAGATGTTTGATGATAGTGAAGAATCATCGTCAGTCAACTATGGAGAGTATGTTAATACCCTAATGATAGAGATCAAAGGGGATTCACCTGAGTATGGTATAAGTTGATAAGTGATTAGGAGATGGCATAAACAATGACGGAAGCTACACTACTATTTCTGATGTACCCTGAGTAGTACATGAAGGATCTAGATAAGTTCGCAAGTAGATGTTATAGTCTGACGGAAGATTCAAGCTACATGGAGTTTAGTTCGATATGAAACCAAGTCAAACCACAACTACTCTTTGAGTACTTTGTCTTTGTGTCAACTAGGGTAAATACCGAGTCAAAGAGTTGTTTTAGCATAGGACTATAAGGTAATATATACCTATATTGTAGTGTATAGCATCTAAGCCTGGGTACTTGAGATGTTTTTACTCAAGGTACTAGTTATTTTACGGGCTTATGTTGCATGATTGATATATAACTGCATTTGCGATTTACTGGATCTTATTGGATTTTTGATTGGCTAGGTTGGTACATGAAGTTAGAATTTGATGTACAATGGCATGATTGTTACATTGAGTTCTTCTCTTCATGTTACTAATTTAGAGCTAGGTAGGATTCGTGTAAGGGAGAGACGTGTTTTCAGAAGTTTCAAACAACAATGAAAGCTTTTGAAGAGATGGAAGTCAAGATGACCGAAGTAAATGAAGCTACACGTCGTGATAGACCACAATCCACATCATATTTGGATTGGAGATCAGCATCATCAGAACATGGAAGGATGGAGGAACTACGATAGATCAAGGAGGAATATCATCACCATTTGGAAGAGGGCTTACTGAAGATGATATAGTGAAGGATATCAAGCGAGAACTGAAAAACGATGGAAGAAGCCGCAGTATGTAGTCATATATAGTTGGAAGTTGTCGTAACTTGACGAAAGAAATGGGTGTTGGAAGTCATAAGGCACAATTAAACTCTGGAAAAAGATCAAGAAGAAGTAGTACATGACTTATATGTCTAAAAGAGTCATGAAGTTGGTGGTAGAGGAGTATGAAGCAACAAATTCAATACTTAGAGGACAACAACAAAGTATGATATTTAAGCAAGGCAAGATAGTTGTATCATCGAGATCAAGGGGTATGACTCCAACGTTCAATGTTACAACGGACACATATCAGAATCATGGGAAATAAGTTCGTGGATTGCCGAGAGTCCATGGAGTTAGTTAGTTGGAAGGTGACCAACAGAGACGGGTGATGTGGGGAAATAGTGAAGTAAGTGCCTAATCAATGTCAATATATAGTGGGATCGATGGCCATATGATTGACATCCTCAGTTTAAGGACTCCGATGGAGGTTGAACTAACCAGATTGAAGAAACATATCGTCTGATCAACCAAAATGAAGGAATCAGATCCAGCAGCAGACAGATGAAGAGTTGTTATATCAGCAGAGTTTTGACTAGATGCCCAACGACCTATACCAATTTAGACATAACGTACCTTTTCTGCAAACCATTTTGCAAAATTTTCTTTCTTAACACTCTTCAACAAAGTGGAGATTAACAAAACCAAGTTGTTGAACTATTTTAGTCAATAGATTAACAAAACTAAGTTGTTGAACTACTTTTGCTATTGAAGGGTCATTCTTTGGTTCTAACCAAGAGTGTGACGGAGAAAATGTGTTAACAAAATCTTTTATAGTACAGACCACACTACCACTTTACATCACTAGGATGAGAGTTTCATTAAGATTCCAGATGACACGAGAAAAAGAAGACTCCACTAAGTTAGTCCTAAGTAGTAAACCTCAATGTCAACCTTATGAGATTGGACTAGGTTCTGCGACATTGTTTTGGTTTTCTGAAAGAGTTGTAAAAATATACCTTAGTGAGACTAATTTAAATCCTTAATATTTTCCAAATAAGAGGTTAGTTATTAAGTGAGAAGTCTTGATACGATTACTAGTAGAACCAACAAGCATTAAACAAAGTCTTGATCCAAGGAGTTTGCAGGAAAAGAGATCCAAGAGTGGATTGTACCAGAAGGATTCATAGAGTCCATGAAAAGGGCAGTTGACCGTTACAAGTTAGATGAGGATTCAAGGGAAATTTTTGGATTTGGGGATACACCAATTATCTCCATCAAAGATCAACATGGAGTTCGATAACTGCTATTTTATTCATAAGTCTCATCTTCAATCCGAAACGTAAGTGAGTGCGAACTTCGAGGACGAAGTTTTGTTTTAGTAGGGGAGACTGTAACATCCTAGGATTTAGAGTCCCAAATTAGAGTGGACACACAAGTGTGCATTGCATTCATGCATCAGAAAATCCGAAGAATTTTCGCGTAAATAATTTTAAAACACTAAGTGATTGAAGTTTCACTTGAGTTGGTGGAATTGAAGTAGATCATCGACTTGAGCGTAACAAACTTTGAGATGATCTTGGCTTAAAACCTATTTTTGGGCAGAGAGGTACTCGATAAAATTGTTAAACCCAGTGGGAATATATCTTGTTACATCAAAACATTACCTCAGGAGTGTAACATAAATCTAGTTATTCTTAGGTATTATCTTGTCTAACCTTATATGTTAGACATATCTCTAGTAGATGGAAATCATTCTAGTCTTAAAGACAAATTGAATTACCTAAAATCTTAACAAAGATCTTTTCACCTTATCTAGTGAATCTTAACTTCTTATCTCCTAATCTTCTTGAAGTTATTCAACCAGGGAAGCATCTCAAGAAAAGAGGTAAAGCAACAAGAAGATTATGAAGAAGGATTGATTAGATATGCATAGTAGTGCTATGCCAATCTATCACAGAGACAATGGGAACTCTTGCATCTGTTATGTTCTTATTAATCTCAAGAAATAGTGTGATATTCCAATGTTTGTGTTATATAGAAGTAGTTGGGTGACAAGCTTTGCAACCTTGTTAACAAATCACTTTTGTATGCTCAAACAATTGAGTGTCATATACAAATAAACAAAAGGACAGATAATACATGGTATTTCTCCAAGAGTATGATTACCAGGGAGAAAGTAAAGCCAAAGCATAAAACCATATGATCATCATCCATATGTAATCATCACATGAGTTAACTCTCAAATTCATGTGAGTGTGGACATGTCCCATAAGAGAGGGGTTCACAAGTTCATCATGTGACCAAGACCATTTGGCTTATTCAAGATTCATTCTCAAGAGGAGATAAATCTGGACATGTGGTAAAGGGAACCACATGGACTACTTAGTCAGCAATTGTTTTAGCAACTTGCTTCCACAGAAACAAGATCATCTTTGTTCTCATCATTTTACCCATTTATCCTACCATAAGACCTGACCTCAGGCAGGATATCTTCTCTTGTGCATCCACAGACATTTGATCATGTTTTCACATGATTTAATTGTCAGGTATCACAAGCCAAAGCCACTAGGGCCATATTTTGTGCTTGGCATGAATTTGAATTGAAACACTGTGTATACTCTATGTAGTCACCACAGTAAGCAAATCATGTTATATTGCTGGACAACAATTTAATGTTGTCCAGGAATCAATAAGGCACTCAGAACAAGTTTGAATAATTATCTAGAGCTGAAGACAAGTAAGAAACTATCCTTAGCATTTGAAAATAATGGGTAACCACAAATAAAAAGCATAACAAAATAAATCAATTGTTATAAAAGTGCACAATAAGAACAGAGGTCATAAACTATAAATTTTATTTAAAAAGAGATAATTCCAAATATGTTCAAATTTACTTTAAGTGGTTAATGAATTTAAAACACACAAAATATTTATAATCCAAGTTTAAAAGAAACTTGTTTTTGAAATTCTACACACCTTGTAAAAGGAAATAAATTTCAATATACACAAATTCATTCCAAATATGGAATAAATTCAAAATACATCAAGGATCCAAAGTTCAAAGTTGATATTAATACCATAATGAAATTCTACACAGCCAGGGACTTCTCTGCAATTTAAACTATTCTGAAAAGGTCCAAATTAGTGAGCAGGGGCTTGTTCATACTGTTCTTGTTATTTCTCGGAAACCCAGGGGGTTTTCCATAATTTGTTTTTTTTTCTTTCTTCTTCCTCCTCGCCAGAAGGACGAGGAGACCGCCGTGTCGATGCCGCCGTGCCACCTCCTCTCTGCGTGCTTGCTCTCGCAGATAAGAGCCCAGAGATGTCCGCATCTCACTCTCCATCGTCTCATCTCTCTCTCTCTTGCTCTCTCCCAGAGAATCGACCGGAAAGTGGAACCCTAGCTCATCGGGCCGCCGCCGTTTGCCGTCGATTCCGTGCTCGCCGTGCTGTCCAGAGGAGCTCTGGAGGTTCGCCATGTCGTCCTCTTGCTCCTCGTTGAGTGGTGCGTGGTGGGGAGCTCGGTAGAGGAGGAATCGAGCCGTCTTCTCCAAGTCCGGCCGTCGGCTTTCGAGGATGAGTTCGTCGCCGTCCGTCCTCCCCAAGCCTCGTCGAGCCTTCCATCGTGCTCGTGGTGAGCTGTGCATCCTCCTGGTACTTTTAATTCGGCTAAGTTCGCTCTGACTCGCCGCCGTGTTGTGCGCCACCGTCCACCGCCGCGCGAGTCAAACTCCGGCCACGCTCCGACGACCTTTTCGGAGCGGCGCCGCCACCTTTAGGTCCGCTGGGACGTGTTCTATCCTATGCGCGCTACGACTCGACTTCAATCGCACGAATTCATCGGGATTGTGCTCGGGTTGGAGTTGAACTCCATTGCTGACGTCATGCTGATGTCAGCTGACCAATAGGAGAATTTCCTGGATTTCCTTTTAGCAAATAATTACAGAATATGACTAAATTGAATAGACTTTGGAAATTTATAACTATTTCATTTTAAATTAGAAAAATACAAAAATATACCAAAATGTTAAGAAAAATAAAATTAATATGTTTATACAAATAAAATACTTGTTTGACGAAAATTGAATCACTCTAAAATTGAAACAACAAATTGGTTTATTAGTTAAATATGGAATTCATTTGAAATGCTATTTTGGATGCATTTCAACTCCATTTAAATTGTTTCACATGTTCAACTTCAAATATGAAAATATGTTCAATTATAACATTATGACTATTTTTAGAATTCCATTTATGAACATGCTTAAAAAATATTCTTCAAATAGTTCATTAAAATAATATTTTCCATAAGGAAAATAATTAATCATGAGTCATTTAATAATACAAAAATGAATCTATCAACATATAAAGTAATCATATTATTACTTCATAATATTCCATGTAGTTCTTAATTCACAAAAATCAATTCTCTATTTAATAAAATTTGATAACTATTATTAATACCTTTAATAATTGAATTAATTTTGTGTTATAATTGTTTAAATCATTAATCCAAATTAATAACCACTTCATAATATGAGATTACTTGTGGTGTTTCTTCTAAGTGTTTATATTCAAATCATATTATCTTACTGCTTAAAGAAAAGTTAAAAACATAAGTAACTACTATTAATATTTGATAATATACCATTACTTAACTAAAATAGGTTCCCTTATGGTATGAAACCAACAAATGTATACATTATTTATTTCTTCAAAAGTTATTCTTTTGTATTCATGAATAATAATACTACACCATTTGTTTAATTAATTCAAGATAACACATGTTCTTTATAAACATAAAGATGATACTCAACCCTAAAATAACCATTTAGTATTATGATGTTATTTCATTTTATCCTTATGCTTAATATGGTACTCTAAGGTTAAAGTTTTAAACTAATCTTTCTTATGAAGTAAACTTGAAGATAAAACAAATCTAAAGGCAATCACCAAAGTTCAAACCAACCACAACCATCGAGAGTTAGTTACGGGGTTTAGGACGATGCATCTCATACTTATGCATAATAGCATATTGCTTCTTCAAACATTAGTCCTTACCGGACCAATGACGTTCTTTCCAGATGTTGGAGTCTTTATTGTATCGAAGACCTTGGCTGCATAAGCTTGCAGTCAAAAAGGCAAGTTCACTCTTGCTCATGTCCTACTTGATTATGTTTATCAAAGTAAATGCAAAATACTATGGTTTATCATTGCATGAAAAAGTAAAACCTATTTTCGAATGATGTGAACTGCTATATATAAATATTGTTGGCTGGCAGATGGAACCATGGTATGATGTGGTTGGTGGAGGTTCCATTTGCACGGGAAAGTATTATCTAGGATTTAATAACCAATGCCGTCAGCGTTCTTGCGCCGTGAATGAAGCGTTAACCATGAGACTTGGAATGGGACGGGAAAGTCATCTGTGATCTTCTCCCTTTCGCATGTCAACGGGCAGCCAGAGCCGTACGCTGTAGATCTTGTGCGACTACATGCACATGGGTGGGACCCCTTAATGTCCACGGACTCTGGTGCCTATGATGGTCTGCAAGGGGATGCCTAGGTATCTACCGTGAGGGGTAGGGCCAGGGGTGATTCTGCTATGCATGAATTGGTCTGCAAGGGGATGCCTAGGTACCTATCGTGAGGGGTAGTGTATCAGGGGTTATTCTGCTATGCATGAATTGGGTGGGCATGCCGGGTTGTTGGAGAAGCACGGCGAATGGCTTGGATCATCGACTGGGCCCCACACCAAGGAAGTGTGGACGGGAAAGTTCGCCCGGTTGTGCAACAAGGCGTTGATCTCTCATGGGTAAAGTAACGCACCTCTGCAGAGTGTAAAAATGTGACATGTTACTCCACGTTCCAGGAAGGAACGGCGAACGCTGCAGGAAAGGAGGCTCCTCAAGGCCCTAGCACCTGTGAATGGATGACGGGCATAGTTTTCTGAAGATAAAATAAATCTTTTCCTAAAAATGTTTTACAAAGATATGCATGTTCATCCAAGACCTTTTGTATGGATGGTAGCTAGTGCATAAAACACCTTATTCCTATAATATGAACTTGCTGAGTAATGCTCGTGTTGCTCACTCTTTCCTCCGTTGACCCCTGCTTAGATTATTGGAGATAGCAGAGGAAGGACAGGAATCCATAGCGATGTTGGTGAGATCTTCAACAAGGAGTCAAATCAACCTAGTGGGCCCGAAGGAGTCAACCTCTACTTTGTCAACAGATGCGTGGCGACAACCGTGCAACGGTGGACACGTCGACAACAATGCCTATGGACAAGACGACTATAATTGGATGGAGGAGCACTACTCCAGACGAAGATATTCCAGATGGATAGATAGGGTTGTGACAACAGCAGTAGTGGATTAGGAGTTAGAATTAGAGCTGGTATCCAGCTTAGTGCTTCGACTTGAGTCTTTTGGGAGTTTCTTTTGCACGAGACCTACTTCTATTTGTAAAGGAGGTTCTCGAGATTTTGTATTGAATAGTGTTGTAATCCTATAGTGTTACCTTGGACCGACTATGTTTCTGTTGGACCACTCTGAAGGATGTAATATTTACGGAATGGTCCTTTCGTGAGTATTATGTCAACGACTTGTACACTACAACATGCAGTGGTGTGTTGGGTCACTACAGTCGACAGAGTGAGCGGTAGCCCTCGCGGTGACCATATCCATCGAGCCTACCGAGGTGCTTCTTGGTGGGCAGACCAACATCCTGTTCTCGGTGCTTAGATAATTCTGGCAAAAGGAGATGCACTCGTAGGTTAGAAAGCCCTTGGCCATGCTTGCGTCTGGACGGGCCCTGTTGCGAACGTATCCTTTCATGACACCGTTCTGCCTTTCGAACGGCATCATGTAGTGCAGGAACGTCGGCCCGAGCTGCCTGATGTCATCAACGACATGGAGAAGGAGATGCACGCAGATATCAAAGAATGTGGGCGGAAGTAAATCTCGAGCTCGCATAGTATCAGCACGATCTCTTCCTGTAGCCTGTCGAGCTGCTTCACGCCGATCGACTTCCTGTTGATGACGTCGAAAAAGTTGCAAAGGGCAAGCAGCGTATCTCGGACGTGCTCGTCCATTATCCCTCGGATCGCAACGGAAGTATCTGCGTCATCAGCACGTGACAATCGTGAGACTTCATCCCGCTGAACCTCTTCTTCGTTGCGTCCAGATATCTGCTGATCTTCCCCGCGTAACCGTGAGGAAATTTGACTCCTAGGAGGCACCTGTAAAACTGCTCGAGCTCCTCCGGACTCATAGTGAAGCAGGCAGCGGGAAGCACCACCGCGTTCTTTTTTACCCTTTTGCGGCGACCTTGAGTCCCTTCCGTCTGATCATCATCATCATCGTCGTCATCACTATCGGGTGCCTGAAGATCTTTCCTGACGCCAAGCCATTTCAGATCGTATCTTGCTCTCGTCCCATCCTTGGCCTTTTCCGGCTGCCAAGCAGACTCTCGGTGACATTCTTCGTAATGTGCATCATATCGAGGCTATGTGGCGTCTTGAGGACCTTCCAGTACTCCAAGTCGTGGAAAACAGACCTCGCTTTCCATACACCCAGCAGCGGATCTACCCTCGGTCGCTTCTTTCCCGGCGCAGGGCACTCCTCCCAATTTTTCAAAAGCTCGTCGATTTCGGTGCCGCTCCTCGGGCGCGGGGCTCTTTCGGGCTCGTGTTCACCATTGAACAGGTCACCGCGTTTCCTCCACGGGTGATCCATGCGAAGCCACCTTCGAGCCCCTGGGTACACGGTTTTCGAAGACCCGAGATCCCTTGGTAGCTGGAGATGCGGGGTCTCATCCATGCACCTGACACATGCGCAGAATCCGTGGCCTACCTGGGCCGATACATATGAGCAACCAGGATAGTCCTGCACCGTCGTAACAATGCGGCTCTCATGTCGAAATAATCTCCAGTGTATGCATCCCACGTACGGGCTGGCGTCTCCCACAACGTGGCTAACTCCTCTTTCAACAGCGCGAGATACAGATGTATGTCGACACCTGGTTGTTTCGGCCCCTGAATGAGAATACTCATGTGTATGTACCTTTGCTTCGTGCACAGCCACGGGGGAAGGTTGTAAGGCCATACAAACACGGGCCAGGTGCTATGCGTGCTACTCTGGTTGCCGAACGGATTGAGTCCATCGGTGCTCATACCCAGCCTGACGTTCCTTGCGTCGCCCCCGAAATTTTCGAAGGCGCTGTCCAATGCTTCCCACTGGCTAGCGTCTGAAGGGTGTGTCAGGATCCTGCCCTTCTCCGGATCTTCTTCGGGCTTCTCCCTTTCCGCGTGCCATTGCATGAGCTTTGCTTCCTTAGGGTCCACGAAGTACCTGCAGACGGGGAGTGATAGGAAAGTACCATACCACTTTTCGAGGAACTTTCTTGTTCCCAGTACTCTTGTACCGTCCTTGGCCGCACACCGGACATGTGGTTATGTCCTTGTACTCGCCCCGATAAATTGCGCAATCATTGATGCAGGCGTGGTATTTAACGTGCGGTAGGTCAAGAGGGCACACGACTTTCTTGGCATCCTCGATACTAGTTGGCAATGTGTTCCCCTCGGGAAGACGATCGTGCATGAATTTCAAGTTCTTGGTGAAGCTCACGTCGGTCCATCTGTTTTCCGCCTTCATCTCCAGAGCATCAAGCGTTACTTGCAAGCGCGTATCCTGTGGTCGGCACCCAGGATACAACGGAGTCTTCCCGTCTATCTCCATTTGCGCCAGCTTGGCTTTCTCTCTGGCTGCAGCTCTGGCGTTGCTCGTCTCCTTGAGGAGCAGTTCTTGAACATGAGAGTCCTGCAAGGCCGACATTAGCGGGTTCTGCGTGTTCGCGTCTTCTCCACCACCATCTACTCCTTCATCATGACCATCTTGTCCGCCGACATCTCCTTCGTCATGATCATCTTGTCCGCCGACATCTCCTTCGTCCTGATAACCATGTCCGGGAGACTCTTCGTCTTCTCGCCGGCCGCCCTCGTCTTCATGCGCACCATTTGCTGTCGGCCCTCGTTGAAGCCTAGCATGAAACCGCGCCTGAGCAGGTGATCCTCCAATTGTCCGGAATCAGGGTCGATCCAGCTCACGAGTTTGCATTTTCGACACGGACATCTTATCTGGCGCCTGTTGCACCGAATCATTTCCGCCTTCGCTTCTTCCTTGTATCTACTGATTCGACGGAGCTCATCATGACGACCATGGTTGCCTACGCGGTATACATAGAGCAGAAACGAGAAACGAATCACACATGCATGTTCGACGGAAAAATTCGGCATGACTTCTCTTGAAAGTAGGACGTATGGGTGGTGCAAAAATTTGCCGAAATGGAAATGAATCCACATTTCGGCAAACATCCATGCACCACGCCGGCGCAAGCAACAAAAAAAAGCAACAACATGCAAATATCCATGCACACCACACAAGCTTCATGTATAAACATCGTCTCGCCATCGTGCAAACCGCGACGTCAAGCGCTTCACCTAGAAGAAACATCCATACATGTACACCGCCGGCCACACACAAAACATGCATATGCATGTCCATCCAACAATACTCACCTAGTAGATTCGTTACCGAGACGTGACCGTGGTCGATGAGAGAGAGTGTGTGGTGTTGGAGAGAAAATAGGAGAAAAAGATGTATTGGGAGAGGAGGAGAGTGTATATGGAGGCTCTCCCCAAGCCCTCACCAATTATCTATCAAACAAAGTAGGTTTAACTACAAGAAATGGAGAAAAGTATGGGCAAAATGGGATGGGAGGGAGGAGGACGAGTTGGGTGGGGAAGGGAGAAGGCCACAATGGGGGTGGTAGGTAGGGGATGCTACCTTTTGTAGATCTGGAACATTGATTTGGCGCATGCATTCACATGCGCCACAGAATATGTCCTTTCTGTGGCGCATGAGACTTGGTGCGCCACAGAAACCAGCATTTCTGTGGCGCACCGAGGCCCATGTGCCACAGAAAGTTCATCCACCCAATCATTGGGGCGGGGCCCACCTTATTTCTGTGGCGCATGGGTCTGGATCGGTGGCGCATCCAGACCCATGCGCCACAGAAATGGGTGGTGGCATCGAATTCAAACGTGGGTGGTGGGGCCCACGATATTTCTGTGGGCATGAGTCTACATGCGCCACAGAATGACATATTCAGTGGCGCATGGCCATCGCATGCGCCACTGAAATCTGTGACGCACCACAGAGGATGCGCCACTGATAAACTTCTGTGGCGCACCGAAAAAACATGCGCCATAGAATGTTAATCCACCTATAGCTAGTTTCCTAGTAGTGCTGAGATCAATCTCTCTCTCAGCAGGACTGCTTCTGCGTGCGTGGATCATGGCTTCAGGTTTACCAGTAGCTCCTGAGCAAATAATTACTACCCCACTATCTCTCTCTCTGTGAAACAGTGAATGTACATCATCGTATCATCATCTTCTCTGCATTATAAGTAGTTTTACAACACCTTTTCTGGCTCTCCTTCGCCTTTCCCATTGCTATCATATCATCAACCCGGCCATGGCTACTAGAGTAGTTATATAAGTAATTTCTTTTGCGCATGATGCCGATCGACGTGGAGACAACAAGTCCAGTTATTCTCCTGATCGATCCCCAGACATCTCCATCATGTGGCCGTACCGGAGATGAGACACTCTCTCGTTAGGGAGGACAATCATTAGTGACACATAGCTCCTCCTCTGTTTATTATGCATGTTCTTGCTTGCTATGGGTCCATGCATGCATGCAGATGCATGGGGGACGTCGACCACCGCTCCGGCCGGGTCCTGGAATCATATCGCCGTGTTTTGTCCTACTAGGAGTCAGCAGGGCGAAGCGGGAAGAGGGCAAGGGGGCACTCCCACTCATCATAGGAGATTACTTAACAAAGAGTAGAACCAGTTGAGGATCGTTTTAAGCGTAGGCTGGTTCTTGGATAGCTAAGATGTTGTCATATGGAGATCGTCTTGTGCTAATTAATTCAGTTTTTCTTTTCTATCTTTGAAATGCCTAAAGGGATACGTACACGATTGGATTTTTATCGTTCACGTTTTTTTGGCAAAGCGATCAACAAAATAAAAAGCATTGACTCACTAAATGGAATATAGTACATCAACCTAAATACAAGTGGTCTCGGTATTGAGATTTTGGAGATTAAAAACAAATGTCTATTGAGTAAATGGCTTCATAAGTTGTTACACGAGAAAGGGCTGTGGTATGAGCACTCTTATCTAATAAATATTTAGGTGGCAAAACATTGTTACAAGTACAAGTGAAACCTTCAGACTCGCCCTTTTGGAGAGGTCTAATGAGGGAGAAGAATTAAAAAAAATCATGACTCTTTTTACTTGGTGACGGGGATCAGATTTTGTTTTGGGTTGATATATGGTTAGGCCAGACTTCATTAGCGAATGAGTATCCTTCGCTTATATACTATCGCTTCAAATAAAAATTCCATTGTTGCTACTATACCTATTAATCTTCCTTTTAGAAGGAATTTGGTGAGTGACAACAGAGGTTTATGGTTACACCTACTTGAGAGACTAATGCGAGTTAATTTAATTACTAGATGAGCCGAACCAACCGATTTAAGTGGAACCGGACACCAGCGGATGTTTTTCAAATCGTTTTACGCGGATTTACTCAATGGACATACTAGATACCTGCGAAAATATCGTGGAAGCTGAAGGTTTCATTGAAAATAAAGATTTTTCTTTGGTTCTTACATAGAAAGAAACTTAAAAACAATTTGGCTAAATGGAGATGGACAGTATGCAAGAAATGTTTTTTCTGTGACATGAAGGAGTATGTTGAGCACTTGTTTATATGATGTACTTCTGCACGAGATATTTGGAGAATGGTGCATTTTACATTCAACATTTACCCACCAACTAGTATAGCAAACAAGTTTGGTAGCTGGATGAATGGGTAGATAAGAAAATCGAAAGCGTGTATAGGTATAGGCGTGTCAGCTATTCTTTGGGAAATATGTAAATGTCGTAATTATATTATCTTTAATAAGACGGAACCTATTCATTATTTGCAGGATATCAACAAGACAACCTACTAGATCCATATGTGATAATTTTTTCTTCATGCGGAGCAGCGTGGTCTCATGGATACAGCGGCTGTACTGGAATACTGACGATCCTACGGGCTATCTTTTGCCGATGTGAGTGGCTGCATCATAAGAGATTAGATGTTTAGAGCTCCTCTTTTTGAGTGGTTGATCTTTGTGTCCACTTTAAATGGTCTGTGAACTGTAAATTTTTAAATACTTGAAATTATCAATAAAATGCGGAGGCTATGTGCATCGTTTCGATGCAGAGGCCGGGATCCGACTCCCATTTCGACAAAAGGGCAAACCCACAAAGTAGTAGTAAAGTTTCGTTTGACAAAGGAAAGTTGGAATAATGCCTTAACCATGCACGGCGCCAACTCGACACCACATGGAGCCCTCGTCTGAAAGATCTCACGATTAAACACCGCCGGTCAACTTCCATGTTGTTTTACGAGTCCTGTCAAATATATATAGCATTAGAAAGTAAATATTCCTTCTTGTATTGTTAATTTGTTATTATGCATGCATGGGCATTGCTGAAAACACTGTCAGTGGCTGCTAATTAATCTCAGAGTTAACAGCATCTGGATGTGGAAAATCCAAGTAGTTTGGCGTTACTCGCAGTCAAAGTTCCAGGAAAAGGTTCCCCTTGCAATGCATCCGTGGTAAAATGTAAAAATGATCGAGGAGGTACCACCATGCATGCAAGCAGACACCGGAAAGGGAGAGATTATGTGGAGGAAAAACACAAAAGGACGGGCCTGCACTGCATGACATTTCGAGGAAGATCGCCCATTCTGATGCTGGGCTAAATTTTTTTTTTTTGAAAGCCTGCGTACATCAGAGAGTACAACATACAACGTATGAAGTACAAGAACAAGAACAGAAAGCCGACGCAGGGGAACATAGCTAGATCAAGCACCAGCAACACCGCCGGCGATGAAGACGAAGACTGCTGACCTCCTTCTTACCACGGCCCAAGGGCACCTCCTTCGTTGAAGATCGCCGCAGAGCCCGTCCGCCGCGCAGCGACGGAGCTTAAGCCGATGAACGCATACGGCCCACGCCCTTCCACTCCAGCAACACCACCTTGCCGCAGCCATCTTCGTCCCCAGCGCTGGCAGAAGCCGCGAGGCTAGCCCAGCCCTGGGTTCCAGCCTCCAGGTCCTCCCACAGAGCTCCACAGCGTGGAGATCGCCTTCCCCGCCGGCCGGCAAGGAGGAGGAGGAACCGGAGGAAAACCGAGAGATCCGAAGATCCCCGGCCACCAAAAGCCGCACGCGCCACGCCGGAGCTCCGAGGAGCACCGCCGCAGAAGGGGAAGCGCGCCGACCCCCACCTAGCCACCGACACCATCGCCACCTCCACAACGCCGCCGGCGGGATCCTACCACAACCTACACTATGTACAGGGCGGGATCCGGGGATCCCCACCCTCCCGCCGCCGGAGCGGCCGGCGGAGGGGAGGAATCCCACGGATCTCCGGCGAGCGAGGTGGTCGGGGAAGGAGCTCTCAAAAAGTCGCCTCTCCGTCTACAGTAGAAGGAGAGAGGGCGTTCGGCCGAGCCCAGGTGATGCTGGGCTAAAGTTAAAGCCACCCCTGGCCACAGTTAGCACCTGCTGAAGAATTGAAGCAGTCGTCGAAAGCGGTAAGGGGGGAGTCAAAAGTGAGAGGAAGTTTCGTGCTTTTGCGCTCTGTTTTTTCTCTCCTCACTTTGCATGCAACTGGTAAAACAGCACCCGTTGGGGAAAAAACGCTTTTAACATATGCAACAAATTAAGCTGGAGATCTTGCGAGCAAGTTGAGATCACTGGGGTGAGGTTTAATATGTAACAGAGCAAGTACTAGTCATGAATCACTTTGCAATTCCATGGAAAGAGGCAATGCATCTGCTGGGGCAGGGCACGCCTCTGTTTTTGCTACGAGGACCCAACTTTGGATGGTGTATACCGTTAAGCTAAAGTGGATGATCTCAACCATTCTTGTGTGAAAAAACTAGCTGCCTCCTTGATCGCCAGGTGCTGTGCTTTCGCTATCTGTGAGGTTGCACACATTTGTTTGGACCGATGGGTCAGGTGTCCCGAAGACACCCTCAACATACGCCCGATTTTTATATTCAAAAGAGTAGAACAAGGCCAAAACTAACTAAGCTTATATAGTATAAATGTAGTCTGATACAATGTAAATTTAATCCAAACTTAATCTAAAACCCTAAAACGGCGTATGGACAAGAACGCCAACTCCAGCAGTGTACATGTAAGCGCGTATGGTGACTGCACTCATCCTCGGGGTTTTACTTGACGGGTAGTGGCGACACCACCAACTAGTCAGGATTCATCAGCTCGTCCCAGCAGAAATTAATTGTCGTCGTTGGACTCCGGCTTGGAACGGGATCCTCTGACTTTACCGGCCCCGATTTCCTCTGACTTTGGGTCACTGACACGTGGAGCCCAGCACATGTGGGATCCACCTGTCATTGACCCAAAGTCAGAGAACGTCAGGGTTAGCAAAGTCAGAGGATCCAGCTCCCTCCGGCTTGACGAGTTTAAAGGCTTGGGCTAGGGCATCCTACATGCAGTATTGCCCACCTCTCTAGCAAGGCGCCTTGGTAGGAAAACCACGCTGAATAACACTTTTGCTCAAAGTGGGCGTCCTACTTGTGGTGCTGCTAGTCGGATTACCCACCGCTCTAGCAAGGCGACCTTGTAGGAATACCACTCCGAATGACGTTTTTGCTCAAAGAGAGCGCCCTACAGGAGGTGATGCTCTTTCAGATTTCCCACCACTCTAGCAAGGCTCCCTCTTAGGAAAGCCATACTGAATAACGCTTTTGCTCAAAGAGGGTGTCCCACCATTTGGAGTTTGCCGTGTAGCGATGCTAGACGAATTCGTTGGTGCGGGCGCTACGGTTTTTGCGGTGCTGCTCGAATCGTCGCGGCTCTAGCCGGCTTCCTAGTAGTTAGTGCCTGGGCATCACAATGGTGGTTGCACAAATATACAAAGGGTCGCCCGCCCAGGACCTCGTGCACAGCTGCTTGCTTTCCTCAAGCGAACCTAGGGTTCCCACCCCGCGCCGCCGACGCCCACCTCCCCCGTCCACTCCCGCCCCTCCCTCTCTTCCTCCCGGGTCGCTCCGCTCGAGCGGCTCCGGAGGCCTCCCAATCCCTAGCCCACTCAGCCCTCGTCACGTGCTCCCCTTGCCGTCGCCGTCGCCGACGCCGGCGGCGGTGGCGGCGCTCGACTCGCCAAAGGCGGGGAGGCAAGGTAGGCGCACCGCGGCGACGTCTCCTGCGAGCGGGAGGAGCGGCGCCGGCTCGGTCGCAGAGAGCTGCGGTGAACGCTCGCGCTTTCCTCAGGCGCGACTTGACGGCGGTGCTGGTCCATGCGACGGAAGGCGGCGGCCTTCCTCGGCGCAGGGGCGCACCGCCTGGTGGAGCGGCCGGCGTGCCGGCTCGGAGACGGAGGCGTGGCGGCCGCGTGGGCCCGATCTGGGCCGCATGGGCCCGATCTGGGCTGCGGGGG
This sequence comes from Poa pratensis, assembly GCA_947311845.1. Lineage (NCBI taxonomy): Eukaryota > Viridiplantae > Streptophyta > Magnoliopsida > Poales > Poaceae > Poa > Poa pratensis. The sequence goes on along the minus strand of CAMZMU010000073.1, from coordinate 681,119 downwards.
CCGCGCCCGTCTCCTGCGCTACGGTGGCCTGGCTGCGGCTCGACGACGACGACAGGGACCTATGGCTGGGTGGCGGCCAGCCGTGCTCCTCCGGTTAGTCCGGCGGCCATGCATGTGTGGGCTTTGTGCAGTTACGTGTGTGATGGTGTGGGCGTGTGGTGTATCGGACGAAAGTCCTGCACAACTTGCGTTGTGCCGGCGACGACGGCGCCTACGGGCGTCGTGTTCCTCCATGGAGGCGTTGCTGTGAAACGACGCTACCTCCCCATCCCCATGGTGCTGTCTTCGGGTGAAAACCGCGATGGCGGCGTCTCGACGTCGCTACTTGGTTGAAATCATCGCATTGGAGACAAGACCTTGTGCTCCATGATGTCCTCTAGTGCTGCGGTGGTGTTTGCTTCGGCTCAGGCCATGATCCTCGAGGGCGCTATGTACGCCTCCCCGCCGTCTCCAAGATGGCCTTCTTCTCAAGACTAGCCAAGCCCTGCCTCTCGCCTGCCGACCTCTAGGCATTCAACGGTGGAGTGTACGTCGGCGCGATTAGTCTAGGTTGTGGTCTCTTCGGAGTTGATGGGTGCAGGTCGAGACGCGGTCGTGTTCGGCATGGCCGAGTCTTTTGTTGTTGCAGTTGTGTGAGTGGTGGCTAATCTTTTGATTAGCGTGTTGGCCGAAAGGCGTTGTAGCCATTCTTTGGCTTTGTTGTTCTCTTGTAAGCTTAATAAAAGAAACGCGCAGCTCTTTCTGCGGGTTCTCGAAAAAAAACAATGGTGGCTGGAGGTGAGGGGGCGAACAAGCTGGTCGCGGTAGATGGGGTCACTGTATCAGTTGTGGGGCACTAAATTAAGTTCATTGCATGACATCTTGTTGACATGTGGGGTCAATCGTTGACAGGTGGATCGGCGGCGGACGTTGCGGGTATTTCCTGACGTGTCTTGGAATCACGACTGATCGAGCGCGACATGTAAGAGCATCTCCACTAGTCACCTTCAAAGCCCCCCCCCCCCCCAAAGGTCTTTGGGGCGCGCCGAGCCAAAAACGGCTTCCACTCGCGCCCCTAAAAGCCCATTTCGTCCGGGCGCGTCCCAAATTTTGTCCGGCGCTACCGGCCGAACCCTCTTCTCTGGGGTCATGGTGGTAGCGCCGGACGAAATGAAACGCTCCGTGGGGCCACCCTGTCATAGAGAGAGGAAGGCAACACGCCGGGTCTTCGTCCTGGTCGCCGCTGTGGCGCATCGCCCGAAGCCACAGTGTGCCGTCCCGTCGGCCACGCGGCGCCGCAGTAACTCACCACGTGCCAGCGTAAATGCGAGCCACCAGCTCAGCTACCTCGCCGCCGCTGTTAAAAAGTTGTTCCACCCCTCGCACTCGCCGCACTCCAAACCCTAGCCTCTCTCCCTCTTTCTGCAGTCGCGACCCACTCTGGGATCCATCGAACACCGACCGCTACGAGGCGGAGTTCCGGCGGATCCACGCCGAGCGCATGGCGCGGTGGGACGGCCCCGGGCCGGAGCCACGCGACAAGAAGAACGCAGAGGGGTGGTATGCCTTTTGGGGCGTACGGGGCCGCACTCTGGACGTCGTCCTCGCCCACATTGCCGCCGGCGACGAGCCGCCGCTGGAGACGCCGGTGCCCAAGGACGAGTACCCCATCTAGGAGCCAAGGAGGATGACGCCGTCTTCTTCACGCTCGGGCTCGTCGTCCCGCTCGACGTCGCCATTCTCACGCGCCGTGTCGCCCTTGTCGTGCGTCTCGTCGTCCCGCTCGTCGCCGCTGCGCGTTCCAAAGCCGGAGCCTGGCTCCCGCGCCCTCGTCATCGGCGATGGCGCTCGCTCCGCGTCTCGCCGCCCACCGACACCTCCCAAGAAGGTGAAGACGGAGGCGCGCCCGTCGCTGCTGGAGGAGCTTCAGGCGACGCAGCTCCAACTCGCCAACCCCGACGACCCCGAAGGCATCGCCGCTGCCTACGAGGCGTCGAAAAAGATGTCTCGCCCATGCCGCTCAAGAAGGCCTACGCATGGTCGTTCGTTGAGCACGCCGAGCTCACCGGGACGCCGATCCTCGACGTGAGCAGCAGCGACGACGACGACGACGGCGGTGGCTTCGCTCCCGGCGCCAATGACGGCGAGACAGGGCCCAGCGGCGGCGTGAAGGAGGAGGACTACGACGTCTTCTACCAGCAGTTTCAGTTTAGTTTAGTTTAGTTTGTTTTAAATTTCGTTCAAACGTTTTAAATTTCCCTAAAAAGTATGAATGTATGCCGTTTTAGTTTAGAATTCGAAAAAATTTAAACGCGTTTGAGGGCGGCGAGTGGGGAGAGGGCGCCCCCATACGCGCCGTTTGGTCCGGACACGCCCCCAAAGCACTTGCGCCGGCTCAAATCTGGACACGTTTTGGGGGGCGCGAGTGGAGATGCTCTAAGACCCGTCTGTCGGGCGCCACTCAGAAGGAGTCAACTGTGGAACTGGCACTCCCTGAACATCAGTGCTCCCTCCGTGCCAAAATAAGTGTCTCAAAATTGATCAAAAGTGAATATATCTATACTTATTTCATGTCTAGATATATCTACTTTTTGACAAATCTAAGACAGTTATTTTGGGATGGAGGGAGTATAAGATTCATTCGATAGACCATGAATAGTCAAGGGTCTTCGGTCCTCCATTAGCAAGTCAAAGGAAGGGAATCATTTTTTTCAGGTCAAGGAATGAGAATCATGAAAAGGAGGGAAAGGGATCGCCGGTATTCTGATCCCCCATTCCCCGTATCTCACCAAACCAAATTCCCTGGTCGGTGATGTGCAAGTAAGTTAATCTACTACAGTACTACGGATGCTACTGGTCCTAGTCCCTGCACTGTCCCGTCATGTAAAGCTAATCTTTTTTGTGAGAACAGGGCAAAGTTCCGACGGTTGGAGTCGTGGTTGAGCGCGCTCGACATTCTGAGTTCGATCCATCGGGGACGAATTCCTGGATTTCTCGTAAATTAGCACTTCTCATACATACTACAAAGGGCTAGTCTTAAGTGGTCTCATTTTTTTTTTTGTATAGCTAATTTTTTTTAACAAACTGTAAAGCTAGGTAGTCAGGAAGTCGTTGGACCCGCGTGGATTCCCTTGGAAAGTCGGGGTGGTGATTACCTGTGGCCAACAAAGAGCGTCGGAGAGCATACGCTGAAAGTACACACCGAGTTTGTGTCAAAGTCCCTTTTTTTTCTTGGGCTTTGCTGTGCTGCGGGTCTATCCGTTAATTAAGCAGGGGGAAATCATCTTTAGCGTAGATGCACTTATTAGAGTTAATTGCATTGGCGGTCACACATCTCGTCGCGTATGTGCATTTAAATCACACATCTGGAAAACTAGATTTTTTGGTCTCACAACTGAACAAGTATGTGCACTGTGGTCACAAACGGGACACGTCATCCCGTTTTGGACTAGGACTTTTAAGAAAACCCACTAAATAATATTATCAGGTCCATATTACAAAATTAGACTTGGCCCACTTGTCAGATCTTCTAAAAAACAGAAGTCAACGCTGCTATCCTCATGAGCAGCACAACGCGCACGAGGACGACGTGCATGACGCGCAAGATCAGCACGCGACCATGGCGACGCGCGCGCAGCAGCTGCACCACGGCGCGCGTGCGGGCGTCCCAGACGGCGATGCGGCTGTGGCGGTCGCCGGCGGCCAGGCGGAGCGGGTGGTGGTCGTCGTCCTCGCCCGCCGCCAAGATGCGCCGTCCAAATCACGTTTTTCAGATGTATGACTTAAGTGCACATACGCGATTAGATGTGTGACCGTCAGTGCAATTAACGCCACTTATTACCCAAAAATCGCATTTTAGAAGTTAACATTTTTTGAATTGACACTTGGATATTCTATGTTCGTACACAAATTTTCATGAAAATAACATCTTTGTGGTCCGCGTAAAAAGGACAAATTTCGGTGCTGTGAAATGAATTTTTATCGGACATTTTTCGAAATTTTGACATAAGTCACAAAAGATATCTTTTCTTATAAAACATTGTGTGCGAACTTAAAAGTGTATGTGTCATTAACGGATTCATCTAAATCTACAAGTCAAAACATCGAGTCCGAGCATAAGCAAGTCGTTTCGTTAGGGCATCTCCAACCGAGACCCGCAAACGGACACCAAAAGAGGACCAATTTTATCCGTTTGGGGTAGGTTTTGGGTGTCCGTCCAGGACTATTCGGCCACTGACCCCAACGGTATCCCGCAAATTTTGACCTGGACAAGAAAGGAAAAAGTTGCATAGAGAAAAAACACAAATTCAGCTAGCTAGCTGGGCTCAATCGATTGGCCTCCTTCAGCTAGCTAGCTAGCACACCACGGCGAGCAGCAGGGGCAGCCGACGTAGGGAGCACCGCAAAGAGACGGCGCCCAAGCCCAAGGCTAAACTTCGCCGGCACTGCCTCGCCCGATCTGGCCGGAGGCGGCATGTTCCGACCTTGTCGGCAAATCGCGAGTGGCGTCGGGCTGCTCTGGAGTACTAGGATCAGCTATCCATCGAAGGGGCTGACGACAAGGAGTGCGACGTCGGCGTCGCAGAGCTCGGCCAGTCCCGGTCGCCGCCGCGTCGCACCGCGTCCAACTTCTACTTCTTGCGCCCGCCCGCCCCCGGAGCTTGGCGCAGGGAACATCACGCTCCCGTCCACGTGATGTTGCTGCGGCGCGGCGCCAACTTCGGCGCCCTTCATCAGCACACGAGCATGCACACCATGCGCCGCAGCGGAGGTCGTCATTGCCACTGTGGTGTCGCCGCGGAGGTCGGAGCTGTTGCAGCTTCTTGAACATGGTATCGCATGGCCGCACGGCACGAAGGCGCGGCGGAGGCGGTCGACCAGCGAGCTCCCGGGCGACGAGGTCTCACGGCGGAGGTCCTCGAACATCTGTTCGCCGCGGCCGTGCCGCATCTGGGATGGATCGGACCGGCGATGGCGTCATCGCGGTGGTTGGGGAAAAGAGAGAGAAAAGGAAGGGAGAGAGAAGATTGGATGCGTGTGTGTTTGACAAGTGGGGCAGGCCGGAAGTGAGATGGACAAACAGACGTCCGCGGACAGTCCGTCCGACCCCAAATCCTCCCCAACTTTGGTCCATGTTTGGAGATGTTCAGGTAAAAAAACAGACAATTGTCTTTTTGCGGTACCCGTTGGAGCACACCCTCTGTCCGTTTGGACAAAAACAGACAGGGTCTGTCCGTTTGCGGGGGCTTGTTGGAGATGCCCTTAGCGTGACCGTTGTATGCTGAAAAGAAGGGTGACTCAACGAAACTTAATACTAGTGCTACCTCATTGCAGCCACCGTCATACAACGTACACGATGCACTTAAAACATTTCCAACCGGCTCCCCAAACCCACCATATACGTCCAGGTGGACAACCCGAATACGGTTTGGGCGAAAAACGAGCACCCAACCGCGACCCCCATAGTCAGCCCAAACGTCTGGGTTATTTGGCAGTTCTCAACCCAGCACATATGTGGGGTAGGTTTAGGGCTGCCCGAACGCATATCCGCGGATAGTTTGATAGTTTGGGATCCAGTTGGGGATGCTTAGGGCCAGTGAGAGCGAGGGACCTAATTGTTTTTCACCGACTCGCTCTCGTGCCGAGTTAAGGTTGATGACTTTTCCCCCTAGAAAAATTAAAGGTTGATGACTTTTTTCCCTTCAAAGTGTCCACATTACCAGATCATCTGTCCATCTAGAAAGTTACCACGTCATTTTCTAGACACACCCATTATTTCTCTTACCGTCATTATCCTTTGATAAATCATGGTGCTCTAATAAGTTGGTAGAAAAAAAAAAGTTGGTAGATATCCAGTTCCACGGGTAAATTCAAAAAACAAAACAATAGTCCTCCTTGTTTCCCTCAAGGCCGTTGCAAGTTTTCAGCCACGGTAGTAGGACAGACTGAACAGGTAGTAGCACGAGCTGTGCACGCAACAAATGAATCAGCCTCACTCAAATCGCGTGCTCTCTCTTCTTCCACCCCCATTAACGCCTCTGGCCAGCTGAAATTAAACAAGGAGGAGCCACCTGACGACACTGGACTGGAGCAAGAGAGAGAGAGAGAGTAGGAAGCTCGGCCATCACCAGAACAGCGACAAAACAGGAGTGAGCCACGGCGGTCTGGTAGCCAGAGATCCCTCATCAGAGCGCCGCCTCCACGGGCGCCATTCCCATGGCGCGCCCCCTCCGGCCCACCGCCCTCCTGCTCATCTCCCTCCTCCTCGCGTCGCCCCCGCCCCCGGTCTCCTGCGCCGACCTCTACGCGGTCGTCTACAAGGGCTGCGCCAACCAGACCTTCCCGGGCGGCGCGCCGCCGGCCACCGTCGCCGCCCTCTCCTCCTCCCTCTCCGCGCAGTCCGCCTCCGCCAAGTTCTACAAGACCTCCTCCGCCTCCGCGTCCGGCTCCTCCACCTCCGTCCTCGGCCTCTTCCAGTGCCGCGGGGACCTCTCCGGCCCGGACTGCTCCTCCTGCGTCGCCCGCGCCATGTCCTCCTGGTCCAGCCTCTGCGGCGCCGCCGTCGCCGCGCGCGTCCAGCTCAACGGCTGCCTCGCCCTCTACCAGGTCGCCGGCTTCCCCCAAATCTCCGGCGTCCAGATGCTGTTCAAGACCTGCGGCACCGGCGGCGGGAGCGACCTCCAGGTGCGCCGGGGCACCGCCTTCGCGCAGCTCGAGGCGGGCGTCGGGGCCAGCGCCGGCGGCTTCTTCGCCACCAGCTACCAGCAGGTGTACGCGCTGGCGCAGTGCGAGGGCGACCTCTCCGCCGCCGACTGCAGCGCCTGCGTCACCCAGGCCGCGCAGCACGTCCAGGTCGAGTGCGGCGGCGCCCCCTCCGGACAGGTCTACCTCGACAAGTGCTACATTACCTACAGCTACTACCCGCACGGCGTGCCCCGCGCCGGCGGCGGCGGCCTAGGAGGTACTCTCTTTCCTGCCCTCCCGAGCCTAATTCCTTCAATCTGACGAATTCGTGTCTGCACATTCAGTTCCAGATTATAATACTTTGATCTGATTCGATTGCTTGTCGAGCAACACCGGCCTCGTTGATCCAATCTGAGCAACGGGTCGATTGCTTGGGTTTGCAAATTTTGGCGAATGCGGCACTGGGTTAGCGTGACAAGTTATCACAGCACAGCACTTGCTTTTGTGCTTGGTGTTGCTGGCTACTGCCTAGTAGATGCATGAGTTGTCGGTGGATTTGTTTGTACATGTGTAGGTGAGATCTTGCCAGGATTCCTTGTTTAGCTGTCTGTCCCTGGGAATTGATTGATAGGGATCGAGGGAGCGCCTCGTTGTGTTCAGATTTTGGTTTGTATAGATTAGTGCCCTCTTTATCTCAGGTGTTCATTCATTCATTAGACTAAGCCCCCTTACATGCCTGGTCCAGTCTTTGGTAGTAGGTAGGATTTATGAGAACGTATCATTCCAATGTCACTCAAAGTGGAGCTCTGATGGAGACAGGGGCATGATCTTTGTTCTTTTCTTGCTCGGTTGGCAGCTTAAGAATTGAGACAGGGATTGCACTTGTTCGTGATCTCCCACTTTCTTCTAGTTGTTCTATATACTGTCGAGATCAGTTGAGAGGATGGATGCACATTTCTGAAAACTCAAATGTACTGTTCATGCTTTGCAGAGTATAGTTGTTTATGGCAACAGTTTAGTGCAGCCTCTGTCCTCCTGCCCACTTGTTTATGCATCTGTCCACTCGGTCTTTGAGAAAAGTTGTTTTGCACTAGCACCTTTTACCTTTCCTTTCTGGATTTACCGGAGATATGCTTCTATACGATTAGACGTGTTATCATCCCTAGTTTGACATGTCGACTCGGCTCTTCTTGTGCATCTCTGCAGGTCAGCAGACAGCCAAGACTGTGGCCATCGTGCTGGGTGGAGCCTTGGCCCTGGGTTTCCTCGTCATCTGCTTGCTCTTCGCCCGAAGCCTGGTCAAGAAGAAGGACGGTGAGTTATTATAGTCAGTGGCGCCTGGCTCAAATACAACCATTGCTCCTCTAGATGATGTTCTTCTGAATAAGTAAGAAGATCATCACCAACTCTCTGTGCTTGCCAAATAAATCTGTGTGTGCTTGCAGATTACTGATGGGGAAGCATGGAGTAGGAGCAACTGGACAAAGAAAAGCAGAATTGGGGTTACAGAGGGGATTTTTTTGGCTCTTCTTCCTCTGGCCATGTGAAAGAGGAGGTGTGGCAAGTTCAGGAAAGAAAACTGTTATTTTTTATGGTAGCTCATGAATCGATTGGAAGAAAACTGTTCTACCACCTTTGCCTCTCCTGCTTAACTAGGGCTCTAGCTAGCTAGCAGTACATTGATTCTCTTGTAGTTCTTTTTTCTTTTCTTGAAAGGAAATTACATGTAGATCTAGGCAGACAGTAATCTACTACTAGTCTCTCATGTGACTTGAGGGTTTGCAGTTGTAGTTAGCTGCAGATTCATCAGACTCTCTGACATGGTCGGTTTTGTTCTTGTGGAAATTGTTTGATACTAGTAGTATGTTCTAGAGCAAGGGTTTTTATTTAGTTTATTTGTGTCACTAGCTTTTACTGGTCGACACCTCGAAACCTGTTGATGACTTGCCGGAGCCTGTTTAGTCAGAAATGTCTGAAAGTCTTGTAGAAAATTGTGCCTAGCCTGGCCAGCCAAATGTGAAAATTTTCAGACTTCCTGCAGACAGAGATGCGATGCTATCAGCTGGAGCCAATGTTCATGCGGATATGGGTTGACAGAGAGTTGCATAGCCGGTCAGAGATGTGTCCTGAACGCAAAAACAAATTGTCTCAGCTTGCTTGGCATGTGCTGATGCTTATCTATACTCTATATTATCGTCTCCCTCAAAACAAAAACAAAATTGTATATTATCGTCAGGCTGTCCATCTTTTTTTTTTTGAAAGGCTGTCCATATTTTTTTAGCAGAAGGGCTGTCCATCTAAGCGTTCGAATCCTCCAATTCTGATGGGCTAAAGATGATGTATCGCTCGGTAGTTGCTTATGCTGGGCTGTGTTTTCATGGCCCAAACAACTTGTCTTCCCCACGGACAGAGCCGCAAATGAAATTTATGGTGGGCCAAACAATTTGTCTTACTTTATATCGGCCTGATTTCGCCGCCACACAACTTTCGCCGCCACATCTCTCCTAACAAGAAAAAAAGGGGCTGCCTCTCTGGCTAAAAAATAATAATCTTTTGGCACCCTTCGGTTAGCCGTTTATAAGAAAAGTGTTATTTGTCCGGCAACCTAGAAATAACTATCTGTATGTCGATGCTATATGCATCTGACATTTTTTGTCGAATGGCCATGTAGTATCTCGTTTTAGATACCTGAACGGTGTAAATTTAGACATGTGCATTGTATGAAAAATCTAAAAAAATAAAAATATATTGAATAATTTGAGGGACCAAGGTTTCACTTGAATCACGAATTAGAGTTTAGTTCATCAATTTGGGTGCGATAAATTTTGACAATACCATTGCAAATTTTCAGTCATTTTGAGCACATTTCTATATGCACTGTAATACCAGAAAATAGTATACAAAGCACGATCGCAACAATCACAAATACACTTTAGAATAAACATGTAAATGGATTCCAAAAATAAAATACTCAATACACCTTGAATACTTCAAATTAATCACCAATAAATAGAATGAAAATGGCCAAAAATAAGAATTAAAGATTATAAGTCCATTTCCTTATACTTGAGAAATTATTACAATTAAATGTAATAATTACAAGTCACAATGAATAAATGAAAATATTACATGTTTACAAAAGAATAAAAATATTACAAAAGTAAAAAAAAAAGCTAAAATAAGTAGGATCTTGATATTCTTCTTCACCTGGAACATCACAAATAAACAAAGACTACCATTAGTGTTGGAAATTAACTTAGGAAAAACCAAGTGTACATCATGATCTACATACTAGACCAGAATGTTTTATCACCTATTCGAAGATAACCTCGAGACATATCTTAGAAAACCTAGATCAAATGAATGCTATATATATTATCTTTCTTTAAGAACTTGCATATAATCACGATGTATATTGTGCATGGCTTAATAAGACGAGTCGAGTCTCCTCTTCATTTATGGGAAAGACTAGTCATTCATGATAGTAGGTGCAAAAACTATTTATCGATGGGCACGGCGACAACTCATTCAATAAGCTCCATTTATGGGAAAGAGAATGACTAATATCCGTGTAGCTATTTCTCGATCGATATATATATAGGCATTGGAAGAAAATCATTTAGTCTGTTTTTTTACTTCCACAAATCTCATCACTTATTCAAAGTGACGAGAAGAAGAAAAATGTAACTTTTGAAAACCAGTCCATCCATTAAGGAGGATGTATGATGCATGTTCCCGGGGAGGTGCTTAGTAAATTAAATGGGTTTTTGTCTTGTCATGCCAAATAGCATTGTTGCATAATATTAGATGCCTATGTGTTTAATAGCACAAATTTATACATGATAAACCATCTAATCACCAACAAAGTGAAGGAGCATATTGTATTGAAGCATATAAAAGTTTAAATAAGCACTTGGTTGTGTGGCTATATATATTCTTACTCTTTAAGGGCTTGCGTATAAGCACCCTGGATATTGTGCAAGCTTAATAAGACGAGTGGAGTGTCCTCTTCATACTAATTGGGATATTCCTGCATGATTCATTCATGACACTAGATGGGAAAACTATCGATGATGGGCACCATGGTGAGACAACTCTCGATCAGTAAGCTCTATTTATGGGAAAAAGAGATATCGGCGTAGCTATTTCTCGGTCGATGTATATAGTCGTTGGATGAAGATTATCCAGTCCGTTTTTACTTGCACGAATCTCAGCGTTCGGATCGGATCGCTTTAAGCTTTCAGTTCAGAAACTAGTCATTTCTCGTCCCCACAAACAATTAGAAAACCCTTCCTGCATGTACAAATACGACGAGGCCGGGCTGGGGACGTCCTCATCACACTAACTGTGATATTCCTGCATGAATCATAATAGATGCGAAAGCGATCGATCGATGGATCGGCTGATGCTGGGCACGGCGGCAGCTCCATCAATAAGCTCCCGTCGTACGTACCGGAAAACAGGATGAGAGCGAACATGCCATGCACGATCAATAATCCATCATGTATGCATGAATAAAGGAATGAAATTGAATGCCAATGCCAATGCCAATGATCGAGTTAGAACACTGTCATGCAAACCCGAAGATTCGCAAACCTACGGACGCACAGTCTTCGTTGGTTAGCTGGGATCCTGAAACCCTTGCATTATGCATATGCCAGCGCTGCACGATAGATAGATTCTGTAAGGTAGCTTCAGCAATATCGGTGTGTCACCTAGTGCAGCTCGTCAGTGTTTCCTATCTTATGATCGGAGCGATATGCAATGGCAAGTGAATTCCATAGGCCCAAGTTGCCGATTCATCATAGAAAGAGGGAATGCAGCAAAATTGTAACGAAAGTATCTTCGAATTAATCAACAATTTGATACAATTAATGAAATACACATATGTGTATACACCATGCATGCATGATTTACAGTGTGTACGTACACCCACTCCGCAACAAGTAAAACCGTACGTATCTGCACACCATTACATACATGAGGTTGACGTACGTATAAAAAGAAAGGAATGACGCTTACTTTTTTTTTTGAAACGGGGCAAAAGCTTTGCCTTTTATATTGATATAGGAGAAGCAAACATAGCACGGCCTAAGCCAAAGTAAAAACTTGAAAGTAAGGTACTGATAAAATCAACCAACGCCGTCTATCCTCTCCGAGAGAAATATCGTCATAACTTGAGTCTAAGCGATAATCTCCGCGAGAGGCTTATCTCCCGCCAGGATCCAGTCCTTGCCCTCGTCTTTGATCTTCTGGAAGAGAGTAGAAGGCATCGAGAAAGTGTTGTTGAAAACTCTGGCGTTCCTTTCCTTCCACAGTTCCCAAGCGATCAGAGTGACTGCCGACTTGAGTCCCTTAGGATGTGCCGTAGGAGACTTGGTGGCCGCTTGCCAGTAGTCAAGGACAGTTGGGCGTCCAGTACGAATATCTTGCACCAACGAGGGGCAAGAAAGCCAGGAGGCAGCCGCCTGCCAGATGCGTCTTGAATATCTGCACTCAAAAAGGATGTGTCTTGCAGTTTCGTTCTGTGATCTGCACAGCTGACAGAGGGGTGTGTGAGGCCACCCCCTTTTAGCGAGACGGTCCGATGTCCAAATCCTGTTCTGCACCGCAAGCCAGGCAAAGAATCTGCACTTAGGGGGACCCCATGTCTTCCAGACCAGGGTGTTGAATGAGCAAGTGTTGGATCCGATGAATTGAGCTTTGTAGGCCGACCCAGCCGAGTATTTCCCGTTCGACGTGAGTGTCCAAGTGATGGTGTCAGTGTTGCCAGGATCCAGCGTAATACCTTAAGGAGATCCCAGAGGTTGACAAACTGAGTGATGGCAGATTCAACACCCTGGTCTGGAAGACATGGGCTCCCCCTAAGTGCAGATTCAAACCCAGCCGAGTATTTCCCGTTCGACGTGAGTGTCCAAGTGATGGTGTCAGTGTTGGCAGGATCCAGCGTAATACCCTGAAGGAGATCCCAGAGGTTGACAAACTGAGTGATGTGCTCCAAAGTGAACTCATGATCTCCAAAGCCAGGCAAAGAATCTGCACTTAGGGGGAGCCCATGTCTTCCAGACCAGGGTGTTGAATCTGCCATCACTCAGTTTGTCAACCTCTGGGATCTCCTTCAGGGTATTACGCTGGATCCTGCCAACACTGACACCATCACTTGGACACTCACGTCGAACGGGAAATACTCGGCCGCTTACATCAGTAAGTAATACCAAATCTCACTGCTGCTGCTTGCTGACCATCGCCTGCTTTTCTGACCTTCTCTTCACCCTGACGAGGAGTCCGTTCTTCATGTGGAGTATGATGGATAGCTTGGGCTCCACGACGTGCCCGGGCACCACCTCCACGGCGAAGTTCCATGCCACGGCCGCCACCGTCAGCTTCATCTGCACCAGCACCATCTCCTTTCCTAGGCACGTCCTCGGCCCCGAATTGAACGCCACGAACTTGTTCGACGGCACGTACCGCAGCTTCCCGTCCTCGGAGATCCACCGCTCCGGCCGGAACTCCCGGCAGTCGGGGCCCCACACCCGCTTCATCCGGCCCATCGAGTAGTTGAACACCAGGATCTTGTCCCCGGGCCGCACCTCGTGCCCGCTCGGCAGCACGTCCCGGGCCACCACCGCCTTGTGCTCCATCGGCAGCGACGGGTAGAGCCGGAGACACTCGCACACCGCCGCCTGCAGGTACAGAAGGTTCTTCAGCTCCCCGGCCTCGAACGCCACCATTCCGCCGGTCGGCTTCTTGCGGGCGGCGATGGGAGCCAGCTCCTCCAGGAGCTTCTGCTCCACGCGCGGGTTCGTGGCCAGGAGGTAAAAGAACCACGACAGGGCGGAGCTGGTGGCGCCTCGGCCGGCCACCAGGAGGTTCAGCGTCATGTCCCGGATGTACTGGTCCGCGTCGGGGTCCTCCGCGACCTCCTCGTCGCAGAGGAAGGAGGAGAGCAGGTCGGCCGCCGACTTGTCGACGCCATGTTTCTTATGAGCGGCCCGACGGCTCGCGATCGTGGCCGCCACGAAGCTGTTGGCCGTGCGCTGCGCGGCGGCGTTCTTCCTCTCGTGCCCGACGTCCAGCCTCCGCATCGCCTTCCATAACGTCACCGGCATGATGTGCCGGAGGAAGACGGTACGCAGGGCGTCGTCCATGGCCCGGGCAAACGGCACCTCGGGGAGGCCGATGGCTAGGCAGCCCGGGTCGACGCCGTACACCAGGTTGGACGTCGTGTCGAAGGACCACCGCATGAACACGTCCTGCAGGTCGCAGGTGGCGCCGGCCGTATTGTCGGCGACGTGGGCGAGGAACGGCAGCACGCACTTCTCCGCCTTCTCGAGGGTGCACCGCTCCACGAAGGCGCGGTACCGCGGCGTGGTCATGAGCATCTGGGCCTTGGTCCGCTGGCGCCGCCACTTGTCGCCGTCGGAGTTGAAGATGCCGCCGCCGAGGATGTCGAACATCTGCGCGAACACGTCGCCCTTGGGGTAGTTCTCGAAGTTGGAGGTGAAGATGTGGCGGACGTTGGCCGGGTCGCAGGTGATGAAGTAGCGGAAGCCGGCGAACCAGAAGCGGCACTGGTAGTTGAGGTGGGAGAGGGCAAGCAGGCCGGTGACTCCATCGAAGATCCGGTGGATGTTGGACACGATGGCAGGGATCACGCCGACGATCGGCCACTGGGTCATCCCTAAGGGACGCCACCGGCTTTTCTTGGCTTGCGCGGCGCGATAGCGGGAGAGGATCACGAGCAGGAAGATGGCCGACATGAGAAGCTGCAAGATGAAGAACCGATCCATGTCCCTGTACCTGGCGCCAGAGAGTAGAACACTAGACATGCATGCATGCATGCATGCAGGGTCGCGGTGCAACACAGCGATGTATGCACTGCAATGTGTCGTACGTCGTGTTCATGGGGATGCTTGTGTTTATATATGCGTCGTCCATTGCTAACGAATTCTCTCTTCCCTTCACAACGCGACCTAGCAGCTATCATCACTGCGAATGTTGCTAGCTAGTAGTGTGAGCCATCTATCACACGATTGTGGTCACCAAGAACAAAAGAATAAATAAAAGATAGCCATTAGTTAGCATATCTGGTATCGCACAGTGTTATTCGGTTGGCAGAGTATGCATGGGTTTATGATAGGAAATTCAGTAATGGGAAGGGGTGTATGCGCGGTTGCGGCCAATCGAGATACGTGCGCATGCTGCGTGCACTTATTAAGAATGCAATCATACGAGAATAATGTAGGTTCCTCTGTGTGTATTCCATTTATTATCAGCATGGGTGTTTGTAGGATGGATTATACGGCCTTGCCATTTTAGCTGGCGTTCGCCTTCTTGATCTGACGATAGAGTGATAGGTCAATGTTACCCGTAGGAACAGCCTTAAAACGGTATGACCGACGGAGGGGCGGAGTTTCAAGGAGAAAGTTCACGAGGGTAGGAAGAGCTGTCAAAGAGGCCTGAGGAGTAAAAAGACAATTTGTGATTCTTAATATAAGTATCTTTCGCGTATGGTGCGTGGGGAGGGGTGCATTGTGCTAGAATTAGTGGTCAAGCTGTTGGTAAGCGCCAATTCCACTGTCCCTAGGCAATCAAGGATTTCTGATTAAGCCGATAATACAGGAGGGTGAGTCACAAGACAAGAAAGGGGATTTAGGGTGTGCATTGAGAACCCTCCCAGTTGCAAACGTGGGAGCTGGCACATGGGTAAGGTGGTGGCCACAAAGTGTGTCAAGAATGAAGCTGAGTGTCAGAAGAAAAAAGGGGCTAGATTTTAATATTTGGATCAAGATATCATGGCTTAACTATCTACATGGTTTACTATAGAAAAAATTGCTAAATTCGGTGTCGTGACCCATGAGATGTCTCTATGTTGATTTTCATGGTAATATGAATAGAAATAATCTATTATAGATTGCGCGACTATGAAAACCAACAAATTTTGGACAAGAATATGTAAGAGGATAGAATTGGGCATAGATGCAGTTCACATTGCATCTAGAAACACTTGGCAAGGGACACACAGATAAGGACGGAGAGACGAGAATAAGGCCGAGTCTAAATAACGAGAAGTCAAGAGGTTAAGTGTTGGATCGATATATCCCCATAGAATGTCCAATGTCATCTACTCTCTCTTTTGGAGTTAGTTTTAGCTAAACCCAAACTTTGTAAGCTTAAACCAATTAAATAGGTGAAAATGATAAAATTTACAACAAAATTGAATACTATTAGATCAACATGAAATATATATATATATCCATATTATATGCAGTTGGTATCTATAAATGTCACTATTCTCGTGGATATACTTGGTCAAACTTTTCAAATCCTGGCTTGGCCAAAAGCTAAAGGTCATGATAGTTCAGAAAAGATGGAGTATTGTTCGTTAAAAGCAGAAGTAGAGCCTCATTTTCGTTCATGGTTCGCGGTGTGTTCAGACAAACAGAAACGCTTGAAAGACGTTCTTTTTCTAATATCAAAGTGGTTAATATCCACTAACCGAATAGATAAAAGAGGTGACCCAGTTTATGACAAAAAACCAGATCCAAAAAAACCAGTTTGTGATAGACACCATTTACGGCGCCAATAACGGAGCATGTTTATCAAATCCCCGGCCGGCACCACAACCAGCTAGCGAGCCCCCGATCATCCATAACTCATCGGTAGCTTCCATGGAACTGTTCCTGTTACACACTGCTCAGTGGGCTTTAAGAAATATCGGCTATGGACAAGGGATCGATCGGTGGATCCCTGTAATTTATGTGACGGTGGTTGGAGCTGTTTCAGCTCATTGCAGAGTACTTCCTGGCCTACGAAAGCTCTTCTCGTGCACTGTGCGTCGCCGCCGGGCTGGCGATGATCCAGCCACCGTCCATGCATATCGCCAAGGCAAAATGGATGATGATCGATCCAGCTACAAAATGGATGGATCGATGAGACTATTCCTGTTCATGTACCGTGCACATGGAATCTCAATCAATTGGGCAGTTGGAGCTGTATTAGCTTAGCGCACCATGCATGTCCTGAAGAATGAAAGCTCCTCCCACACTGTATGTGCATGTGCTAATTAAGGTGCTAGTATGCTCGACGGGCTACGTACCTTGCATTCATGCACTGGCAAGGAATGTTCTCAATCAGAGTGTTGATTTATGGTTTTCATGCGGTTATATTATTCTTATTGATTGGCACTCCCTCCTTTTTCAATATACGATGTTAATTTTAGTCATTTTCCTCATTCATATATATCTATACGTATCTAGACATTTTTAATGTTTATGTTCACTTATTTTAGTGTGAATCTAGTCAACAAGTGTAACAACTAAAATATCTTATATTTATAAACGAGGGAGTAGAATATAGCTGGCCGTGCTACCATCTCCTAGTCACTGCATCAAAAGTCCCAAACGCCCAAGATATGAACACAAACAGATCCAATGTACCTAGTTGTATCCGTCCACTAGTAGAAAATTAAATATTAGAGTTGGTTCACTTTTTCAATAAAAAATTACGGTAAATAGCACCCCGCAAATTCATGTTTTTTACTTCAACCCTAGTGAGGTACTATATGTTTGAAGTCAGTGAAAATTCTTACACATCCCAAAAATTTACGCGGGCGAACTGTCTTTGCTATATTATCCTATCCCTCATCTCCACACACGTCTCTTAAATATCCTCTCCACCCTTCCGCCCCACACGACCATGTTGTCCTCCCTCAGCGCCGCGACGAGGACGTATAAACCAAGTAGTATGAGGTCGAGAAGGACCGCATGACCGCTTTCCGCTCGGATTGTCACTCTGCGTGCCGCTCGTTTCTACAAGTCTGCTCCTCACATTGCCAAGGCTGACAAGATGAGCTTTGGAACCATGTCGTGACATCATAACGTCTACGTCGTTTCTTGCATCATATGTTATGCATCGTGACCATAGAGTTCATTGATCTTCTTACCAAATTTAAGTGAATGCCACATTTATAGAGTTTTGAGAATGTATCCATATCTGATAAACATGTCATGAGATGATTATATTTTCAAAATCATGTGTGTCACTTACAAAATCTTTAGCTTTTTGTTTTTACTAAGATGCCCATGATGAATTTTTGCTTCAAAGTCGTAGAAGAATGCTTTGTAGCTATGCTTCTTGTGTAGTGTACAACTACCTTTATGCGTGAGCTTATTAAAGACACCACCAATAGGTCCTCTATGAATTTAAATCATTTTGATATCCAGATGATCCACCCATCAGTTGTCTTCGAGGGATTTCACAATAGTGCAATTTTTTGTGCCAGACAAAAGAGATTTGGAGTAATGTGTATAGGCCGAAATAATTTCCAAAATAATGACTTTTCTCCATCTCCCTCCATAGCTTCTGCAGAGATATTCGTATCATGATCATTGCATGGTTCCTAATTCTAGTCCAAACTTTGGAGTTGCCCACCCATTTAAGTCATAGCCATTTAAAAAAAGCTTTTGCAATTTGAATTGATTATTTGAATCCACGTCACTCTCGAACAATACTTTTTTTCCAATACACCATATAGTACTAGTGGCATATGCATTTTACGGCGAAACACACATAACGATACTAGTCCATGTTCTCCGCCCAAGGCGACGGATAACGCGACACGTGTAGACAGAAAATCTTACATACCGCTCATTAGCAGCCCGGTACGGTCACACCACCTAAACATGGTCTTAGCTGGCCAGGCCCATTTATCGTTTCTAAAAAATAACAGATTTTCATTTTATTTTCATCATGTTTCCTTTTCTATTTTTCAAATTGAAAGATTATTCATATTAGAAAATTGTTCAAGGTTTTTACAAAATCTGATTTTGGGAAAGATATATTTTTTAAAATGTTCATTTTTTTCAGATTTTCGAAATTATTCAGACTTAAAACGCGAAAGGTGAATTTTTATGGTGTCGCTTTTCTAAGAGCCTATGAAGCTAGTCTGCATATGTTCAAATTTTAAAAAAATTCATATTATTAAATTATTAAAAATTTAAAAACACTCGGATTTTGGGAAAGATAGATTAATTTTTTTTTTCAGATTTTCAAAAAATACCAGAACTGAAAAATGCAAAAAATAATTATTGGGCCGCTTTTTGAAGCAGCCTATGAGGCCAGTCTGCAGGCGGCGCGAGGCCTCTGTGCCCCTAACGAGCGGGACATAGGAGCTCCCCATGCAGATGGTAGTTAAGTGCAGTGCGGTCCGTTGAGGAGGCCCATGCGTTTCAATCTTCTCCTGGGCTTGGGTGCGGGCCGCTATCTGCAGGGAAAGTCACTCTGCTGCAGCTGATCGCCGCTGGTCGCTGAGCATGCAAGCAATCGACCTGCTTTCCTGGGGTCCTCACTCCTCACATAGCTCCTCGAAGCCCCGACAGACGGGCACCTTCTGATATATTACTACGGCCGGTGGCCGGATCCATCACGAAATTTAACTGAGGCTAGCTATGACCTCTGTGTCGACATGCTCTTGAACTTATCTCAACAACCTGTCATATGATTTGCTTGGCCTGTATCAAGATACCATGGAAAGTGTAGTTCCTGACATCTGCGAGAAAAACTAGGTTGAATGAATCACTTGCCCTCTAGAATGCTCTGTCCGTTTCTTCAACTCCACAAGGTCTTCGGTGGGCATGCGATACAACCTTTTGAAATGGGAGCAGCTTGAACTATCTCAATAACCAATTCCACGTATAAGTGTGCAGGCCAGGTAGCCCTTCCGCAAAGACATCTGGAAACTCACAAACGGCTGGTACCTCGTTTAAGCTCGAAAGAAGAGCGATCTTTGACGAAAAGCCCATTCGTAGCTCGTACTACATGTCTACATGTAGGACGTTTTTTTAATTTTTTTGAAATCAATATTTTGAAGATTCAAAAAGTTCCGAGATAAATCACACAGGTTCACAATGACGTACTCCAATGTTCTGCAAATTTGCAGCTCGAAATGATTTGTAATCCGGCCTACACAAAAAAGACAAATTCTGACAAACCTGACAAAATTCGAAATTTTTATTGTTCAGTGTTCACCGCCTCAGATTTCGAAATTTGTCATTTTTACATGGCCCAAAATACGAAGTTTTTCGAGTTGATATTTTGCACACTGCTAGAATTCATCATCATCTACATGTAGAAATATTTCCAGAATTTTTTGAAAGTTTAAAGTAGCGTTTTTGATTTTTCAAAAAGACGTCCTACATGTAGGACGAGCTACAAAACGCTGATCCCGATCTTTGATAACATTTAGTAGGGAGGTGGTTTGCCTCTTATCTTAAAACACATTTTCCATCAACAACAATCTGCATCTTCACCATCTCCTTTCGTCACCAAGTTTGCTCTCAATCTTTTGTAGAGCTGCTAGAACTCCTTCACAAAGTGACATATTTGATTGCAATTAAAATACTTCCTTATTGATCCGTCATGATCATGCGTTCTAGTTTCAGCGCATAATAGTTTACCTCTGCCAATGTTATAGTGAAAATAGCCGGACTGGACAATAGTCAGACCAGAGAAAAAACCTGAATTATGGAGAAAAAAACTTGGGAATGCATTGAAAAAACGACTGAGAAGTCAATTCCGACACGAGTGAACCCTTTGCATTTTCCCCTCTTTATACATAGGATATCAATCGTGAACTTTCTAAGAAATTTTCAAGACGGCTAGGTATGGGTTTCGCTGATCTCAATATGGCAAATCACGTTAATCCATGTTAAGATTCTTTGTAACATGACTACACTTCTTGGTTGCGCAAATTAGCAAATCTTGTTAAAACTATCGTGGGATTGTCAAGACATATATTACATGTTACTTAATTGCGGGGTCATGACGACACTCTCTGGTGTTCGGGAGATTGTCTAGTTTTAGCGAGGAAAAAGGATTCACCCAGGTTCAACCCCTCCAAAGGAGATAAAGACCTATTCCTGCTTGTTGTATAATATTGATGATCTCTATTAAAGTGAGCAGTTCCGCTACTTGGGTATCGAGACTAGATTACGATATTTCATGAGACTTAGAACATATGATTTTTTTTTTTTTTTGCGAGGGAGAACATATGATTTATTACCTAGGAGACAGTTTATATAGATGACCGGGTCTCTTGGCCGTACAAGTGGGTTCTACCCAAACTCAAAGTCCTACTCTAGGTCCTTTCTGCTTTCCGTGTTTGGAGACTCCGACTTGTGCTGGACTCCCGGTATCCGTGTCCTTCCTTCTTTGGCCGTGCATGTTACCGCCAAGCTCGTCGGCCCAGATGTAACCGTGCCCATGCCGGTGGATGTAACCTGGCCAAGGCCTCCTACCTAGCGAGTCACTTTTTTTCATGGGCGTACCAGATTATCATGCCAACAAAAACTTTGCAGAAGATTACATTGTTAAAAGCACTCCCGGAGATCTAGCAAGGAAACAAATGGAAAGAAAAATATTTAATAAGATCTAATTGTTTATAATCCATCTGATACCCTCCACTAAGATTGTTTCGATGACAAGGTAAAGGTTAAGTAAAAGTTGTGTGGCTTTCTATGAACGCCAAGAGACAGACAAGGTCCACATGTCCGTTCTGTGGCCTCAGTAAGTTCAGGTACATGTCCTTGTGCACCCACAAGGGCGCGCGTCGATTATTGGTTGTTGCACTGCTGATGAGTCCCGACGTCTCTCTTGTTTTCGTACGGACAATTCGCAGATGACCCGCCAAAAAAAAGACTCTAGCTATGCCTTTGACTAGTGTCAAACCTGTGCATTGTTGCTTGCTTTCCGCTGCCATCACGCTATTGGCTGCAACCAAAAACGACCAAGCAAGAGAATCCTAGCATAGCTCACTGGATAGCTACCATGCATGTAGTTCTAGGTTCATTGTTTTTGTGTGATTAAATTATATCGATGTGCTAACTTCTAGGACTTTCTGATTGATTATGAACTTCCATCTGAAGACTCCAACTCCCCATTTCTAAAAAAAATAAATCTGAAAACTCTTTTCATCGTCTGTCGCATTTGAAGATGGCTGGATCTGTAGCATGAACCATGTACTGAAGTCACATGAGGCCCTGCACCGGGTGCTAGCTGTGGTCCCTAGCAACCTTGCTCCTATGTCCCCATTCCACGTACAAATCGACGGCAAGGGAGTCGTCGGTTAGAGCATATCCAGCGGGACGTCAAAGCAACCATCTCCCCCCAACAAAGCTACTTTTCGTAGACAGAAGGCTTAAAATAAGCCCAGTTTTGAAGTGACAAAGACATCAACCGTCCAGGAGTTATAAACACACGCACAATTTGGGGAAACCGGTCACACCATCCATGCATACCACACACATGCATCAAAACAACAAGGGTTCATGTTGCGCAGTATGCTCTTTTTCAGTTGATAGAACAACCACTGGTCATCGACTCTAATTCTCATTTTTTTTAATACTAGTGAGGGCTTTCGCTAGGGTAGGCTGGCCCACATGAGACCACCAAGACAGCGGCACATGGCTGGCGAAGCGGCGGCGGCTAGGGTTTGCGAACCCTAGCTCAACCAGCCGGCCCACCTGGTCCACTAGGGGGCGGTAGTGGCACTTGGGAAGGGAGCCCCTCCTCCAAGTAGCTCCCTCTCCCTCCCTCCTATAAAAGGAGAGGACTCCCTGTCCCTCTTTCCACATAATTGAGTTGGAGTTTTGAGGTGTCCTCTCCCTAGATCATTCTCTCTCGCTTTCTCTCATGCATTTGGTCTTTCTCCACCTCTTGTATACTAGCAGTTCCTAGTTCTGGCAAACGAAACATTGTTGGATTTGACAGACGGACGTGTGCGAGCTCTCAAAGAGGTTAGACGTCTGACCCTCACTCAACTGGATACATAAGGCTGAATACGAAAAATTAGAAACATTCTCAATGCTAGGCTTAGCCGTTAGAATCTTCATCTGACTTCATTGAAATCGTCATCAACACCCGTTCCGCATCTTCGTGTTGGTAACGATCTAGATCTAAACTCAGCTTGTATCTTCGTAGAAAGATATTGACTATTATGTAAGATGGAAAATTTTAAGTTCCTGCACATAACCATCCACCGACTAACAACTAACAATCTGCCGACCAGCTCGTTGGCTACTCCGTGGCCGATAGGGTCTTATCGGCTTGGTCGTGGCCGTGGATGCAATATTTTTGTAGTTCCTTCAAAATGTGTATTATTTCTATAAAAAATGCATTATTTAATAAAAAACAGCTATTTATAAGTGTAGGCACATGAATATAAGCTAAACTTGAATGCAAAATGGAGTAGGAAAGAGAAAAGAAACAAAAAAAGGTGATCCACCGTTGAAATTGCTTCATATGCATATTTTAGATCTCTGATTTTATCACCAACTAATTTCAGCAATTGGGTGGATTAGACACTCGTAGACCTTCTACAATCATACTCATTCGTGCGACGGATTCGGTGCCACACGCACGAAGATACGACGTCCTTGCGCTAGGACATGTACAGCGCCTCCCACGCGGGCGCAGGCCCCCCACTAATTTGCATTGCTTTTCAGGACCATCCGGAGTACAGGTCAGCTAGCATTTGCATCATTGCATGTGTTGTTGCTAACCATGGGAGACAGCTTCTGTTGCACCGCATCTGTCATCGTAACACGCCGCATCACGACAAGTTATGGTGTCAACTGTACGCAGGTTTTTGTCCTAATTAAACATTTCCTTTTCAGAGAGAAAAAATATTTAGGTCCTCCCATCTAGGTCCTCTTTGATTTGTAGGATTTGTACAAGATTTTCGTCCTTCGAATTTTGTCCTTCCAACACTGTTTCACTGTTATGAACTATTGCCGTAGGAACTATTCCTATAGGAATCGGAAAACAGTTTATGCTCCCGAGCTACAGTGCTATCACCATTTTAAAAAATCAAAAAATATATTTAGAAGTTTTAGAAAAAATGAAGAAAATCACGCATGTTCCCAATGATGCATACTAGTAGCGTGCAAAATCTCAATGCAGAAATCTTTATATTATGGTCTAAACAAAAATAGCAAAATTGTAGATTTAAAACTATGCATTGCAAATTTGCCATTTTTGTGTAGGGCCACATATAAAGTATTTCGGACTGTAATTTTGCACATCAATAGGATATATCATAGAGAACATGCATGATTATTTTTTCATAATTTTATGAAACTTTTAAATATTGTTTTTGAATTTTTTGAACTGGCAGGAGCACAGGAGCTCGGGTGCATGAAAACTCCACTCTATAGGAATTGTCTAGTATGTTTTCATAAGAAAATGTACATGAGCTCATGTAAAAAAATCATATGGGTAGACAACGATTCCTTCCTGCAATCAAACAAGAGTTCCTTTATTCATGATTTAACTTGGCAGGGCATGCCAATCCTACATGTTTCCTATCCCTTTATGTTTTCTACACCATGAATCAAATGATGCCTTATTGATTCTTTGTCCAAAAGTATAAAGCCTACAAAATTCTAAAAGAGTTCAAGCACCATAGAATTTCGTTGTAAATCGAAGGAATTGAAAACTCGAAGCTGAAGTCGATCTCCCAAACATACAGCCATGGGCAGGGATGCCACATCAGCGTGTCGCGGCCCATCGCCTCCGTTTTCTATTTCAGTCATGTCACGATTTTCGTTCCCACCGTTCGATGCCTTGGCCTGCGGCGACAAGCTTGTCGTCACGGTATTTTGACAATTCTAGTGGGTTGTGATCCTTTTTTGTGAATTCACTCATGTAGGTAATCTTATTTATCAAAAAATCATATGAGATGGTCCTATCATTACAAGGTGAATGGAGGAGATAGACCTGATGATGAGTTGAGAGGAGGACGAGAGCATATAGTGGAATGTACCGCACTTTAACATATGTACTTGTTTGATGTCGAGGTATAAATCTCAATTCAAATATCAAAGCAGGACTTAGACTAGTCAATTAACACATTTTCCGTTAATTTAGAAGCCGTTTCATACAATCCATTCAAACAATTACATGGATTTTTTGTATATATAGCTTGCAAATTATATTCAAAAAAAGTTTAATCGGGCAAGAGGCTTGCTGTTCCATTGATATATAAGAAATGAATTGACCAGTTTATAATAAAAGCTTACCAAAACCGAATGATTTTCAAATGTTCATATATTGACGTCCTCCAAAGGAAGTCAGTTGATGTGGTTACCTCAACGCGATGGCATGCCACATGTCTGGTAAATGCTAGCACAGAAAAAATATGAACCCATGTGGAAATTTGTTCAGCCTGTCGGCACCTTCTTGGAGGGTTTCACTATGAAGTCACCCTCTCCACTTAATTCCCCAAAAGCTTGCTTCTTAAATTCATTAGTCTTTCAAAGTCTTTCCCATATAGTTTGGAAGTCTAAGTGCCGTGTATCTATTCAGCATGCCGGTTGTGTTGTTGCTGCCCGTTCCTCTACTATTAATGTCATATGATCTTGTGGCCCTGCGCACCCCTGACCGTCGCAGCAGTAGGCTCGCAATGAAGTCACAACTCCCATCCGTCGAGAAAATGGTGCGTGTACTCCACAATAAAATGGGGCTCAATGTTGGAGATATGCCCCTGGCGCATGCTAGGAAAGAACTCGCGAACACCTGCAAGTTTCCGATTTCTTGATTGGCAATCGACGAGTTAAGGAGCCTTTTCAGGCTGAACTTGCCGTTCATGACGACAACGGATGAAGATTTGATTGGCCTTGCTGGCCTAGGGGAAACGATATCCTGCACTAGCGGCACTGGACGTCTTCGTCTGAACTGCTTGCTGGTCAGACCTCCCCCACATAGTTGGCACGATTTTTCTTTCTGAGAAATTGGACGGAGTAGGATGATCTTGATACTCGTGAGTATACTTTTTCTCGTTTAGTAGGCCCTGATCTTTATGACTTTTAAATTTTGGGTTCATCCGTAACATATTTGATTTTCCTATATCAATATAACATGCAAATATCTTGACTCGTTTTGAAAAAAATGAGTCTAGATGAATTTGGGAGGCTCGCATCTTGAGAAACTTTTTTTATAGATGAAACAACATGTGTTGGCGAAGGATGATGCTGGTGTTGGTGACGAAGCACGTGAGCACTTGTGGTGACCGATCGATCGAGGAGCTGCAGGATCACATCGTCCCGGTCGATGCAGGCCACCGCCGACGCCGAGCTAGCTCCTTGTTGCCGATGTCAAAATAAAAAAATAAAAACGGGCGATCGATGGTAAGCACAAAGTGCCGTTAGATCGTGGCACAGCACACTCCACTGGACCGTACGGCACACTGCCCGCAAGACTCCACTCACAGTAAATTTTCTTTTGGCCGCGTAGCACCGTGTAGTGCACAGTACTCCCTCCGTTCCGAATTAGATGACTTCCATTTGTCCACATGCGGATGTATCTATATTTGTAACATGTCTAGATACATCCGCATGTAAACAAATGGAAGCCATCTAATTTGAAACGGAGGGAGTACATCGTACGGAGCATCTCCTCAAATCAGATGTAGGGTCGATCAAAAGCTAGGAAGAACAAATGGGTTTACCAAATCAAGCATCGATCCTTTATACGTATGATTCATCTGTCGATCCATCTATCATACTCCATATATATTAGAACGGACTATGAACGGGGAAGAGTGCAAGATAGCATCCATATTAGAAATTAACTGATCAGCCTGATCAATAGTAGCAGATGATTTTATCTGTAGGTACAATAACGGACGAGGCAGATTGATTTCTGCGGCTGAATGTTTGCATTGGTCCACCACGCCTGCAGGGGAGATGAATTAAGCAATCAAGCAGTTGGTTAAGCTGGATAAATTAACCATGGGATCGATGGGTGCTATACATACGTCACATATGTTATCATCATATGGGGGTGCATCAAAATGAAATCATACCTTTGTAAGATATAAGATAGCACTAGCAGCAGGCGACGCTAGCTAGAGCCTACAGGCGCAGCTCCAGGTCCAGCGCCTCGCCGGCGCTTGACAAGCCTACAACGCCCTCTCGGTTCTCCGGCAAGCGTGAAGCCCCGCCGCCGCCCACCTCTCGGGCCTGCCGCCAGCGCCGTGCGGGACGACGGAAGTGTACATGACCGACCGCGACCGGAGGCAGAATCGAAGGACGGCTCGGTGGACGCCGCCGTGAAGAACAGGGTGGCGCCTCCCGACGAGTCGTCGCCGTAGGGGTCGTTCCAGCAGCCGACGCGCTCCTTGCGGTGCGCGTTCTGATGGCCGCCCAGCGCCTGCGACTTGAGGAACGTCTTGTCGCAGAAGAGGCACTGGAACAGCCGCACCGTCTTGCCGCCCACGCGCGCCGTCGGCGCGTGCAACCGCGGCGATCTGTCCTTCTCCATCGAGGTACACCAATTTAGCTCAAGTAGCTGCTGCTGCTGCCGCTGCAGTGTCACCAATTACGTACATGCAATTATGCAGCGCAGGAATATTGGTGACACAACACAGATGGTAGCTAGGTTAGGAATGGTAGCGGCGGCGCTCCTGTAAAGGGAAACGAACAATGAACTGATCAAGCTGAGAATGAGAAGAGATTTTATGGATATAAATACTACTCAGAGGAGCTACAGGACTGCAGACTTTTTAGTCGGAATGAAAAGTCAAGTGAACTAAGCCGAGCAGCTCATTGGGGAGCATGTGTTTAAGCGAAAACTGAAACTAACCGGTGTACGCATATGTTTCCGGACCTAAAACAATCTAACTTACATCTAAGATTTGCAAACTTTGTTTGCGGGAAATTAATTTGTAAAATAGTTTCTTATTTTCCAATTCGGTAAGACCAGCACAACGGTCAGGGCACATGCGCGGGTAGTACCTTCTTCTTAGCTATGTCTTTTTCCTAGTAAATGATATTTGATCCGGCCGATCAAACGAACCAATCAGCCAGGTTCCTCTCTCTCTCTCTCTCTCTCTCTCTCTCTCTCTCTCTCTCTCTCATGTCCCTGTTTCTAACCCTTTTTTGCCGTTGAAGAAAATCATTTCTTAAGTTAGTCTTTTTAATCATGTTTGTTAAAATATAAAGCCTAGTCATTTCAATTACTTCAAATTTTTGGAATAATTAATTGACTAGTGCATCAATTTAATAAGATATCAAAATCAGGCGTTTCAAGTTAAACCCCCGACTAACGCGCTATTTAATATAAAAATAGTTACGGCCTCCCATCTACTCCATGTCAAAGGTCTTCCCGTTTGTCCTTGTTCAAATATAAAGCCTAGCTTCAATCCATTCAGACTTTTAAACTAATTGTCTAGTGCATCAATTCAATAAACACTCGAACCTTGGTCCCAAACTGGAATACATTTGTCCACTAACCCTCTCCCCTTTTCTTGGGTTTCAGCTAGCCCGGGTCAGGGCAGAGAATAGGCGGAGCTGCAGGTTGAATTTAGACGAACTTCAAGTCCCAGCCGCCAAGGAAGGGGGAGCCAAAACAAGATTTGGGATGGAGCCGCTAAAACGCCACCTAACGCAATTTCAGAACTATAGTTGATGTAAAATAGTTAACAACAAAATTATAGAGTACAAACTTAAAAATAAAGTGATGAAGACCTTAAGGTTTCCTTGACCAACAATAGTTTCGTCATCTTGTTCAAGCTAAAATGTGATTTTCTTTCTATGCTGACTAGTACAGAAAGATCGGGCAATCTCACATGGTTGAAATCGGCCATCGCACAAGATTTATGGCTACGCCGCTATCCATGGGTGGGGATGGCGCTGCAGATCACACACGGACAAGAAAACTGCGTGTGTTCGCTCAAGAATCGTGGATGGTTAGTTTTATTAAATAGTGTGCGATGTGGTAGGAGATCGTCCATGGTAACTACATCACAGACGTCTGATTTACTTATAATCGCACACATTTTGGTATGGATATTTGTGCATGTTTAAGAACTCATCGCGGACGTTTATCATAGTGTTATGTTCGTGTGTTAAAGAGCCATCGCACACATTTAGAATTTCCAGGACCATGCTTGTAGGCTTTGCACGAGCTGTTACGCATGCAAAAGTCAAGAACAAGCATCATCCAGTAGCAGAGATCTTATTTCTTTCATTTTACATTTCATATTCATACACTGCGACAACAGTATCAAACCTAGCTATACAAATGCGATATCTATACAAAAGAAAGAAGAACTTTTTGGTTACGCTATTTGTCTTTCTCTTCATATGATGAAAGCTTGATTCAGAGGGTTAGAAAAATGAAGTTGGAAATTTCTTTTACTCTTTTCATTCTCATCTGCAAAAGATATCACTTATGCCTTCTTTTCTTGGTTACATTTTCGTCTCCTTAATGAAAGCTAGTTTCAGAGGGTTGGGATCTAGGAATTTAATAAAATCTTTCACTTATCCCACACTTCAGTAATTTCTTCCACGCAATATGGAACAAAGCTCCTTGTCTTTTTTAGAGCTCGTTGCCACTTGCAAATGTATTGTTCAAATAGAGGGCATATACCATATACTGTGAATAATAAGAGTCAAACATTCATCCACAAACTCATTACTGCAAGAAGAACATAAAAACAAGAGAAAATTTAAATGATTATTACCAGTGTAATCTGTAGGCACCCCCGAAAGGGCCTCCAAGTTTGGAGGCCCTCTCAGGGGTGCCGGACATGGGGCGTACATGCCCTCCGACAGGGGTGGCCTGCCCGTTATACACACAACTTCGGTGCCAATCAATATGAAAAATAAGTCGTAATTTCGGACAAGTAGAATCCAGGCTCGAAGAGAAGGGAAATCGGAACCTGTCAGAAAAAAGTACATAGTGGGTGACCTGATTCATTCGCTCCCCACACCTTCCTTCTTTTTCCTCTAGCCGGCGATTCACACCATAACCGCCACTGTCGTCGCCTTCTGCTTGATTCACACCTGGGGGACTAAGCATCAGCGCAAACGCAGGCCTGCCTACCGCCGATCTCCGACCTCGTTTAGTGCCGACTCATCTGATTCAGCCCGGGTACGCCTTTACTTTCCTCCCGCATTGCCCGCAACATGTTCAACCATTGGTTGATAGGCTGATTTTATTGATTGGTCATTCGTGGCCTTGTTTCATTGCTTTGTTTCGTCCATTCGGCAATGAACACCGACGGCAATGAACTCCGACGATGAGATCATGTTTTTCAAAATAATGGCGGAGGATGCTGCCCTTGTGACCGACGACGAGGACAATGAGATGGTCGTGGCCTCACTTCTAGATGCCAGAGTCGAGACAGATGCCATGCCGAAGTTTGAAGGATCAGTGAAGGGGTGGAGGGCCAACAAGGAACGTAATAGAGTAACTGGGCACATGCTCTTGTACCAAGACTACTTTGCCATGAATCCGACGAACTTGCCTCATGAATTTCACCGGCGCTTTAGATGAGCACGGACGTGTTCAAAAAGATCGTGCATGGCGTTCGGGGATACGACAACTACTTTGAGCTGAAGAGATACTACACCGGCCTCCTTGTATTTTCATCTCTTCGGAAATGCACGGCGCCAATGTTGTGCCTTACTTACGGGCTTCTCGCCGATGCGTTCAATGACTATCCCACATGTCTGAGTCCACCACCGCCGAAGCCACTACAGATTTCGTGAAGCAGTTATGAAAGTGTTTGGAGGAGAATATATGAGATCACCAAATAGGGCAGAAACGGCTCGTCTCTTGGCACAAGGCCAAGCTAGAGGATTTCCGGGATGCTTGGAAGCATATATTGCATGCGTTGAAACTGTTAGAACTGTCCATTCGCTTGGCAGGGGAACTATAAGTTAGGACATCGGAAAGTGCAGTTTCATACTTGAGAGGCCGTGGCAGACTATGATCTTTTGATTTAATTGGCATGTGTTTTTTGGTACCGCCAGTGCCGCCAATGACTTCAATGTGCTCCAACGCTCCCCGCTCCAAACGCTCCCCGGTGTTTAAGAAACTTTGTGATGGACTAACTCCACCATGCAACTATGTGATCAATGGCCATGAGTACACTAAGGGTACTACCTTGCTGACGGCATCTATCCCACTTGGTCAACATTTGTGAAGATTATCTACAACCCTGTCGGCGAGGCGGATTGCCATTTTGCATAGAAGCAAAAGGTTGTTCGCAAAGATGTCGAGCGGACATATGGAGTGCTTCAGGCTAGGTTTGCCGTCCCATGCTACCCTTGCCTTTCAGGTCACTGGCTGAAATCTGTGAGATCATGAGTGCATGTGTCATCATGCATAACATGATCACTAAGAGTGAGCGTGATACGAGGAAGCAACCGATCACCGACGTCTTCGACTTCCAGGGCCTTAGGTCAATATACAGCCGGGAGTGCCGACGCAGTATTCCGAGTTTTTTTGTCATGCATCAGGAAATTCTTCATGGAACGATGCATCATCAGCTTCACAATGACCTAGTGACGCAGTTGTGGGCTATATATCAAAGCGACTTAGCCGGCGCCTGTTTGATATGTCATGTCTTAAACCTGAATACGTATTCAAACTTTGTATTTGAATTTGAACTTGTTTTGTAATATTTATTACATTTTCTATCTTCAATTTGTATTAAAATGCAAAAACTACCGCCATTGTGTTGATGATTTGTTTTTTAAAAATTAACCTTTATAGTGCGCCGTTGTGGGCGACACCCTCTAATTAGCCGGACACATATCCGACACCCTAATTAGGGCTCTATTTGGTGTGCTGGACATCGATTTAGAGCCCACGGTAGAGATGCTCTTAGCTCTCTGCTCTCTTTCTCCTGTGATTAGTCTGGAATCAAATGCAGCTTTCGGGTCCTTCGGGACCATCCCTTGTTAAGAAAAGTCGGTCTCCTTTTGTTCGGAGAGTGACATCGTACGTACAAGGCGGCCCTAGTTTGGACTGGACTAATTAATCAGTGTTACACAGCTGATCAAGGATCATCCCACACAGCGTGCAGCAATCGCTTGGTTTTGGGTACGTGTTGCCTCGCCATGAAATCCACCCACAACAGCCAGTAAACCCAGCCAAAAGACATTCACATCGTCTCTACCAATACATCGGTAGCTTGGTACAAACCGGCGGCACCGGTCACCGAGCACAAGTGAAGGGAGCAGCTAGCCGAAATGGCCGGAGATGCGACCTGATGTTACACCACATTGCCATCACTTCACATGGCCGGTGATGGAGATGCCATATAGACATACTAGCAACCTTACAGGTGACGGCTCTTTAGCAAGTCCATATCACAATCTGAGATTTATGGTCAACCCATCTAGGAAACATCGAATTCCAGCAGTGGCGGAGCTTGGGCTAAATTCTAGGGATGGCGATGGGCTGGAGGGGCGAATAGAAGAGAAGATGGGCCGGTTTTCACTAATTATATAGGCTATATATTAGGGGATAGAGAAGGGATTTTAGTTGGGCTGGGGGGCGGCTGCCCTTTTCGCCCCATTAAGCTACGCCAGTGAATTCCAGTGATGTCGTCGTGTACCCTAAAAATAAATATGCCGTCATGGGCTACCTTGTACCAATATTCCAATAGCTAAATGACTCTCGCTCTCAGAAAAAATAGACAAGCAGAAAAAAATAAAACCAATGCACGTGGGCCTGTCCGCCGGATTTTAACATATAGTACTCGATATATATGGTGGTCCGGACGGTTGCCACGCTTGTTTATGCCTCCCACACAAAACTAAAAACTAAGGAGTACTTACATCGCTCGCACTGTTCGCAAGAGCAAGTCCCATACTAGTACTAAACTTTATAGCACTTTTCACTTGATCTACATTCGTTCTAAATGAGTGAATATACACATTAAAATATTTATATATACGTACGAATCATGACATGTGCAGAAACTTTTATATTTTGATACGAAGAGAGTACTTCATAATGCTCATTGCCGACATTTATGTGGAGATCATAGCTAGATCTGATAATGATAGTCATTGCATATTTGCATATCGTGTCAATGCCAAAAGTCCACGGTAATCGACCACTATGTTTGCCTTTAGTCAGCAGAAGAGGGTTACAAAATTCTATGGCTAGCAAATACTCTGAAAACACTTGTGTGGTTTTATCATAATAGCTCATATCCTTGTCTGGATTAAGTGTTGAACTTGGACCCTCACCCGACCCAATGGGTAGGGAATCAGGTTATGTGTTTTGGAGTTCTTGTTCGTCCAAGGGTGACTCGTTTAGTCCCACTTGTGCGTTCTGTGGCTCCAGATGTCTCCAAGCCTCTCCATGTTCATGCACAAGGGTGTCGATAATTGGTTGCTGCTGTTGATGACTGTGTTGCTTTCCCCTGCCATGATGGATGATGCTATGGCTGCAACAAAAATGACGAAGCACGGACGCAAGCTAGCTCACTGGACAGCTACCGTTGCAGTCTTTGTTTATTTTAGTATATGATTAAATTACATCGGTGTGCTAATTGTTGGTTATTAATGACCATCTCAACCGAATAATAATTGCAGGGTGTTGTTAGTATTGCACCTTGCGTCTCTCTCATACTCATGTTTGTGCTCTTGATTATTGTTTGATATTGAATCAGATAACTGTAACTCACATAGTTGTTTCTCAACACATGCATATTTCTCCTCTATACTGTGGTTAGAAGAGTTCAAGAATATAATTGTAACTAGCAGATTATCATCCACCCATAAATTAGTTACGATTGTTCGATACGGAGGATCATTATGTACAACAGGACTATCATCTAAAGCATGTCTACTGTACTCCCCATTATTATTATTATTATTTTACTAGGAGCATCTATATTCCTAGTGGACATGTCTAAAGTTACATCATTAGATTCATTATCATCATAATAATTATCGTCAGAACGTTTGTCATGCAAAATAGGACATTTTTTTGAAGGATGCAAAATAGGACATTATGTAGACTAATATCATATAATAAATAAATACTCCTCACTGTAATCAATTTTATTGATGTGTGTCTAGTAGACACATCAGTTATATTTTGGGTCTTGTCGGACCACTTGGTCCCACATACAACTAGCATGCAATTCTAGGGGCACGCCGATGTATAGTACTACCTCCGTTTTTATTTAGTTCACGTTCTGGGTTTAGTCAAAATCAAACTTTATTAAGTTTGACCAAGTATTTTGGAAAAAATATCAACATGTACAATGTAAAATCAATGTTATTAAAATTATCTATACTTTCATATTATATGCATTTGGTATTATGAATGTTTGTATTTTTTCTTATCTTCCTGGTCAAACTTGACGAAGTTTGACTTTAACTAAGCCCAAAACGCGAACTAAATAAAAACGGAGGGAGTAACTTAGTGGGGCATGTCATAAAGTGGCACGTCACTAGTATTAAAAACGGTATATTGTGGCACGAAAACGGTAAAAACGGAGGGAGTAACTTAGTAAGGCTATTATAACGGTTTTTCTACTAGTGATATTTTCGCTCGTGAAATTTTTGTTGGCGGTATCTCCGATAGAAATTGCTCACACGGCATTGTCATCTAGGGATGGACGTTCGGTAATGAACGAAAGTTTGGTGTTTGAATTCAAGTATATTTGGAATTATGACTTTCAAAAATGAAGAACACAATGTGTTTTGTCTATTTTACTGCCCGCTAATTTGGGTTTGGGTTCGTTCATGACCGAATAGTATAGAGTGTTAGCACACAACTTCAGTGTTTAACAGAAAATGGAAACATTTTATCAATATTTAGATATTTTAACATTATAAATGTTCAAGGCACACAAAAATATATCTTAGAGTGAAGTTATTCCGCATTCCAAGATGTGGTACCTCGGGTGTCCGTTTTAGAACTTGTGGCATTAAAATGTACATCCGGTGCAAGTTATGGTATCAATAGTGTATATACTTCTTATATAATGTATCGAGTGGCGATAAATAGGCCATGTTTGGTTGTGTTTGTGGCTTATCTAAAAACAGTTGTGGTTGTGTGCGGTGGCTGTAAAAAATTGCAGAAGTCATTTCGCAAGTAGCTGTGTGAACAGGCAAATCTATGGACAATAGCCGACGTGGCGATATCAAGTTCATGGCCACTACCCACTAGCTAGCTAGAGGCGCAGCTCCATGTCCAGGGCCTCGCCAGCCCCGCTTGCGACGGAAGCTTTCTACCGGAGTCCCGAGGGGGATCCCCTGTCGCCCTACCTCTTCCTCATCGTCGCGGACGTGCTCCAGCGCCTCATCTCCACCGATGACGTCCTCCTGCACCCGCTCGTCGACGATGCCCCCTGCCCCGTACTGCAGTACGCCGACGACACCCTCATCATCCTCCGTGCTGACGGCATATCAGCACGGCGGCTGCGGCTACTCCACCGTTTCGAGCGCGCCACGGGACTCTGCATCAACTACGGCAAAAGCACCCTTGTGCCAATGCACGTCGATGCCTCCGTCCTCGCCGACATCACCGGGGTTCTGCAATGCAAGGTCGAAGGCTTCCCCCAGACGTACCTTGGGTTGCCACTTTCCGCCGAGAAGCTTAGGCTCTCGGCCTTTGCTCCCCTCATCGCCAAGGTGGACAAGTACCTGTCTGGGTGGCGTGCGCTACTGCTGTCGGCTGGTGGCCGCCTCGTGCTCCTGAATGCCGTGCTGGGCGCTCTGCCAGCGTACGCCATGGGCGCTCTGACGCTGCCCCCGGGGGTGATCGCCGCTCTTGACAGACTTCGCCACGCTTTCCTCTGGGCGGCGGTCGACCGCGTCACTGGCGCCCAATGTCTTGTGGCCTGGGATTTTGTCTGCCGGTCCAAGGCTGAAGGCGGGCTGGGAGTGCGCTCGCTGGTGGACCAGAACAAGTGCCTCCAGGTTAAACTCCTCCACCGCCTTCATACGGCCACGGAAGAGTCCTGGCCGCGCTGGGTCTGGGCGACCATGGCCGGCGAGCCACTTGATGAGGTGAGGCAGAATTCGACCCTCTGTGGGTCGCACTGGAACAGGCTGGTTACCCTCCTCCCCCTGTACCGCTGCATCTCGCGCGTTCAGCTCGGGGATGGGTGGCGTACAGCGTTCTGGCTGGACTCGTGGCTGCCTTCCGGGCCCCTCGTGCAAGCCATGCCAGAGCTCTTCTCTCATTGCACCAAGCAGCATGCCTCCGTCCGTGCCATCGTTGAGGACGGCCTCGACATCATCCTGGTGCCTCGCCTTTCCGCCAAGGCCGAGTCTCAGCGGCGTGCGCTGGCCTCCGTGGTGGCCGGCATTCAGCTCTCGGCTACCGCTGATCGCCGGACTCTGCCCCTCTGTGGCGGCCCCGACGGGAAGCTGCGCACCTCCTCCCTCTACAAGCTGTGCACATTCGGCGGAGAGAAGCCCAGCTGGTTCGAGTTCGTCTGGCGCAACCACGCCCCCTCCCGAGTCCGCTTCTTCGCTTGGCTGCTTGTCCAGAGCCGCGTCCAGTGCCGTGCCAACCTTCTCCGCAAAGGGATCCTCACTGCGGCTGAGAGTGGCTGCCCCATCTGCGCCGCCCCGCTCGAGACTGCGGACCACCTGTTCTTCGACTGCCCGTTCGCCCGACGATTCTAGGCGGCCATGGGCTCGCCTCCCAACAACACGAGCAGTGTGTCTCTCGCCGCCCACTGCCCGCTCCCGGCGTCTGCTCCCACCCACACGGCGGCCACACTGCGCCTCCTTTGCCTCTGGCATATTTGGAAGCACAGGAACAGGGTCGTCTTCGACAAAACTGCCCCCTCCCTCGCTCTCGCCCGGAAAAACTGCCGCGATGATGCAGTTCTCTGGCGCGCCCGTCTCCCCCTGGATCGCCGCTCCGATGTCGACCTCTGGATGTCCTACCTCGCTCCTTGAGCGCGTGTACTTTGAGCTCGCCCCCACTGCGGCGCTGTCTCCCTCCCCACCTCGATGTATTTTTCTGTCCGCCACACAATAAGGGGTTTCACCCTACTTCCCCCGGGAAATAAATGAAAAATTCAGGTGGGAGCCTTTTGTGCTCTACCCGGTGAACGCTCTAAAAAAAACAAC
Organism: Poa pratensis; assembly: GCA_947311845.1. Taxonomy (NCBI): domain Eukaryota; kingdom Viridiplantae; phylum Streptophyta; class Magnoliopsida; order Poales; family Poaceae; genus Poa; species Poa pratensis. Next base: position 644,553 of record CAMZMU010000073.1, on the reverse strand, counting down.
GCCTTCTCGGTCGCCGGACGACTCCACGAGCAGCACGAAGTGAGGAGCGCCGCCGCTCCTTCTCTCGATCATGCACACATCGGTAGCTGCAGCTGACGCCGATGCGCCACCACCATGTGCGGCGATGGCAGTCTGCATGAACCGACCGGCGACTTGGTCACGCGGGGACGCCCCGAACAAGGTGGCGCCGTAAGGGTAAGGGTCTTTAAAGAGGCGGTCCTTGCGGTGTGCGTTTTGGTGGCCACCCAGCGCCGACGACTTGAGGAACGTCTTATCGCAGAAGAGGCACACGGGAACAGCCGTACCGTCTTGCCGTCGACGCGCGCCGTCGGCGCCGCCTCACTGTCCCGGCCGCTGCTGCCACATGACAAGAATAGCGGCCACAAGGAAAGGTAGCGGCGGCGCTCCTGTGGAGTGGCAAACGTCAAACGAGCTGCATGCGGACTCGATCGAGCTCAGATTTGAGGGGTTTCCGTATAAATAATACTGATTCTTTCCTTAGCGATAGGGACCAGAAAGGTGCTACAATATTGCAAGCTGAAAAGTGAAAAGTCAAGTGTGCTAAAAGCTTACAGACGCGACCAGCTTACTGGGAGTTCAGCACTCCTTCGATTCGAATAGCCTCACCCACGTTTGAAAAGAAAATTTCAGTTAAAACCTTTGTGCAACCGAAGAATATTTGAATGCAACCATCTTGTAACCTTAATTTTTTAGTTTAGGAAATAAAAATTCACTTTGGAATTTACGTGCAAAACTAAATAGCATTTACAACAAATAATGTTCAAAATTAGCCGGGAAGGAAGGAAAGGTTGCAGTTTTGGTCAGCTGTAAGTTTGCAGTTTACATGTTTGCAACTAGGCAAGCTGAGCCTGACAGAAACCACAACTAGCCAAGCTCGAGGAGATCATAGATCGAGTCTGCTACACCGATATAGGAATTTGATGATGATGATAACGACGACGATAATGATGCCCCCATTTTTGCATTCCATCTCAATGGCAAAGGCTATAGTAGCCAATTGTTACTGAATTCTCTTTACTTTCAGTCGATAGAAAATGGCTTCTAGATTCTAGCTAGCGAAAACAACAAACACAAGAAATTTTTGTGTGTCGTTTCTCCGCATGACAACTTATCATGCTAAATTGTGTTCTTAGGATGGGACGCAGCTGTTTTTCTTTTTAAAAATGAGATGTCCCGGTCTCTGCATCTCTAGACGATGCACACAGCCATTTATTGAAATGCAAACAGGTTCCATGTATTTTATTACAAAACTAAGGAGCTCCTCATGGGTCACTCAAAGTGGCAACGAAACGCAACTGCTTTTACGTACGTTGTGTCTTATGCTAACCGAGAAAGGCTGTTTGACTCAATTTGGAAATCATCTTACCCGACTCTCACTACATTGGAATGATTTTGGGTGTCGTTGGAGGCTTTCTAGAGCTGCCTAGCTCCTAGCACGATCTGTTCGTGTATCCTTTTTGCTTCTTCTTTTTTTCGTAGAGAGACATCATTAGTTTGATAGTTCTTCATGGAGCTTTGAATGGCTTTCCTCACTTCGCTTGTGGGTAATGCGGTAATGCCTCCACCTGTACGTACGTGGCATTTTAATATTGCTGATATTTAAAGAAACAAGCATGCGATTCCTGCCTACCTTTGGGCCCCTTTTACTGCGTCCAAGATAAAACAGGCCTTTTTTTGAAATTTGCTCAAACTTTAGTCTTCGACCTGATGGGTTTGGGCCGACCTTTTACTGTCAGTTCTAGGATCTGGTAGGGCCTAATGTTGAGAATGTCTTGGCCGGCGATTTTTTTCAGTGTTGCTGATGTTGGTCGAATCAACCGCTGATTTTCATCTCCTCCTCCCTAGGACGAAATCTGCACACAGCCTCGTACTCCTTCGAACTTTTGAGTTTTGACCATCCTCTTTTAAAATTTTCATCATGCGTGGAAGACATCCCCAGAGCTCTCAGTATTAGGCTGCACCACGACATCGTCCACAAGCTTGTTGAACCGGACAAGACTGACTTACTCCCTAGGCTCAAAATTTTAGAAAATGTACTTTATGCAGCTCGATATATAATGTTCACTTCTTTTACAATCGTCGCAGGTCGACGGATGTCCTTAAACTTGTCTTTTCAAAAGCGTATGCAACAAATTAATATGAATCCATATAACAATATTTTGAACTACGTACATGGAAAAAATACTAGTTTAAAATATTTAATCCCCGTTTGTATTTTTTAAAATTTATTTTCCTACCTTTGTACTATGGCACACTTTATCAGGAGAAAACGAGTGAAAAAAACGTTAAACCAGTATAAATACGGGTGTACCCTTTTGTCCCGTACGTTCGCTATGATGTGTCGGCCCTTTTGTCCTTTAGCTCTTGTGCGGAATGCCAATGTTTCGACGCAGCGCGCGTCAAGTAGGTAGGAGCTCTCTGTTGCATTTCACCAGCTGGCCCGGCTGTGCAAACTCCGGACGCTGTGCTGTGATGTGAAATGCGTGGGGAGTGGGCTGGAAGAAATGATTCGCATCGATCGGGCCGGACGATCGATCGCCCAGGTTGAAACAAAACGCACACCACCAAAAACGACATGGCATACCTCCATCGATCCACCGTGCGTGCCGCCAAAGCTCCACCGTGCGTGACGCCGTCGTGCCACCTACTGCAGCTACCACCACCATGCAGCGCAACTTGCACCACGCTACGTACCTTACGTGATGATGAATTGATGATGACGACATTGTCAAGTCATGACACGAAGTTTTGCATCCAAGACGACCCAAATAACCTATTTACTCAGTCCGCACGAAAATATAAGATGTCATAGCATTATTCTGATAATCCCGCCACGCGTGATGTTGTATCTACGGGGCTACTGCTAAGCTACCTAGTCTACGAGATTTGTTCAAAAAACTAGCTAGTCTACGAGATATATACCGACTGCTCAGCTACCTAGTATATGAGATTTTGTTCAAACAGCCACATTTCGGTGATCGAATAACAAAACAGACACAATTATCAAAATAGCCACATTCTCGTGACACATAGATATGCAATCTAATGGTCGAAGGCACCTCCTCCACATCTCCGCCCTAGATCTCGGCAAGCGTGTGGTCGGTGCAGTTGGGGCAGAGCTCGAAGCGGTCGTACGTGCATAACTCGGCGGCGGGAGCAGAGCTCGGAATGGGCATTACGACAGAGCTCGGTGCAGTGGTCGTAGGAGTAGGGCTCAGCAGTAGTGCATGAGTGTCCATAGTGGTAGAGCTCGGTATTGGGTTTGCCATCGGTGATCGCATCAGGTTCAAGATCACGCGGCACTCCGCCATGTACCACGCCTTCACCTCGTCATCCATCGACGCCATGTTGCCCGCCCATCAGGAACGCCTGGTCGGTGTTCCTCTTCTGGGCCGCAGCATTGGTCTTGAGAAGGTCGATCTTCACGTCATGTTTCACCAGCATCACCATCAACCTCGCGACGGACTTCTCCTCCCTCATGATGGCGTGAGTTTTGGCGTCGGCGATGCATTGCTGGATCGATTACTACAACCTTTCGGTGGAGCCGTCGAGTCCCTGGCTGCTTGACTTTCTTGTGGCCAATAGGACGCCCTCTCGCCACTGTTGCGGCCGACGCGTCAGGAAGATATGCTTCGTAGTGTGTACCTTTTTAGCCAAAAAGATCCTAAGTTTATCGAATCCAAAAAGTAGGTGCTTGGCAAGAAAGTTAAAATAAGTTATGTTTACCAGACCAATCTCGTTCTTAAATGGATTTGTATCAATGTTTTAAAATATAGGTCAGGGAATAAGATTTCTCCCGCAGTTGTGCACAAATATATAACGTAATATATTATGAAGTTATGTTAGTTATAAACAATTCATATGATAAGAGGGATACATATAAGCTATGTCGTCTATCACCGTTTTTAAGTCGCTTTTCTGGGGGTCCGGAAGTTCCCGACCGGAAGTTCCGGCCTAAGTGAGACTGCAACGGCTATTTTCGTGGGAGACCTTGAGCAGCTCGTTTTTCCCTCTCTCTCCTCCATTGTTTGACCTTGAAAAAGCTTGTCCCCTCTCAATCCCTCCCATGATTCTTGCATATCTTTGAGGGAAAAGTGAGAGGAGATCTAGATCTACATTTCCACCAATCCATCTCTCCTCTAAGTGAGGGGAACCCTTTGGATCTAGATCTTGGAGTTCCATTTGTTGAGTTCTTCTTTGTTCTTCCTCTCTTCTCCCCTCATAAGCATTAGTTGCTTTTGGTGGGATTTGAGAGTGAAGGATTTGAGCACTTGTGTTCTTGCCTTTTGCATTTGGTGCATCGGTGTGCTCTCCACGAGGATTCCTGGTAGTTGAAAGCTTGTGAACTTGTTACTCATGGGTCTTTGGACCCTAGACGCCAATGTGGTGGTTGGACCCTTGGTGGTCACTTGTAGCCGTTCGGGAGCCCCCAATACCGTTGTGGGTTGTGCCCCGGATTGTTGTTGAAAACCGTTCGAGAGCCCCCAATCCCGTTGTGGGTTGTGCCCCGGATTGTTGCTGAAAGGCTCTGGATTCCGCCTCGAAGGAATTCCGATAGTGGAAGGTGAACCAAATCTTTGTGGTGCGGTTCATCGGAGAAGCAGGTGAAACCTTTGTGGTTGTTGAACCGTTGTGTCGGTTCACACCTCTCCAACGAGACGTACTCCCTTAACAAGGAGGAACTCGGGAATACATCCTCGTCTCCGCGTGCCTCGGTTATTTTTATACGCGAGCTTTTTACTTATGCACTTTACTTTGTGATAGCCTTCGTGCTTGAAGTATTATATATAGCTATCACCTTGTTGTTTGTCTTGCTTTGCATAAGTTGTTGGTGCACATAGGTGAGCCTAGTTTATTTAGGTTGTCGGCTTGTTAATTTAAACACCTAGTTTTATTCCGCAATTATCAAGACTAAACCGAAAAAGTTTTAAACCGCCTATTCACCCCCCCTCTAGGCGACATCATTGTCCTTTCAGCCTGTAGCAGAGCAGGGAGCAAGAGCGCGCTAAGGTCGCAGGGACACTTGCCGGAGCTGGGTACTCGAAGAAGTGCCCGACCGAGTCATCGGGTGGTGGGGCGCCGCCAACCGCAGCCCAAACTGGCTAGCAAGATTGTAGCCGAAGAAGAGGTGGTCACCCGTCTCCAGGATGCACAATCTATCATCCGCCTTCATTAAGATCAATGTCGTCATCTTTCTCGTCATCGTTACGGAACCTCAACGAGGTTATTGGGACGTATTGTGAGCGGCTGAATCGGCCGTTTCTCTAGAACCAGGCTCCACGCACCCACGCGTACCGTAGTCTCGCACGTGTTGGAAAGCGCGCGATACGAAAAGTTTTGGGTTAACTCTCCAATCCCCACTCACATCACTGCCTAGTCTCACTTTCCTCACCTTCTCTGCAATCGATGGCAGACGCTCCACCGCCCTCGCCCCACCCAATTAAGCAAATAGACATGGGGATCATGATTTTGACCCAAATAAGAAAATTCCCTTTTCTCTGAAACCGCAACACTAGTTTTTTCCCAATTTTACCGAAACCGGAATACCCAAATCAGTGAATATGCACAAATTAAGCAAGATTTTGAGATCAGGATCTCACATACAGAGTTGCATCGCCAACTTCATCCTTCAGGGCCCATACAACATGACCGTTGCGTGAGGGCGATGTTGCCTCTATGTCGTCCTCTCTCGATGAAGAGGCACGCGGAACATGAGCGTCGTGGTCGAAGGCACCGGCTCGCGCTGCCTCGTAATTGTCTCCAGACGTTCCTACATGGCGACAATTGATCCCAAACCCAAGCCTCCCGCCAAACAAAAGACGCCGCTCGACAGAGGAGCGCGCGGGCGTTCACACGCCAGTATAAAGATAGAATATTTTTTGTGAGTTTTCCGCGGCGTTGGTCTGCTGTTTTTTCCTTTTAGATTCGAGAGTTGGACATCAAGCGAAATTCGCTCGAGTAACAGCAGTACTAATAACAAGCTAATCGTAAACACTGGTAAGTGAAAATACCCATCGTGACCCATCAAATGGAGCTGGAGAGCGTGACAAATTATTAACTACTCTCTTTGTTCCTAATTAACTGACTTCCATTTGTCCACATGCACATGTATATATACATGTAACATGTCTACATACATCATATACGTCAAGTGTGTCAAGTGTAGCATGCAAATGCATGGACCACAAATATTCGGGAGCAAATAGTTACATTGACAGAAGTATAGCAATCGTGGGCAACCGAAGCGGGCAGAATGGGAGATAGCATGCTAGCTAGCACTGCTGGTTGACGTGCAGTTGTACACTAGACAAACAGGCAAATGAAACTGATTGATTGGAGGAGAGCTAATCTGAGGAGTCTAGAAATGACACAAATGGCCCGAGCAAGCAGAAATTAATGGTGGGGATCGAAGTGCCTTTGATTGTATACAGTAGCTTCTTTTCTAGTTCCAATATTGTACATGCGTGCCGATCTATATATCGATCAGATTAAGCATAATTCAACAGCGTGCATGCAAGTGGGACATGGATATCTACCTGCATCTCTGTACTTGCTTCCAACTTAGCAGGGCCTCAGGGGTATGCTAATTTGCAATCAAATGCCCACATGTGGGATATGCAAGAAGAACAAGAAAGAAGGCATGCATATGTGAACTTCCACAAAAGTAATAGGGTTCACAAAATTCAAAAACACAGCTAGAGAGTGCCACCGAAACATATATAGACGCCAATCTGTATAGATCATGTATCCAAGATGGTGCCCATACGTCCATTTTATATTTTGGAAGAGCATGCACACGCTACACACACGACTAGCTTCTTTTTATTCTGATGATATATATGAAATGTACCATAAGCAGGCCATTTTTGCATACATATACTTACATGTATATACGTGTGTGTCCGCTACGTGTAGCTTCCTTGCGGCCGATCGACGTGTACGTCCGGACAAGAACTAGCTAGCCACATATGCATGTGGGGAATGGATATCTAATCATCTACCTAAACATCTGACCGTAGGAAATGCTTCCAACTTATATCCACCGGTTGTAGCTAGCTAGCATACGGGAACTTCCAGATGCAGCTACGTTTGTAATCAAATGAACACATGTGGGATATGAAAAGAAGCATAAGAAAGTAGGCATGCATATGGGAACTTCCACAAGATTAAGTAATAGCAAACAAAAAACATGTATAGACGCCAAACCTGTATATATAGAGCATACACCCAAGATGGTGGCCATACATGACGCCCATACCTCCATTTTCTATTTTGGGAGAGCATACACGCTGGCAGACACGAACACACAGCTCAACTTGCGTCATTATTCACACTGGATACTGCACACATTACACACGTCTAATTTTTTTATTCTGATGACATATATATATGAACCATACGGAAGCACACAGGCCATTTTTGCATACATATACTTACATGTATACGTGTTCGCTACGTGTAGCTAGCTACGTCCGTATAACCTTGCGGCCGGTCGACGTGTGCGTCCGGACAAGAACTAGCTAGCCATGCACGCCGGCGACATTCCTCCTCTTGACCGTGACGGCGAGCCCGTTCTTCATGTGGAGTATGATGGACAGCTTCGGCTCCACCACGAGCCCCGGCACCGCCTCCACCGCGAAGTTCCACAGCACGGCGGCGGCCGCGGTCTTCATCTGCACGAACGCCATCTCCTTGCCCAGGCAGGTCCGTGGCCCGGCGTTGAAGGAGATGAACTTGTAGGACGGCTCGTAACGCAGCTTCCCGTCGCCGGTGATCCACCTCTCCGGCCGGAACCCCGCGCAGTCCTTGCCCCACACGCCCTCCATCCTCCCCATGCAGTAGGAGAAGATGAGTATCTTGTCGCCGGCCCTCATCTCGTGCACGCTAGGGAGCACGTCGTCGGCCACTGCCGCCTTTTGCTCGAACGGCACGGACGGGTACAGCCTCAGGCACTCGCAAAGCGCCGCGTGCAGGTACACCATGCCGCTCACTGGCTGGACGCTCAGCCCGAGCTTTTGGGCTCGGCCCGAGTTTTCGTGGCTCGCTCCGAGCTGGGCTCGGCCCGCTGGCAATTTTGACCGAGCCGAGCTGGAAATGCTGGACCGCAGCGAGCTCGGGCCGAGCCTGGCTCGGCTCGGTCCGGCCCGAGAAGCTCGCCTTTTTTTTTGTCAAATAGAAATTTTAGTAGCCCAGCACGAGCATGAGCGGCCCATTAGGTTAAGTCGAGCAAAGCAATCACCAAACAGGTTCAGTTCGATCGATCCCATTCAGAGAACATCCAGACAGAGACGCGCCGCCGGCGGGACAGAGACGCGCCGCCGCCGTGCTCCTGCCGCCGGCCACGCCCCACCCCCACCAACCACCCTCCAGTAGATCGCCCAGTCGCTCTACTCCGGCGGATCTGCTCCGGCCGCTCGGTTCTGTCCCGTCGCCGCCGCTAGTCGCGCCCCGCACCACCGACCCCATCCCCTACGCCGGCGCCCATCGATGCAAGCCACCCGCAACCTGCACCACGAGCAAGCTCTGCCTCGCCGCCCATCGATGCAGTGCTCTGTTTCCGTCCAGCAAGCTCTGCCTCGCCACCCAACATCGCCGATGTAGCCTCCGCCGCTGCCGGAGAAGACGACCCCACCTGTCAGTGACCGCCACCGCCAGGCTTGCGAGCTGCACCGAGCTTTGGGGAAGCTCGGGCCGAGCTCCATTTGGCGGCTCGCCGGCAATGTCGAGCCAGCTCGGGGCTCGGCAATTTGGACCGAGCTTTTTGCTGGCTCGCCCCGAGCCGGACCGAGCTGGCTCGCGTCCAGCCAGACCGCTCAGCTCGCTCACGTCGAACACCACCATCTCATCATTGTTCTTCTTGCGGGAAGCAGCGATCGGCGTCAGCTCGTCCAGGATCTTCTGCTCCACGCGCGGGTTCTTGGAGAGGAGGTAGAAGAACCACGACAGCGCCGCGCCGGTCGTGTCACCGCCGGCGAGCAGGAGGTTCACCGTCGTGTCACGCAGGAACACGTCGTCGAACTCGCTCGCGTTGTCGTTGCAGATGAAGGACGACAGCATGTCGGCCGAGTCACTGATGCCATCCACCTTCAGCTTGTGATCGTCCCTGCGCTTCGCGATGGTGTCAGCGGCGAAGCGGTCGATTGTCCTTTTAGCGGCGGCCATCTTTCTCTCCGTGCCGACCTCCAGCCGGTACATGAGCTTCCAGCACGACGGCGAGATGAGGTGACGGAGGAAGAGGGTCTCCAGCACGTCGTCCATTGCGCGCGCGAAGGGCACCACGGGCAGGCCGATCTGCAGGCACCCGGGATCGACGCCGAAGACGAGGGTGCACGTCATGTCGAAAGTCAGCCGCAGGAACACATCGTGCAGGTCGCAGCTGGTTCCGGCGTCGGCCGCGTGCGCCAGGAAAGTGAGAAGGCTCCTCTCCACCTTCTCACGGCTGTACCGCGCCGAGAAGGCGCGAAAGCGAGGCCCCGCCATGATCAGCTGGGACTTGGCCTGCTGTCGGCGCCACGACTCGCCGTCCGCGTTGAAGATGCCGTTGCCGAAGACGTCGAAGATCTCAGCGAACTCGTCGCCCTTGGGGTAGTTGATGAAGTTGGAGGTGAAGATGTGGCGCACGTTCGCCGGGTCGCAGGTGACGAAGAACCGGACGCCGGTGATCCCCGAGCGAGCTTCGAAGTTGTACCCCGTGCCGGCAAGGATGCCGGTGGCCCAGTCATGGAAGTGGTGCATGTTGGCGACCAGGCCGAAGAGATGACCCAGTATTGGCCATTCCGTCGGCTCCGCCTTGCTTATTTTCTTGGACTGGAGGTGACGGTAGTACAAGACGAAGCAGCAAAGGAGGGCGAGGAGCTCTACCAACCAGTACACGGAATCCATGGCTAGCTACCTTGGAAAAGATGGGATGTCACCGGTGCAACAGGGGCTTATATGGACGCACTCTTGCATGCATACGTGAGCACGCTGATATATGTGAATTGTTCATTGGTTGGTGAGGTGTCCCCCATCAGCTTACAGTACGATGATTGGGTCATGGATACTACGATTCTATCAGTTTGCAAAATTTAGTTTGTGGTTTTTAATATACATGAAATATGCATATACATGGAATTTTATGGTCCATACATATGTTTTCTTAAGAATGGGAAATGAATGGACAATGTTTATTCAGTAGGTTTGCCATTATCCGGACAATTAAATTCTCTTGAGATTGAGTCTGACTTTCTTGTGTGCTACCGTGTACATCTCTTTATCATCTTCTTCCACTTCGGCAGAGACTGTGATGGATGGATGCAAGAAATGATGCTACACTTAGTGGCAAATTCGGATGGAAAATTCTTACGCGCTGACATGTCAATCGCAAAGCGGGTGCGCGGATATTTTTTTGTACAACCGCACATGTATTTTCTAATCACATAATTGCTATGTGCCTGTAAAACCTTCCTCAAGTGTATCATTATTGGGATGCAGGACTGGAAGAGTTAGGCTTTGGATGTCTCAAGTGGTAGGGAGGTGGGAGCAGCGACGATTCTATGTATTAGTTGTGGGGTCAGCTGAGTCCACATTTTATCTGAAATCCACCATAATTTACATGTATTTTTTAAAAGTATGATTTTTTCGATGAGGGCCTAAGATATAATTTGTTAGCGGCTGTTTTCGATAGTGTGTATCGATCACAATCAAACAGGAGGCCATAGCCCGTTCACAATCGCTTATTCCCAATTTTCAACCTTTAGGGCCTCTTTGATTCACAAGATTATGAAGATGTGGGATCGTAATGTTATAGCTCGTTTGAAATCCTACATGGTTTCTTTTTGTTGATAAAATCGTAGGGGGAAATAGATTCTTTCAAAGAGTTTCGAGTGGGAAAAATTTCCTATGAGACGGGGAGTAAATAAATACAGTAAAGAAATTTTTCTAAGGATAAATCTTCCAAAATTCCTACAAATATCCTTTGAATTGAATACACCCTCAAATTATGATTTCGTTATTAATGACAAACTTGCTTCTTTTTTTTATGCGCGCGGGAATGGCAAAGTTGCGTTGATCCGTTTATTTGGACCGTCGCATCCAGCAAGAAAGGAAGAGCGACCTCTATCTCCTCTCGGGCCTTGGTGGGCCAGCCCGTTAGCAGCTGCACACGGGAAGATCGAAGGCTGAGAAGCGAGAACGGACGCAAACGGGAAGGAGCATAAAAATAGGATGGGGACTGGGGAGCACGAAAAAAACAAAAAAACAAAAATAGGATGGTAGACATGTACAGTAAGCTGAGTCTCCAGGACGTCCCCGATTGTTTTTAGATATACTCTCTGACAGACAAAAGATGGTGCACAGCCGATGTAGCTAAGCTAGAAAAGGCTACTAATGTGTTAATTTCATTAGGAAACGTATGCATGATTCTCGATCGTGGGTTAATTCCGTTGCACACACGTGAGCAAGGGCACGCACGCAGTACAGTGGTGATGCGCAGTGGACGTGGAATTCAGGCCACCAATGGTGCGGAATAGTAATAATGGAGAATCATCGGCCCACGCGGTGCTAGCGAAGCCATGCATGTCCGCCACTGCGCGCGCCCCATCCATGTAGGAGCGGTGTGCTGGATCGACGACGACGCCGGACTTAGACTCGCATGGCGATCGAGTGAAGCCAAAGACGACAGAGGCGCGCGGCCGGCAGCTAGCTAGGCGCGAAACACCCACGCCGCCTAACCATAGCTAGCGCCCAGCTCGATCGGCGTCTTGGCGCGACGTACGCGTGCGCCGGCGCCGCGTGCTGCATGCTCCACGCTTCACTCCCCAAGAGTCTTGCTGGACTGGACATGGGCTCGCCGGGGCCGATTGCACGTAAACTCGAGGTGGTAAGTAAGGTCCAGGACCTACATAGCTAGCTTGCTTGGAGACGCAGCCGGAGTATATCTTATTCAAGAAAGCACTTGCCGTCCTACTATTGGAGAATTCACCCAACCACTGGTAGTTCGTTATGTGCTTTTCATCTTTCCTGCAGCTGCAGACAGTCCCCGGGAATCATGTACCTGATTCTTGACTTCGTCTCGCTCACCCAACGTGATCGAAAACGATGGGTTTGGGGGCGGGGCATGGAGGACAAATAAGGAGAAGCCAAACGATAACTAAACCATTTCATAGCTATTATGATGTCTGCTCTCATTAGTTTGGTCTTAACGACACTACTAACTATATGAACGGAACTACTAGCCGAAGCAATCTCAGTCGACTACTCAGTCATTAGATTTGCATCAACTATTCGTGTAATATGTGATTTGTAAATGAGAATTTTTAGTTACGCTAGGCATTAGATTCGCGTCGCGATTCATATAATCTAAGAGTTGCAAGTGGGTTGCAACTTGCAACTATTACTTTTGTCAGTTACACATGAGTTACGGCTCACTAACCATTAGATTTGCATTTTGATTATGTGATTGCCCAAGTAGATTGCAACTGAGATTATTTAAATCTACGTTGCTAAATGAGTTATATGAATAGTGGGCGGACAAAACGGTAATTAAACCATTTCGCCAAAGCTTTTTGTCTCTCCCACCGGTCCACGCGAGAGTCATGTAGCCAACCATGACTATGTTTACATAGAATTTTGCACACCGAAGTGAACGAAAACAAACGGTTGGGGTGTGGAATCATGCACCTAATTTTTGACTTCGTCCCGCTACAAGCTTGCGCACCCAACGTGATTGAAAACGGTGGTTTGGGGGCGGAGCATGGAGGACAAATAAGGAGCCAAACGCTAACTAAACCATTTCATAGCTACTATGATGTCTAATCTTCATAAGTTTGGTCTTAACGACACTATTAATTATATGAACGGAACTACTAGTCTGAGACGAGACATTTAAATCTTCGTCGCCTACTTAGTCATTAGATTTGCATCAACTATTCATGTAATATGTGATTTGTAAATGAGATTTACAAAAACAAAGGGTTGAGGTGGGAAGTCCATGTACGGTCCGAAAAGGAGGCATGGTGTTTTCGAACAAGAGCACATCAATCTATGGCGTTGGATCGGGATAGTCTCCGTACTTGGTACGAGATAATACTAGCAGTTTTCATCATTAAGACATATATAGATTCCTTTCTTTTTGGGCTTTTTTTTTACATAGATCGCCTTTAAACTAACCAACAAAGTAGAGAAATTTTAAATAATTTTAAATTTCAAACATATTGCTTCTATTATTTACAAGAGAGTTGGATGGGGACACTTTAATTATATACTACACGCATACTCCCTCCGTTTCAGTTTACAAGGCGCGCGCGTATATCTAGGTCACTAATTTTACCCTTGTAATATAAATTATATAATACAAAAATTATATCATCTGAAAATAGAACATTTGAGCTTTGTAATGGTATATTTTTTATAATTTATACTTTTTATTATGTTGGTCAAATTGACAACCTAGAGGTACGCGTATGCCCTGTAAACTGAAACGGAGGGAGTACATATAATGAATAAATTAAGATTTATTTATGGTAGACATGCGATGTTTTTCTGCCAAAATGCATGATAGATTTGGTTGTGGCGAGGTGAATTCTAATTTAATTTATCAGAGTATTTTAATACCCACCCTCTGAAAACACAAGCTTAATAAAAAAATTGAATCGGAGGCAAAAGATTTGCCTCATCCACTAATTAAGCAGAAGAGAATTGCCGAGTTAATTAATGGAAAAACCGAACCAAAACCATCACGAACCGTTGAGGAGCACACACTGGATACCCCATACACACATCTTTAAGGAGAACCTCATCAAGACAACACGCATGCGTCACCGTCATCACTTCTCCCCTAGGAGGCAACATTGTTGAAATATTAGAGTGGGCTTTAGGCCCATCTAACAATTCAGAAACATCACTAAAGGCCCATGCTGCCATGGCAAGTGGTGTGAGTTTTGTCCCATATGGCTAGTTGGGAGAGTTGTACACCATCTTATAAGGTGAACTCTTCTCTCACAGGTATGAGGTGTTGGTTGTGTAGAGAAGGGAGGCGCTCCACACGCGTGCTCCTCCTCCTCCGCCGCCCGCCTCGTCACGACGCGCGCGCGCCGCGGGTTGCGAGAATCTCGACGAGCCGATGTGTTCTTTTTGTCACGCATAATTCGTATATGCGCGCGGTCGCAACTGAAACGTTTTGCCTTAATGGAAAATGAATACGCGCTGAAACATTTCTGTCTTAAGTGCTCTTAACTACGGTCATTTTCAGAATTGATTGTGTGCGTTTCTGTTGGACCGTCCGCCTTCTCCTCTGCACTCTATATAAGAGAGAGGTCGCTCCTCTCCAGACATACAGAACAGATCCATCTGCTCCACGTGCCGCCACCATCGTTTCTCTCGTTGTTGCTGTCACCGCTGATCCCATCCCGTCCACCGCGTACACGGCCGACGGAGAGCAGACCTCCGAAACCCCGCCTCTCCATATCCTGTAGGGGAGAGGGGCGATTAGGTTTTGGGGAGCGTCTCCTACGCGACTGCTCGCCGCTGTTCGTCTGCTTCAACTACATCTGCATCAACTATGGCCGCGTCGTCTTCATCATCATCATGAGCACCGACGACGCCACTGCTGCTGCTGCCGCCGCCGCTCAAGAGGCTGCCAACGCTGCTGCTGCCGCTACCTCCGCTGCTGCTACGGCCAACTGGCGTACTGGAGGGTATAAGATGTTTATCACTCTCCTGTTTATTTCCATGTATGCAGTATTAGTGATTTGTGTGGATGTTTCTACTATATCTCTAGTACATGCTTATATCATCAAGTTTCAGTATGTCATCATGTTAATGATTTATTCTTGGATTAATTTAATCGAACAATTGCTTAAATTCTCAACAATCCAAAAACCTAATTTGTGTAGTCAATTTTCGATCCAAGGTTTTGCTGCTGCACTGAAACCAACCCCGTTTACGGGGACTTATTTTAAGTGTTGGCAAACTAAAACCACCTTATGGCTCACGGCATTAAGTTTCTGTCTTTCAATTGAGGATATTTGTGTTTGTTTTCCTTGATTTTAAGTGGAATCCAGATCCACATTTGTACATAGTTCATACATTTCGTTTTCCAAATAATTCTCTAATTAATACCGGAATTAGCGCCGTTTTCCATCAGGTCTCCTAAGGGGTGTGCCCATTCACTTACTTGCATGTGGGAGAATTCTTACATAACGAACGTTCTACATGTGCTGCACTAGTACTCTGATCCAAGACCGACCATAGAATGCAGAGTACGTACTACAGGGTGACTGCATATACGACTTGCAAGCAAGTGGCAACACGATACAATCACTACTAGATTCCATGCGGCTGCCACTTTTCAGTTACGTGCGACCGATCAAGCCCTACAACCGATACAGATCCTCTGACTCCATGCATCCTTTTCACTGACATGATCAATTGCCAAGCACCTGCCTCCTCTTGATCCTGGCCTTGAACCCATTCTTCATGTGGAGGATGATGGAGATCTTGGGCTCGATGACGTGCCCGGGCACGGCCTCCACCTCGAAGTTCCTCACCACCGCCGCCGCCACCGCCTTGAGCTGCACGAACGCCA
This sequence comes from Poa pratensis, assembly GCA_947311845.1. Taxonomy (NCBI): domain Eukaryota; kingdom Viridiplantae; phylum Streptophyta; class Magnoliopsida; order Poales; family Poaceae; genus Poa; species Poa pratensis. The sequence continues at coordinate 628,967 of CAMZMU010000073.1, read as the reverse complement.
TGTCCTTCCCCAGGCACGTCCGCGGCCCGGAGTTGAAGGACACGAACCTGTAGGACGGCACGTACCGCGGCTTGCCGTCCTCCCCGATCCACCGCTCCGGCCAGAACTCCCGGCAGTCCTTGCCCCACACGCCCTCCATCCGGCCCATCGCGTACAGCGACACCATGATCTTGTCCCCCGGCGCCACCTCGTGCCCGCTCGGCAGCGCCTCCGCGGCCACAACGCCCTTGTGCTCCATGGGCACCGGCGGGTATAGCCGCAGCGACTCGCACAGCGCCGCGTGCAGGTACACCAGCCGCCCCAGCTCGTCCGGGTCGTAGCTCACAATGCCGTCCGCCGTTCTCTGGGACTCCACGGTGTCCAGCTCGGCGAGAATCTTGGTCACCACGCGCGGGTTCTGTGTGAGGAGGTAGAAGAACCAGGATAGAGCCGAGCCGGTCGTGTCCCGGCCGGCGAGCATCAGGTTCATGGTCGTGTCGCGGAGGTATGCGTCCACCACGACCTCCTGCTCGTCTTCGTCGTCGATGTACGACGACAGCAGGTCCGCCGACTCCTCGATGCCGCCTCTGTTTCTCACGACCTCCCGCCGCTTTGCGATCGTGTCGCCAATGAACCGGTCGATGTCGCGCCACGCCGTCACCATCTTCCGCTCGTAACCGACCCCGAGCCACCGCACCAGCTTCCACCACGCCAGCGGGAGCACGTTGCGGACGAGGAGCACGTCCATGGCGTCGTCCATGGCGCGCGCGAACGGCACCTCGGGGAGCCCGATCTCCAGGCACCCCGGGTCGACGCCGAACACCAGCGTGGTCGTCGTGTCGAACGTCAGCCGCAGGAACACGTCCTGCAGGTCGCACACGCCTGCGCCAGCGGCCACGTGGGCGAGCAGCGGGAGCAGGTCGCACTCCACCTTGCGGCGGGCGCACCGGGACACAAACGCCCTGAACCGGGGTCCCGACATGAGCAGCTGCGCCTTGGCGCGCTGGCGGCGCCAGGAGTCGCCGTCCGCGTTGAAGATGCCGCCGCCTAGGATGTCCATGATTTCGGCGAACTCGGGGCCCTTGGGGTAGTTGGGGAAGTTGGAGGTGAAGACGTGGCGGACGTTGGCCGGGTCGGAGGTGAGGAAGAGCTCCATGCCGGAGCGCGGCGGGCCGGTGAAGCGGAAGTTGAGCGGGCTGGCGATGAGCACTGAGGTGACCCAGTCGTGGAGTCGCGGCAGGTTGGCGAGCAGCGCCGGGAGCATGCCCACGAGCGGCCAGTGCAGCGGGATCACCGGGTTCTTGCGCCTGGACCGGATGTGGTAGATGTAGATGACTAGGAAGCAGAGCATGGAGAGCGAGAGCTCGAGGAAGGAGACAGACGCCATTGCTGGGCGCTCTTCTTGCACTCTCGCAGCGTTCCTACTGAAAACTGATGGAGGTGGAGACTATGGCGATGCGAATGGTTGGAGTGTCATAGATAGATAGATGTACAACTGGTCACTTGGAGCTGATATAAGACCATAATCAATGTCTTGCTGCTCCAATTTGTTTTTTTTTTTTTTTGCGGAGAAGAGCTGCTGGTAATAATACACGGATCTTGCAGAAAAGCTCCAATTTGTTTGGCTAGTTAACTATGGTTCAGACCTCGCACCAACTATATAGGTCAACCTGTGGATTGCGTGGTGTCAACTTGTGGTATGATTTGCACTTCAGGTTTTTCCATCTTGTTTGCTTGATTATATTGTATCCACTACAGCAAGCTAGTAGCTCTGAAACCAAAGTCTAATAGCGTGCTGTAGGTGTTGACCCGTGCTCCTACAGCATAAGAATAGATTAATTAGCTGCAAATTCAACATCTCAAGATGTAATATTAATTTTTCAAGCATATAAAAGACGTATGGAACTATAGAAGACATCTATTCACTGTGTGTGTTTAATCACGGCACACACCTACAGCTAGCATATAAGTTTCTTGCATGATATATATTCCGAAGAAGGTAATTCACATCTAATTAAGCACGTGTACCAGTTACTCCCTTCGTTCCAAATTAGATGACTTTCATTTATCCACATGTTTATAGGTTCATGTGAATCTTGCACTAGAACATGTCTAGATACATGTGTGTGTGTGGAATAGCTAGAAAGTCTTATATTTTGATACAGAGGGAGTAATTTGGAACGGAGAGAGTATATTTTGCTATCGCGTACGTGTTGTCACTTTCCGGGCGGTTGCATACGTGTCTTGATGGCAAGAGTGACGTGACGTTACGTTGACACAGAACAATGGTGCATGCGTACGTACGTGAGTGGAGAGACGGATCCGATATCCTGGACCGCTCATCACTGGTTGTTGCATGTGTGTACTTTGCTCCCATCCCATGGAGCTACTCCCTCCGTTCCAAATTAATTGACTTCTATTTACCCACATGTGGATGTATCTATACTTGTAACATGTCTAGATACATTCACATGTGGAGAAATGGAAGTCAATTAATTTTGAACGGAGGGAGTACATGACTACAATTTGATTAATGCCATCTGCATATATAGTATCTCGGGCACCTATGTGGCCCTGTTGTATATCGTCCATCCGAGTACATGCCTGCGGTCGGTTTAAGAGCATCTCCACTCGCGCTTCCAATACAAGGTCTAGCATATAGCGTTGGACGATCGTTACTGGGAGTTAGACTGGATCTGCAAAGCTATCTCTTGGGATTGGCAGCCAACAAGCCGTCCACAAATGGGTTGAATCTTCTACAAATTAAGCACTTTGGCTCCTCTACATAGAAGAATCTTCTTTGGCTCAAAGCTTTTTATCTTCGTTTCCAACTAATGAGGAAAACATTGTTCTTTTTGCAATCAGAGCCCAGATTTAGCATGTGTATCTTTATCCCATCCGAGTCCTTGCCTTGGCACAACCGGAGGCTCCCACACGACGCGTTTGGTTTTTGGGAACAAGCCCAAGTGATGTATATGCATCACTTGGTGCTCTCATTTAGGGCTGTCCAAAAAAATTGGGCACAAATTTACATCAAGGGGCTGCTATTGGAGCGTCGTTTTTGCCACCAAATGCCCTAAAAATGGTTAAACCTTAAAGTAGGGCAGCTATTGTAGATGCTCTGATGGTAGGGGTCTATTATTTTCTTTCTTCCTCGTCCACGATGCCAAATCTCCTATACCTTTAATAAGTATTCAAAGTACAAACAGATCCAAATCCGATGAACATAAGCTTAGAAATAGAAGATTTGTTTTCATTTTTTAGATAAAGGGGTGCGGATCCCCGGCCTCTGCATCCAAGAGATGCACACAGCCATCCGCAATTATTAACCATTCAAGAGTATAAATTCACAATTCATGGATCACTTAAGGTGGCTACAAAGATCAGCCACTCAAACAGACGTTTAATAAACATTTATCCTTTTAGAATGACGCCACCCAGACTGGCTGAAGATAGCCCGCACGATCGTCAGCAAACGGGTACATCCGGCATCCATAAGTCCACGCTGATCCGCAGGGAGCAGGAATGACCATGAGTGGATCCAAGAGCACGCCTTGTGAATAACCTGCAAATAATGAGTTGAACTCTTGTTGTTAAAAACAATGTCATTTCTACAATTCCATATAGCCCACAAAATGGCCGCAACACCAATCCGTATGCGCGCTTTTGTAACTTTGTCTATCCCATTCAACCAGGTACCAAACAAGTTCGCAATACTTGTAGGTGGATACACATTAAAGGTAAAATGAACAAAACGCCAAATGTCTCTAGCAAACGAACACTTAATGAATAAGTGCTCAACGGATTCATCTTCATCACAGAATACACACTTCTTACATCCTACCCACCGTCTTTTTAGTAGATTGTCTTTTGTTAGAATTTCTTTTCGATTAAGAAACCATAGAATTTTTTTGATTTTTAATGGGATCTTCAACTTCCAAAGATATTTACGCAGATATCTAGTATGGCCATTTAGTAGGTCCTCATAATATGACCGTACCGTAAAAGTGCCATTAGGAGTGAGAGTCCATTTAAATTTGTCATCTTCATTAATGAGAGTGACCCGCATTAGTCTCTCAATAAGATTGAACCAACTCACTCTATTCTGTCCTACTAATGCCCGTCGGAAAGGTAGATTAATAGGGACTTCCCCAATAACATCATGAACCGTACTATGTTTATTGGAGGCAATAGCGTACAAAGACGGGTATTCGTGTTGTAAAGAAGTATGACCTAACCATTTATCCTCCCAAAACTGAATCTGCTCCCCATTACCAATCTCGAATCTTCCACGCTGGAAGAACTCATCCTTTACTTTCATAATTCCTTTCCAAAAGGGTGAGTCCAGTGGTTTCACCTGCACTTGGGATAACGTTTTATTCCCTAAGTACTTGTTAACTAGGATTTCTTTTCAAACCCCCTCTTCATTCAAAAATTTATATAACCATTTGCTGAGCAAGCATTTGTTTTTAATATCTAGTACCGAAATGCCCAAACCACTTTGGTCCTTCGGTATGCTGCTTTGTGTATGTGTATCTAGCTAGCTAGCTCGGACCTCATAGAAGTAGGTAGTGTCCTTTGATTGCAAGTTGAAAGCATGTCTCAGCTAATTAACCAGTAAATATTTGCATTTAATGTACTACGTATGTGTGGCCAGGTTGTTACCGACCCTTGTGCACAGTGGCCGTCTCGACCTATGGATTTTGTGAAATACCTAACAACACATGTTATATTTAGAAATGGAGGGAGTAGTAGCGATGGCGCTCGTTGCCTGCCCGACACGCCACCCTCCATGCATCTGCCCGGCCTCAATTATAACGGTTTTGCTAAGTCTCAGCTAGCTGAGACATAGCTTATGTCTCAGTCACATCCGTGGCCGTCCGATCGTCCTTTTTCTTTGTGATACATGTTTTGGTGGGTTGGCCTGTACGGTGACATCACCTGACTGAGACATAAATTACGTCTCAGTCAGCTGAGCCGTAGAGAAACCCAGTGCACACGGCACACTTAATGGAGGGATCGAGTAGGACCCCATTGATGGATCGCTACAGGTATCACTAAACTGTGCACAAGAAAAAGAAACAAGATGTTGGGATCGATCCTCCACCTGTGCAGTACAGTGGCCGCGCGTGGATGTTCTTTGGTGATCGATCGATCATGTGCGCGTGATCCTCGCCGGCCGCAGCAAGTGCACAGGCCGCTAGCTCGATCAATCATCGTTGGGACATAGAGTACATACATGGCCGCAAGCTTCGTACGTCCGGTCTCTTATCTTCAACAGCTAGATCACGTTAGAAGAAGCCAGAAGCTCACCTTCTTCGCCATGCCATCCTGCGTGGGAGATCGGCACATCTTCTATACATCATCCCCATGCTTGCATTCACGGGCCATGCACCAGTGCCGTGGCTCTCAGGCAGCCAGCCAGCTTGAGCTAGTTAGCTCATCACGCTCGTGAGATATGATGATGATGATGATGATGATCCATATACATATCTATGCATGTTCTACTCCCTGAGATTTATGCTGATTATATATGCAAAAGCGGAGAAATAAAAGGACGAACCAACCGTTTGCTCGTCGGCCGATATCTCTTGGTTTGATTTCATATAAATGTAGCTCATCTGGTATGTATAGATCTTGACAGTATGGCGTGCGGTGCATGTGGGAGTACAAGTACCGATGGACAAGTTCTAACTACAACTTCTTTTGTTGCCGCCCTGCGCCTTGATTGAATTTGAAGATTTTAGAAGAGACATAAGTGTCACGGTCTCTGCGTCGTAAATTCCACTCGACCATCATGCAGCAGTACGTCCCTGATAGTAATGAATTCCACGCTTGCAGCTGCGCTTAACAAGCTTGGAAGGGCATGCCGGTTGCTGGGTCGCTGTTGCGATCCGTTTGCTCGATCTGCAAGTGGATCCATGGACAGGAACGCTAGCTAGCTTGCGACGGATGAGGGGCAGAGGCAGCGGTAACCTCGTCGTCCCGGCGCTCGCTCACGACGTTTCTTCTTCCCCGTCGCCGTCTCATATTTTCTTCCCCGTCGCCGTCTCATCTCGCAAGCAACCCAACAAAGAGGTCCGGTGACCGGTCGAAATGAGAGTCAGGTCGCTGTGCTACCCACTGGTAGTAGGCTGTACTACTGCCAGAAGCTGCTTCTCATCCAACAGTAACATTGACGGTAACACGATCATGTGCTGTAATAGTAACTATCAGAGGTTAACTAGTTGTAAATCGCGGTTAAGACCACCAAAAGCTGCCGCTCATAATGCAGCAGGGCTATCACTGTCCCTGCCTGGCCGCACTCTGTAAGGGCGGGAAATTCAGGCGTCGCTGTCGGATGCTCCATAATTCAGTATCAGACCCACGTGCGTGCTTGAGACGGTAACATCCACCTCGAAATGATCAGTCACTCACCAGTAACCTCTCGCTGTAACAGATTCAATGCCGTCGAAACCGACCGACCAGCCGGGATGTCACCGTCGGCGCCCATCGCCGTCTGACAGGCCAGGAATAACCATACACTTCTATTTCGAATTCAGACTAGAGTTCATTCATTACCAAGTGAGAGCAGTTCAAACATATGTGTGGCACGATTCATCTCCCATCCGTAAACTAAATCTGACCCTCAACACTAGCCAGCCTGTCAGGATTGTTTTACATACACTCTACTAGACCGGACAAGCAGCGGGCCTAGAACCAAAAACCCTGCACGTAGTCCTGGAAGACATTTTTACTGGTGCAGATTGATGTCAGCGGGAGTCGGAATTACAAAAAACATGTGGCTCAGCTCCACAGGCTGCTTCCCCTCGCCTTCCTCTTACAAGTGATAATCTTCGAGGGAAACCGCGCACATCCGCCTTCCAATGACAAAATCGTTGGCCCCACGAGCAAGATCAAGAAAGTGTGTCATCTACTCACTTGCCCGGAGATTCTGTTGCCTCCTCCATCGCTTCATCTCCGGGAGCCCAAATATGCGTAGGTTACGGTCCATGGAACCCACCGCGACATACTTGGCATCTGTTCCAAACCTCACGGACGTCACTTTCCCTGCAAAGGGACACAACGATGTTAATTTTACCACACAAAGGGAAAACCCACAACATTGGAGAAGAGCGGATAAATGCATGTCAACAAACCTGTGCCAGATAATCTGGTAGTGTCTTGATGAGATTCCATTCTGACTTGACGTTGGCTACTTGGTAAACCCTGAAACCACAGACATTTCGTTTTGAAAGCTAAGAACATGTACTGACCTGACTAGAGCCCAGCCATCAAGCCACTTCACTTGTTACAGTACACCAAGGATGTTGAGATAGCGTACCTTATATCAGCACCAGCTACGGCAAGATAATTCCACTGAAATCAAATTCCACTGCAAGAAGAAAAATGTGTCAAGTCATTAACGAAAAAACAGAATCTCACTGTAGGGAGGCCTTGTTTCACATTAGTGAGCAGTGTTTTCCGAATCTCAATAAGTTGACGTCTACAAATTTTGCAATTTCGTTAAGAAAACAACTACTTCAATATTTGTGAAAATAACTAGAGATCTACTTACCAGAGCTTGTTGGTGTATCTGGATCGTATGGAGAGAGAGTCCTAAAGTTCCTCAATTTCCGTAGATCCCAAAGCTTGACGCCATCAAGGGCTGCAGTCTGTAAAGTGATGCTGGAAATGTTAGTACAACGAAGCTATGTTCCAGACTTATTGCACAAAAAACTAGACTTAGATGGAAACCAGTGTTACAAGAAAGTAAAAAAGAACATACCGCCAGGAAATAACCATTTTCTGAGAAGGACATAGCAGTCACCGCCCCAACATGCCCGTCAAACTTTGCAACATTTGTCTGCAAACATAAATTTTCAACCATGAGATGAGAGGCATTATATGAGCATGGCATGGATGCCAATCTGAATAATATGTTTGCTTTGTCTTACCTGACTTTTCACATCCCAAATTTTGACAACGGCTTCAGATGTGCCTGTACCAAGGATAAGACCATCTGGGTGGAAAGCTGCTGCTGTGTATCCATCTTGCCCAGAAGCCTCACCAACCTGAAAAACAGCACTTGTCAAAACGGTGAATCTCTAGATGTGCATGCTTGTGGAAATTTATGCAAAATACCACACCTGTGTGAGGCAAGACCCTGTTGAAATATCATAAAAGCACCATGTGTTATCTCTGGAGGCAGTTACAAAATACTTCTGAGTAGCATGGACAGTGACAGCTTCAACCTGGTATATTTTCAAAAGAAAAATCAGAACCTAAGATAACAGAATTACCAGAATCAACAGCGAGATCTTTTAAATTTAAATAACCGACATGCACTGGATCTACATGAAATGATCAGAAGAAAATCTTCTGGTAGCATCTCTGCGATGTACAAAAAGGAAATGAGCCAATAAAATTGTAGCCAAACGATTTTCATAGTAAAAAGAGGTTCAACATTGAGAACTAACAGAGAACTGTTTGTTTTTCTAGATCTCTGATATTGATATCTATACTCGTATCATAGTTTCTATGAAAAAGAAACAACAAGAGCAGAAAGTTTTGCAGAATGCAGAATGCAGATTGTACTGCCATGGGCAAGAGCAGCCTATTAGCTAACATATAAGTTATGACTTGTGACTTGATACAGATGGAGTTAATTATTTGTTTTCAATCTTCCTATACTGGCTATATAGGCTAAGCATTAATATAATATACTTTTGAATAACCAAGAAGTCTTCTCAAATACTTAAATCCCAGCTATGTCCCTTCCTTGACCGGTTGCTGTTTTATCCTCCATCATAATAACAGTGACAAAGAAGTAATAAAGTTTTGTGCACACTAAATGTACAAAAAGCCGAGTTCAAAAACCAAAGAAGCAGTCATTCACCAGAAGCAAATGTCAATGCAAACAAACCTCTGCACCATGATCTTTCAATGTGTGTCTGCAGTCATAGCTTCCATCCTTACTACCTTGCCATATACGAACAGTCTGCAGAATTTACAAACAAAAGAGTGAAACTTTTAATGATGAGTGATGACTATGGTATCAGCAGAATACCGGGTCAATAAATTATCTTTTAAATATATTTATCTAAGGTTCAAAAATGGAGCAGCACTTTCATTTTCTTATTGCTATTAGTTTTACTCAGCGGTGACAACTCAGCAACAAAGCTATCTTATATACCCAATACGCCATTAGGAGGACTACCAGGTACCCATAATTTACCAGAATGATAACTCAATGACTAAACAGTTTTTGTAAAACTGAAATGGATAGAGCTGATATCACAGTAATGATTTAGTTAACTACTATGCAGTACTTCCAAACTGAGTGTACCTTATCTGCTGATCCAGTTATCAAAAGCTCATCCGAGGAACAAATTTCAAACTGGTAACCTGTGCATTGGAATAAGCTAACATTATGATTCAGACATATTGAGAGAGAGAGAGGGAGGGAGGGAGGGAGGGAGGGAGAGGTTTGGCGAAAGACCTTCTTTGAGTGACCCGTGAGAGTGCACAAGACTTGACCTGAAGGCCTATCAAAAACAACTGCATTTGTATCGATACCCCCGGTAGCAATAATATCCTGGTGTTTAAAAATAGAAATCAAGTCTGTAAATAATCAACAATCAATTGCAGTGTCACTATGCAAGCATACAATTTACCACCTGTTGAAATAATAAACTTGGCATGTATACACCATAGGCAAAGTACAATTGTAACACATAAATCTCTTATCAACAAGGAAATGTAACAATAATCACCTTTGAATGATCAATATCAATAGATAAAATCCCTGGTTTGTTTGTCTTGTGAAGGGGATGACTGGAGATCTGAGTATATCTTTCAAGAGCATCGATTGGTGCCAAACTTGGAGGTACCTGACAAACAGAGAATTTAGTGTACCATTCAACAAAGAAAATAGCCAAGTGGGTAAAAGCCACAATTCGTTTGACGTATAATCTTATGTAACCCGATCTAGAAGGCGTGCATGCAGTATGTAAATTCAGAGAGGTACATATCAGTTTTCCTATGAACTAAAACAGGCCAGATCTGAAAAACAACACTTCGGGTCCTTCTTTAATTGATTGATAGGGACCAAAAATGCACACCTGCCGTTTCTTCCGCTGCGCCGAGAGCATAGAATTACACTCTGTTAATTCATCGATCATGACAGGATTAATACCAGGACGTATCTTCTTTCCATCAGGACCCACTTCATCTTCCAAAGCTGTATATCAAGGAAAGAGGATCAGATTAAAACTGAAGAAAAAAATGTTAGCTTTTGACAGTTGGAACGGTAAAAACCTCTTTTCCCATTGGTAAGAGCTACAGGTGCAGGTCCACCAGCTGAAATAGGAATCTGCCTTTCAGCCTGAGCCAAAAGTGTCCTAGACTCATCTCTCTCTTTCTTTAGTCTGGCAATAACACGGCAAGCAGCATCATGCTGAAAATGGACACAAGAAGCTAGTCAAAACCATGGTGTACATGATGATTATGCACATTTAAAGGAAACTAACAATAAAGCATTTCTATATTTAATTTAAGGAATCTCCTATCCAAGTTATCCACAAGAATGTCCTAGCTATGGATTTATGAAGCTTCAAAACCCTCTAAACACGTTCACAAAAATCAGGCTGGCAATTGAGTTTAGTTATCAGGATTCTGGTATCAAATACATACTTACGGTTTAAAGGGAAGAATATTTTCTTGTTAAAAACAACAAAAACGTGCATACAGTTCAAGACACTATTAGGAAAGATTGGAAAAAAACCTGGTATAATGCATGACTAAGTTCTTGTCTTGCTGTGTGTAGCTGCTGCTCCAAAGCAAAATTAGACAGCATAAGAGCATCCCACTCCTGCAACATCAGAGGGGCAAAGAGGTCTTAATCTGCATTTGAGCTCGATAAGAATTCCAGTCTATTTAACATCAGAAGAAAAAATGATTCACCATAAAAAGAATAATAAAGGAATAAGCATAGACTCAAATGCATGAACCATTTACACACAAATCTGGAAATCCATTAAGAACAGAATAATTTTGCACAGTTCAGAATATCTCAAGATCATTACGTTTTTTCAAGGCATGTAAAAAAGGAAGTAACTTCAGTAATATTACATAAGGAAAATAGAATCATGAGTAACCATAAACTGTCAAAGAGAATAAGGGAAATAATGTGGGTTGAATGTGCTCATAATTTCATATTCAACTACAACTTATTTCTTCCTATCAGAATTTGAATGTAGGCACATTATATATGAATCAGATAGTCTTTAGGAAAATAATTTAACTCAATACTTCAAAGTTAAAAACAAGGGACTCTAGTACAAAAACATCTTACGCATCTTACTAAACAAGATAAGACATATTATGGATTATGACTACTACAGGGTCACATATATAAGCTGAAGAAGAAAGGAGTGGTGGAACTGAAATTACTCATAACAATCACTTACATTCTGAAACATACCAAGGAGTCCAGGGACACTTGCAGCTTGCAGAGGTCTAGGCTTCACAATCTGCAAACATCAAATAGTTCTTCATGTGACGGGTGTACACAATACATGAGAGTGCGCTCATGTTAACAATGCATGAATGTCAAACTTAAAAAACAAGTAGGATGGCGATTTTGGCATTCTCCAAGTTAAAAGTTGCAGTGCCACAAGTATCGGTGCATGCATACATGTGGAATCAGGTTTTTCAGGTCTGGTTTGGATGTAATATAGTATTGCATCTATCTAATAAACCAATGTTTCAATCAACTGACTGGCAATACATCACTCTGCTTGCTTCAGTACTTCTGAAGTTAGTATGTTGTACACCCATAGCTAAAACAAGTGGCTAACTGCCTACTCAAATGATATTTCTCAGTTACGGCAAATGGCGACTTGAACCATGTAAAAGAGTCCAAAATCAATGTGAATCAAGGTTTGATTGATTATCTTGAAATATGCATGCATTCCCTTCTCAGCTATGTAAGTCTAATTGAGAACCTATAAGGTATTTTTCTCAAGAAGCAAAACTGTATGAAGAAATAGGTCGATCCCTTCTCCGGGTTAATAATAGCTTATGTGAAGAAGCTTGAAGGCCAGACTCCAGAACATGATGCCCAACCAGTATGTCCACCACAAGAGAAGAGACCGTGGCCCCATACACACAATGCATATCAAGATGCACCAACCAATCCAAAGTAGGCGACTACAAAGTGGGTACTACCAGGCATCAGCAAGGCGGGTGACCAAACCCTACTGTCGGAACATGTTCTTCACAACAACAAGGTAAACACTAGAATGGCACTGAAAAGAGAGAGACAGTTTGCAAGCCTCCTCACCTTGTTGGTCTTGACTGTCACGAGGTCGTCCACGGCGAGGTCCTCCCTGGTGACGGGGCACTTCCCATGGTCCTAGCCCACCAAGAAATCAAACAAAATCAGCGCAAAAACCCTAGCACAGAGACACGTAGCACGAAATCTAGAGCGGGGAGGGACGCTGATGACCTCGATGTATCGCTGGATGAGCCTCCGCTCGAAGAGCAGCCCCGACTTCTTCGACAGCACCGGTTCCTCCGGCACCTCGCCGGAGACTTGAGAGGCGAGAGGACCCAGCAGCGACAGGAGGCGGGGTTAGTGCGAGCTTGGGGAAGGACAGAGAGCGGGGCCGTAGAGCTAGGGACAAGGGACAGGAGCTTACTTGCGCAAATCATGGCGGCTGGCACCTCGAGACGGCGGCGGGCGGCGGGGCGGCGGAGGGGGAGCGGGGTTAGCCAGCCGCTAGGTATCGGTTTACTACTGGGGGTGTTTTCGCAAAAGGACGGCAAATTTGGGTGAGGCACCCTGGAAATTTTGCGAGTGGAATCGGGATGCTTGCCGCCGCCTTACTCATGGGCCTATGTTCTTGCGTATGCTTTTGGGCCTCGAAAGGTCCAACAGTTTTGGGCCCTTGGGTAAAATCAATTGCAATGCCCGGTTTAGTAGTACTATGTATTTGAGTTGGGGGCAGGTCAAATCGGTTGAAATCCTCCGTTCCATAATAAGGTGTATAGTTTTTTAGTTCAAAAAAAAAGGTGTATAGTTTTTCATGAAAAGTCAAACTTTACTATCTTTGATCAAGATTTTAGAAAGTAGTATTAGCAATTACAATATCAAATTGGTACCGTTAGATTCATCATGAAATATATTTTCATATTTATTTACTTAGTATTTCAAATATTGATATTGTTTCCAAAATCCTGGTCAAATATAGTCAAGTTTGACTTTTCAGAAACAACTATACACCTTATAATAAGGAACATAGGGAGTATAAAATTAATAAACACAAAATGCATGTTGATAGATCATTAGGTAAAAATATTAATTGTCCATGTGAATGATTTTCCATTTGTGTTACATGGATTATCATGTCACGTATTATTATCTATGATTTTATACTGTTATGCAACCATACAGTCACATAATAACTATGGAATAATCATAAAAGTATAAAATAATAATAACCGTGTGATGTATTTTTCATGCAAAATTACAACGGCGCATTTTCATGCAAAAAATATTTATATTTTTTAATAAATATTAAAACGTATCCTCGTATTGGCGCATTTTCAAAATGTCGAATTTTCATATATCAGCATCGGATCGATACTGAAACTCGTATCCATATCAAGGCCAAGTAGGGGTGGACCATTTGGCATAACACCGGGAACAGGTAGTCGAAGGCCACAGAGATGGTGAGGGAGCAATACCCGACGACGAAGCTGTGGGTGTAGAAATCAAAGCACGATATGACATGGCCAAGGTGGGTCTCTGGGTAGCATTGCTCGTTTTGGAGCAGCTCCGGCGGCACACCGACGAGGAACACCTCGACGGGATGTGGCTGATAATTGTGGTCCAGGCAAACTAGGTCCCTCACGGATGCGAAATTTGTTTTTTGGGTGAGGGTATTGGGAAGATAAAGATGGAGATCCTTTTTAAGAGGTTGGAGGAGAAAGGATATACATATTATTTTTGCATGTGCATGTTTAGTTTTGAGCTATTGCTTTACCTGAATCGGGTGGAGGATGCAAAATGTAAAGCCAGAAGTGACTGACTTGGAGAAACCTCTACGTAACTTTGAGTTTTGTCACATATCTTTAGGGAGCGCCTAGCGCTCGGGTGACCGAGAAATAAGTTAACGCTCGGTCGACGTACGTCAACAATACACGCAATGCCTCGTCCGAGCCTGTTTCCCTCCTGTCCACCTGTACCGTTCGTTTGTGGGCTTTCTTCACTACTGCAGAATAGCTTATAGCCGCCATCACATTAGTGATGGGCAAATAAATATGCATGTCACTAGTAACAGTTATCATCAGTGACAGGCAGCATTGCCTGTCACTAGTAGGGCTTTTGGGCCTGTCACTGGTAGGCTATTCTGCAGTAGTGATTTTTTTTGTTATTCCATCCGTTTGTTGGCTGTATTTTTTTAACATTTTTTTCCCTGGCGCATGTTCAAGTTTCTTATCTGGGCCTTCTTCATGTTCAAACTGGGCATGCTGACAACATAAATTGCAAAAGAAAAAGACAAGGCTGGGAAATTGAGGGACCGTAACTACAAACTAGATGACAAGAACCTCTCTTCCCCCTAGTTAAAACCCTACTTGATCTTCTTCCTCAAGACATTTTCCTCCTGCCTACACCCCCAACAGCACCCATGCCTGATTACGTGGATCACACGTTCGCTGGGAGACCCCTAAGAAAGGTATGAAGCAGTGTAGCAGCAGTTTCGCTCAGTATGAAACCAAGATTTAATCGGATCAGTAGGAACAAGAAATCACTTCTGAAGGTTGTTGTGGCGGAATATGGCACGGCGCAGCACCAGGGAATCCGGCGACCGACGTGGAACCTGCACACAACACAATCAAACTACTTTGCCCCAACGAAACAGTGAGTTTGTCAATCTCACCGGCTTGCTGAAAACAAGGATTAAACGTATGGTGTGGAAAACTGTAGTAAATTGCAGAGAATGAAAAGGAACAGTGTTTGCAGTTGGTTGTATTATCAGTGTAAAAGAAGGATCGGGGTCCATGATATGTCTCAAACGTATCTATAATTTTTGATGTTCCATACTTGTTTTATACCAATTGCTACATGTTTTGCATCTACTTTATATCACTTTTATACATTTTTTGGGACTAACCTATTAACAAGATGCCGAAGTGCCAGTTCCTGTTTTCTGCTGTTTTTGTATTCCAGAAAAGCTAGTCTGGAAATATTCTCGGAATTGACGAAACTACACGGGAGTCCCTATTTTACCAGAACTCATCTGACGGACCAAAGAGGTGACGGAGAGGACCACGTGGGCCCCACACGTGGCCAGGGCGCGGGGCCCCCCTGCCGCGCCTGGGGTGGTGTGGGCCCCACGGGCCTCTCCAGCCGCCGCCCTTTCGCTACTTATTCCCCCGACGCGAAAACCCTAAGTACCTGAGCAAATATCCACGAAAAGTTCCAGAGACGCCACTGTCGTCAACCCTAGCTCGGGAGGGTTCAGAACCTCTTCCCGGCACCCTGCCGGAGAGGGGAATCGTCACCGGAGGCTTCTACATCGCCATGCCTGCCTCCGGAGTGATGCGTGAGTAGTTCATCCTTGGACTACGGGTCCATAGCAGTAGCTAGATGGTTGTCTCTCCACTTTGTGCCATCATGTTTAGATCTTGTGAGCTGCCCTGCATGATCAAGATCATATTATTGTAATGCTACATGTTGTGTTTGCTGGGATCCGATGAATATTGAATATTATGTCAAGTTGATTATCAATCTATCTTATATGTTATTTAAGATCTTGCATGCTTTCCGTTACTCGTAGATGCTTTGGCCAAGTAGATGCTTGTAACTCCAAGAGAGAGTATTTATGCTAGATAGTGGGTTCATGTCTCCGTTTAACCTGGGACAGTGACAGAAAGTTCTAAGGTTGTGGATGTGCTGTTGCCACTAGGGATAACCTAACGATGTATGTCCACAGACATATGTGTTTGTTTACATTACGCAATTTACTTAATGCAATTATCCGTTGCTTCAACTTAATACCAATGGGGAACTCGGATGACAACCCGGCGGTGGATTATTAGTCATAGATGCTGTTGGATAACGATCTATGTATTATGTCGTAATGCCCAATTAAATATCATAGTAGTCAACATGTCATGTATATGCATTGTCATGCGTCACTATTCGTCAATTGCCCAGTTGTAATTTGTTCACCCAACATGTTAGTTATCTTTTATGGAGAGACACCACTAGTGAACTGTGGACCCCGGTCCATTCTTTTACACTGATTAAACAACCACAAACTGCAAACTGTTCCTTTTTCATTCTCTGCAATTTAATACTCATTTTCCACACCATATTTAATCCTTTGTTTTCAGCAAGCCAGTGAGATTGACAACCTCACTGTTTCGTTGGGGCAAAATAGTTTGATTGTGTTGTGTGCAGATTCCACGTCAACAGTCCAGACTCCCATCAACAACACTATTTTTCTGGCGCCGTTGACAACCTTCTGAAGAGTTGCTGCTCCTACTGGTTCGATAACCTTGGTTTCTTTCTGAGGAAAACTTGCTGCAGACTACATCATACCTTCCTCTTGGGGTCTCCCAACGAACGTGTGTTTCACGTCATCAGTCCACAGTTCACTAGTGGTGTCTCTCCATAAAAGATAACTAACATGCTGGGTGAACAAATTACAGCTGGGCAATTGACAAAATATTAAGCGCATGACAATGCATATATATGACATGATGATTACTATGATATTCATGTGGGCATTACGACAAAATACATAGACCGTTATCCAACAGCGTCTATGACTAATAATCCACCGCCAGGTTGTCATCCGAGTTTCCCGTTGGTATTAAGTTGCAAGCAACGGATAATTGCATTAAGTAATGTGCGTAATGTAAACAAATGCATTAGACCAACGGCGTACCCTTAATCTAAGTATCAGTTATTTTATCCCTAGTGGCAACAGCACATCCACAATCTTAGAAGTATTGTCACTCTCCCAGATTACCAGAGGCATGAACCCACTATCTAGCATAAATACTCACTCTTGGAGTTACAAGCATCTACTTGGTCAAAGCATCTACTAGTAACGGAAAGCATGCAAGATCATAAATAACATATAAGATAGATTGATAATCAACTTGACATAGTATTCAATATTCGTCGGATCCCAGCAAACACAACATGCAACATTACAATAAGATGATCTTGATCATGATTGGCAGCTCACAAGATCTAAACATGATAGCATAAAGTGGAGACACAACCATCTAGCTACTGCCATGGACCCGTACTCTAAGGATGAACTACTCACGCATCACTCCGGAGGCAGGCATGGTGATGTAGAGCCCTCCGGTGATGATTCCCCTCTCCGGCAGGGTGCCGGGAAGAGCTTGAACCCTCCCGAGCTAGGGTTGACGGCGGCGGCGTCTCTGGAACTTTTCCTGGATAATGGCTCGGGGGTTTAGGGTTTTTGCGTCGGGAAGAATAAATAGACGAAAGGGCGGCGGCTGCGGAGCCACGAGGGCCCCACACCACCCCCACGGCGCGGCAGGTGAGGGGCCCGCGCGGTCCCATGGTGTGGGTGCCACGTGGCCCTCCTCTGTCTCTCCTGGACTCCGTCTTCGTGTTGGAAAAATAGGAGGTTCTGTCCAAGTTTCGTCCAATTCCGAGAATATTTCCAGACTAGCTTTTCTGGAATACAAAAACAGCAAAAACAGGAACTGGCACTGTGGCATCTTGTTAATAGGTTAGTCCCAGAAAATGCATAAAAATGCCATGAAGTGTATATAAAACATGTAACAATTGGTATAATATCAACATGGAACATCAGAAATTATAGATACATTTGACATGTATCAACGCCTCCTGCTGCGCCATTTGCGAGGAGTGCGGAAAAGCTCTGGCAAAGGCAAAACTCTAATAGAATGAAAAAATCACGTTCCGCCAGGGTGACCTAGCAACACGGGGATTTACCTCCAAACAACACATAGCCCAGAAAAGTACAAGATCGGGACCCGAAATTGTACGAAACCCTAACGTAAATTGGAAATCGTGCATTATTTTCACGGTGTTGGGTGATTTGGGGGAGGATTGTGGGTTATGGAGGTTGAGGCAAGCGTACCGTAATGGCTTGGAGTCGAGCCACTGGTGGCGGCAAGCCCCGGTGCGAAGCAAATGCTGGCGATCTCCACTTGCTCCCGCACTCCTCGAGCGTCCCTTCCTTTCCTCTCCGCTAGCCTAACCCTGGTCAGACTCAGCAAAAGCGGACACGCTTTCCCCTTGCTATGTCTTGATTTGAAATACATTGTAAGCCATAAACCCCTAAAACCGAAAGCCATAAACCCAGAAACCCTAAACCATAAAACTAAAACCTAAGCATGAGTAAATTGTAATTGCACGCTAAACGATAATCAAGTGTGATGCATGAAAAAAAACATGTCCAGTTACACAAATGTGCGATTACACACTAATGAGAAGCATGTGCAATTGCACACTAAAGGCGTAAAAAATAATGTGTAATTGCACGCTAAACGATAGTCATGTGTGATTGCATGTAAAAAAACATGTCCAGTTACACAAAGTAGGATTACACAGTAATGAGAATCATGTGCAATTGCACGCTAAAAGTTATAAAATTAATGTGTAATTGTACGCCTAACGATAATCATGTGTAATTGCACGCAAAACAAAAACATGTGCAATTACACAAAGTGCGATTACGCATAATGAGAATCGATGTGCAATTGCATGCTAAAAGGCATAAAGTAATGTGTAATTGCACGCCCGATATTCATGTGTAATTACATGCAAAAACAGAAGAAGAAAAACATGTGCAAATACAAAAAGTGCGATTACACACGTAAAGAGAATCATATGTAATTGCACGCTTAACGTTTAAAACGTGTGTAAAACAAAAACATGTGCAGTTACGTGCTAATGAGAATCATGTGCAATTGCACGTTAAAAAGCAAAAGAAATATGCAATTACACAATAATTGCATGCAAAAAGTGCGATTATACACTAATGGGAAATCATGTGCAATTGCAGGCTAAAAAAAGAAAAATGAGTAAGTGCGTAATTGCACACTAAAAAACAAAAAGAGTAATGTGTAATTGCACGCCCAACGATATTCATGTGTAATTACACGCAAAAAGAAAAAAATGTGCAATTACACACTAAAAATGGGAATCATGTGTAATTGAACGCTTGAAAAAAGTAATGTATAACTGCACGCTTAACGATAAAATCATATGTAATTGCTCACAAAACAAAAACATGTGCTGCAATTACACACTAATGAGAATCATGTGCAATTGCACGCCTAATGATATTCATGTGTAATTGCACGCAATAAGAAAAAAAGTGCAATTACACAATAATGAGAATCATGTGTAATTGCACGCTTAACGATAAAATCGTATGTAATCGTACATGTGCAATTACACACTAATGACAATCATGTGTAATTGCATGCTAGGAAAAGGTAATGTATAACTGCACGCTTAACGATAAAATCATATGTAATTGCTCACAAAACAAAAACACGTGCAATTACGCACTAATGATAATCATTTGTAATTGCACGCTAGGAAAAAATATGTGTAACTGCATGCTTAACGATAAAATCGTATGTAATTGCTCACAAAATAAAATCATGTGCAATTACACACTAATGAGAATCATGTATAAATTGCAAAAAAAGAGCATGGCAAAAACAAAACAAAATCTAACAAAACAGATCCAATCAAATAACTTACTGTTGTCAAAACCCTATACTGTATCTCCAAAATTGGAAATAATAGACGGTACTGAACGACGAAAAACCCATAACTACACCGGATAGAGACAAATAAAAGAACCTTCCCCGCCGACAGATCCTAGGATGCCTGCAAAGAGCTCCTTGTGGCTTCGCCCAGAATGCTCCTCCGCCCCTCTCTCTGCTTCGGTGGTGAAGAGCAACTAGCGGCAGGGATAAGATCAGTCGGTACGCAACCAGCAGTAAATACAATCGGGATAGAGTGATACTTACACATGGGATCCATCGTGCGTGGGGTCAAAACTGACATATCCCCACTATTTTTGCCACCAAGAGTTTCACCTAGTGGGACACACCCCAGACCACGCGAACAAAAAAAAAACAAAGGAGGAAAGGGCCCAAATGATATAATTTATCCTGCAAAATAACAAAAGCCCAACAAAAAGCCCACCAAAAACCACGAAGAGAAAAGGAAAAAAAAAACTTAACAGGCCACAACCCGAACGACAAACGGAACAAACACACCGCGCGGTCACGAAGCTGATCAAACCATCGCGCGGTCACGAACGGCGCCGGGCAACCGAGCGTTAGCAAAAGCGATATCTTTATCGTTTGTTTGTTTCACGCGATTTATTCGGCATGGGGGTCTTTGCTTACTTTAGTGACAGGTTTTTTATCTTATGATCTGTAAGAACTTAAAATAAAAGTAGATATTTGGAGAACTTATCGCGGCATCGAGAGCAAGTTGTATGAGACGTACAGCACAATCTCAGCATAACGGCACGGTGACATCCACGAGCTAAGATGCCGAATGTAGTGCTCCGATCCCGCACCTCAGATACGGATGAGGCCAAGCCGTAATCTCCAGTCCGAGCTGATAACATGATCTAATCTACAAAAAAACATGTTCTATCTACGAAAGTGCAAATTCGATCCTCTTGCAGTCACTGAGTCACGGTTGAAATTGCTCGCACAGTGTAGAACGCCGGGCGGAGCTAGCTAGTTGAATCTCCCGTCCCGTCGGCGATCGTACCCGCGCACGCACGGCCGGAACCCGACGCCCATTCCCGCCGGGCAGAAAGCCACGGCGAGCCTAGGCAGATAGATAGCCCCCACGGACGGACGCGAACGGAATCGCCAGGTCGCGGCGTGTACCACTAAAGCGGGAACACCAGCAGCGCGGCGCAGATCGCCGTGCTCGCCAACTTTCCGACGACCCGGCTACTTGCACGCAGCTGGTCGCAGCCTCGAACGCAAAGCTTCTTTCACTTGCCCAGCAGTGGTAGGACAGCACAGGGATTCGGCCTAGTTCTAGTTCCCCTCTCGATCGAGGCTGGCCTACGGAAGGATAGACAGATTCTTCCTGCTGCTGCAGCCGAGCAGCAAGCAATGCGGCCGGCCGGCGTGGTGCCCTAAACCCTTTGGGTTGGGGCTTTCTTTTTGGGAGACTGATGGGCATTGCATTCCGTCTCGGTGGCGGTGGGTGCACTTGCATGCAGCCAGCCAGCCTGCTTTCGATATCTCCTCGACTGATCGCCTTTGTTTGTTCCTTCGCCTTACTCTAACCTGTCAGAACCATATACCAGGGCCCTGTTCATCGTGTGTACTCCATGCTCCCATCTTGCATTGCATGATTGTCCGGACTCCGGCTGGTTGGTTTATCATTGCAGAGGACGGCGGCAGGTATGTACTCACCGGTAGCCATGCATTCCCACATTTTATTCGATCTCGAGCTAGGTCGGCTATCTCTAATCTCTCAACTGCCGTTTGACCATATGGCATATGGAATGACGGAAAGTACCTCGCAGGTGCCTGAACCGCTTGGAACGTACGCTTGCCGCTCTGGTTACGAACAGTGGCCGTCTTTTTTTTTTTTTTGAGATTCCGGCCGTCTTTTTTGATAAAAAGGACAGTGACCGTGTGGCGTCGCTCCAAGTAGCCACAAACCAGTGAGAGCCACCTGTAGACGTGTAGATCAGAATCGAACTGTGTGCGCTACCGCCACCTGTCGACTAATTGTTGAACGCTATGTATTTTTCTTCCGAATATATGCACACAGAACGCTATATATGCACACACACACAAACGCACGAGATCAATCAAAGTGCTGCTACAATCGCCACATACAGTACGTCTGCTAGCTACTCTTTCCGTTTCAAATTAATTGACTTGGTTTTGTCTAAATATGGATATATCTATACTTGTTTGATGTCTAGATACATAACAAGTATAGATACATCCATATGTAACAAAATGTGTGTCAATTAAATCCGAACGGAGTGAGTAGCTCCTATCCATGTTCAGATATGGTCCGGTTCCACCCAAAAACAAGAGACAACTTAATTATCAACAACAACACACATTCATTCATTCTTTCTTTCTTTATTTCTTTTTCTTCTCCCAATAATTGTACGAACGAAACGTTAGGATGACTATGTATAATTGTACGAACGAGACGTTAGCCCCTGTCTCTGCACACAACGTGTTCCTATCCTACGACATAAAGAGCCCCTAAAGTTTTAACTAAATAACCTCACATATGCATAAGTATATCGATCTAGCACGATCGAGCTGATTAATTAATCCGATGAGATTACATTAGTCCAAACTAGCTATAGGTTGGCAAAGGTTTATTAGCTCGAGTGTTGGACGTTCGTTCGATCTGCACTGCACTGCTGAGATCTCGATCCGGCCTGGATCGATCGATCGGAATCACCTGTCACGCGATCGATTGAGCTTCTCAGATGGATGGATGCCGATACGTATGTTGGGATCAATCTCGCCGCAAACTGCAAAGCCCGGCCGGGTCTAGCTAACCTAGATGATATATATACTCCCATCCCATCACCCGAGTAGCCTGACCGACCTCCGTACGATCTCGCGGTTTTACGGTCGCCTTTGTTAGAAGAGAAAGCAGCTGTGGAAAGGCTCATGCATCGATCCTTAAACCTCAAGATACATTTGTCCAGACATTTGCTCGATCACTACATATATACTCCTAAGCTAAGCTAGTAGAGTAGGGTGAAATGAGGTGACCCAAAGGGGACAGCCCCTCGACCAGATTCTATTCGGCGAGAGCTACCTACACTCTTGACGCTGCGTCTCGATACCTTTTTCTCCCGTCACGCGTAATCACAACAGTAGTAATTAACTGAAACTCAGCAAGACAGCAACAATATCACTCTTTCCGCCGTCATTCGAACGAACAATTTTTTTGAAGGTCGCTAGTTAGCTGGAATTTTAATTCAGAGTCTAAAGATCCTGAAAATGAGGGATCAGTTCAGTCCAGTGTCTACCAGCTAATTCGACAGGGGTTTAGCTACTTAGTAACCTCCGGCTGTTTAATTACAGCGTGATCTTCGCACCGACCAACAATAGGAGGCGGTTCGATCCGGCGCGTCTGCTAGCTGCCTAAAAATGACGAGGCCGGTGCCGTGGCCATGGTCAGCATAGCACGTAGCTAGGCGGGACTTCCTTTTGACCCTTCTTCTTCCTCCACCCCTCGGCTGGCTATATATACACAACACAACCATCTCTCGCTTTCCTATAGCTAGCTTCAGTTCAGTGACCGTTGTGTCCGGCCGTCCATATACAGCCCAGAGTTCGGCCGGCGGCAGACCGTACTAGAGATGATGATGATGATCTTCGAGGAGGATGCGGCGGAGGAGCTATGCATTGTAAACCTCTTCAACCCTTGCTCTCTGTTTGTTTGGTATCTAGTTATGCATCTCTTCGATGCAGAGGCTGGGCTCCCCTTTTCGAAAAAAAAATCTAGTTATATCTAGCTATGCGAGGAATCGAAGCTGTTTGATTGATCACTTCTGTGCTTTAGGGCTTCTTTGATTTGGAGGAAATCTAGAGGAAAGGTACAGGGTTAGGAATATTTCCCAAGATAGCACTGTTCACTCCTTTGAATCATAGGAATGGTGCAAGGAAAAACTAAAGGAAACTTTCCTTCAGATCTCACTTCAAGGCAAAACGTAGAGGAAAAATAAAATCCAGTCTGACCTCATTCTTTAAATCCTATGCACAAGGAACGATGAAAGGTTGGCATATGCCACCCTTTCCTTTTCCTATCCCATTTCAATTCCTTTGAATTTCCTATCCTATGATTCAAAGAGGCCCTTAATCATATCTCGTCTGCGTTGCTTTCAATTCTGCTTAGTTCAGTCTTGCCATTTTGACATGTAGCCAGTGTCAGAAACATTACCGTACGTGAGTTACAGTACATAGAGTATTAACAGCAGACTGAATTCCTCTATGCACCAATGCTTGTTTGGCTTCTTACTCTTTTTTATGTATTTTTTGAAAATTTGATATGTTCATTCGGGTCTTAGCTCATTCTGTGAAGAAGCAAATTAACATATCTCCAGAACTGAGATACCATTCACTTGCTTAAGATTCTACATTCTAGATTTGGGAACATGGCCATAAGTTCTTGCCTACATTATGTCTTCACTAAAGTCTTTTCGAAAGTTACTGACAGTTGAAGCTAAGGCAAATGGATGCACAATTACATTATGATAGGTCACGCTCGAAATCAAGCTCAATCTTAAGACAGGACGTCCACAGCATATCTCGCAGTTCATTCGTTCATCAGTACATATCTTCCTCTCATTGGTCCGTGCATGACACAACCAACGGAATAGGATACCTATTAATTCCAAATCATCACCCCATATAAACATCACAAGATAACTCTTATTTTACTATCAACAAATGTAGATAAGATGTCATTCACCAGTCAGCGAAATATAGTACAATTATTTGTCACCATCGTTCTTGCATGCATGACAAGGGTGAACGAATCATAGGGTCAAACGGGCTAAAATCAGACACCCAGCATGCAAAAGCTCACCAATTACCGACATAACCAAATACGACTATCCCAGCCGGTTTTCTTTTCCAGAAATAAGACACCCCGCACAAGAATAGCATCTGCAGCACAGAATTTCCCGGCATCTGACCTTGCATGGACACCACCTTATAAAAAGAGGTCATTTTCGCATCTGCATGGGCAATCAACAGGCTTCTTTCTTTCTCCTCTCCTGATAACCCATCTTCGCGTGATCCCATGGCCCCAGGCGGAATCATTTCGCTTCTCAAGAACACTCTGAAGAAGCTTTGTCCAGCAATCTGCGGTGTGAAGCAATCTGATCGTCGCTGCTGAGGAACGGATCATGCTCCCCGACGACGATTGCATCGCCGTAATTAATTCTACAACACAATTCATTGCTCAATTTTCCATGCAGCATGAATGCTCCGAGACTATATGTTCTTGTCTTTGATTCTTCTGAAAATGTTCCATTCTGTCATCTTCCTAGTATCTTTGCTTGTTCTTTGGATCGTAACTGAAATGGCCGCTGCATCGGCCAATTGCTACCTACCTGCATATATCATATAATAATCATAAGAAATAAACATTCAGAAGCACCAAATACATATTGTATCTTTCAACTGTGGACCTGTGGAAGTACCATATAACAGATGCCCAAATTTGATTGTTTTTTGCTTCTTGATCTCCCTTATTCTTTATTAGGGTACTGTTCCTTCTTGATCTAGAGTTCTCGACAGGATTTTGCATCCACACTTTTTAGTTGCCTTTGCTTACAATATTCCTTGATGATTTCTCTTCAAACAGAACAGTAACTATATCCACAAGAGGGTAGATAGGCATATATGATACGATCCTTGATCCTACTTTTTTTCTTTTTGTAATACTGCTTTGTCAGATAACGATTTAAAAATAATTCTGCCATAGCGTCAGGTATGCTTGTCAATTGTAAATTTGTAATATACACAAATACATAGAATACTTACTTTTACTAATACAGGCTGATGCTTCAACAAAGTGCAAAAAAAAATTGTGCGACGAAATACACTTACATGTTCTTTGTCCTCTGAAATTTACAGGAGGGCATCTCGAGCCCCATAGCTGCTCACATACTTGACTTCTGTGACGACGGCCTGGACGATAATCTCTTTGCAGCAGTTGCCTCTACCTCCGACCCATTTGCAGCATCCTCCGAGGATGTTTCATCATCCTCCACTGCCACCCCTCCTCTATGCAGCTACAGCGATGACATCACAGCTGCTACCGCAACGGCCTTCTCCCCGTTACCCTGCTTTGACTCTACTCTCTCAGCCCTACTTGAGGAAGAGCAAAACCCTGACCCTGATACACAGCTTATTCCCCCAATCAGCGAGACACTTACAGCATCAGGATGCTATCAAGCTGCGACCGGAGTGTCCAGTGTACAGCAATTCAGCCAAATACCACTTCCCGAGAGTATAGGTGAACCCTTGCCAGCAATGCAAATGGGCATGACTGCACCTATGTTAGGGTTCAATGAAGAGTGTTTCACAGTGGCACTAGCTGCAGGCTACCTGAGCCTGGATGGTGCCCTGTATCAGCAAACAGGAGCAATGATCCCGAGTTGTAATGCAGAGGCATCACAAGTAGGATTCTTCAATGGTAGCAGTGGTAATAGCAATGGTATGGTGGTGCTGGATATGAACGAGATTGGTGAGTACCAGAGGCTGATGGAAGGTGAAGGACTGACCAGAACATATGGTGGCACAGATTCCATGCAAGGAGCATATAATAACACTTCGGAGGTGCAGGTAATATCCGGAACCTAATAATTAAGTATTTATACTGCTTAACCACAGAAGTATTAAATAAGTAAATACACTTCCATGAACGCGGTTAAGTCAAGAAATTAGCTTACACATTATATTTGAGAGATCTCTATATTCGCTATCTTTTTGGCCTCTGACCTGATTGTTTTTAACTAAACAGATGGAAGAAAACAACCAGCACCTGGTAAACGGATGCAACGGAAGCCCGCAAACATTACCTCCAACTGAAATCTCAGGCGTAGAAGACTCCACCTTCAAAGTTGTGCGTCTATCAGCTGAACAGAGAAAGGAAAAAATCGACAGGTACATAAAGAAAAGGAACAAGAGGAACTTCAGCAAAAAAATAAAGGTAACTGCAGCATTTGAGACAAAGCACTACTTGCACATGTATCTTACCAATTTAATTCTGATGACACGCAACAAAATGCAGTATGCTTGCAGAAAAACTTTAGCAGATAGCAGGCCTCGTGTCCGTGGAAGGTTTGCAAAGAACGAAGAACTTTGTGAAGCAACAAGATCAAGCTATCAAAATCATGAGCAGTATGAACAGAGTGTAAGTTTTCCTGTATATTATACCCTCTTATCAGAAACACCCAAGTTTAGGCAAAACAGCGACGGCCAACAAATGTCAAAGGGAAATGATACTTGACGATCCTAAAAGACAAGCATAAGATTACAATTAATTATATACTCATCCAGCCTTTGTACATTCTCCAATGCAGTCACTGATAAAAAAGTATCGTAATTGTCTGTAAAATAATTATTTAGTTTTCTAAATCAAGTTGCATGCTTATCTTTTTCAGGGGGTTGCGGATGAAGAAGACATGCTTGACTCATCCGATATTCTGGCTCATTTGAGTGGGATAAACTCGTACAACTACAAGTATAACTGTACAATTGAATCATGGATATGATTACCCAACCGTACAAACAAAAATCCATGTTTTGTTTTCAGTTGTGCTACCATAATCCATAGTTTTCCTTTTTTCTTGATCCCAGTAAAATAAGACTGCAGCTTTAGAAGTTCTGTCACAGAAGAAGTGCCTTTTAGTTCATCTTATTGTAGACTTGGTGTATTGTATTAATCTGCTCTTACGTGTTGCCATTCTTACCAATGAACGTGACAGTTAGAATCTACTCATCGGTGGTTTGTAAATAGAACTGTATCCTTGTCATAACAGAAATAAACAGCATAAGGATTTAACCAAACTATTCATCAGTGTAAGGTTTCCCCAATTCGTCTACATAAAAGTACACTCAGGACAACAAGATGTGAAAGTAACTTCCAGTACTCAAAGATCCCCAACATATGGTCCTATGTTAAAAGGTCACAAAATAGAGTCCAGTACCAAATATATAAGTAATATGAATGAGAATTGCATCTCACAAACTTCTGTTATTTCCAGTGGTATAATCACATGTCTTGTTAAATACTGAAATACGTGAATGGAGATACACATGACATTTCAGTGTTTGGCATAGGGTCAATTAGACCAAGCTGTACAAGGTAACAAGATCTTGCATAGGATAACAGAAATGGTCATAGGATAACAGAAATGCAGGACTCATGTTGCATAGGCAATTAGTGCATCACAGACCATATGTATGCCAAAATCAGGTGCCAATGCATGTGCACGTCACAATTGGTTAACAGAAATGAAGGACTCACACTTTACTTTTGGATTATTTAAGAACCACAAAAAAAATTACTAGGCAAAATGCCCAACTCCATTTTAACAAACAAAAAATTGGACATCCATGAAAAGCATTGCAGAAAATGAGAAAAATAACCGAACAGCGGTAAAAAAATATGTGAATGTTGGAAATATCTCACCACCTTTATGCAAAACCCACGTTATACATGACATATTGTACAGTCCCAAATAAAAAGAAAAGATAGCAAAACACACAGAGGGTTGCAGTTATGATAGCGCCATAGCGGATACATGTCGTATCTAATAAACAGTGGCAACTGAACTCAAAGGTGAATTAAGAACACCCAACAATGGGCATTATTTTTGCACGGTTATAAATACTTTTTAGGTTGCCATACATAAGTACCACCATGTATCTAAAGAGAGCCTGAATCAGTGGATCAAATCACAGAGCCAAATTTTGACTTCGTACCGAGTGTATTTGGTAACACTCAAGGTGTGCTAAGAATCTTAGCCAATCCAAAGTTCCAAACATGAACATTTTACTTGGTTGGTTTCTGCTTACATTTGAGCTGTCCAACAATAACCGACAAATAGCTAATTCACTGATGTTAAAAGTGAAGATCATAATGTAAATGTTAATTGTTCTTTAATTCTGAACTTTATACACCGCCTGTAAGGCAAGGATTACGAGTCGCTCGACTTGTCGCGACATGTCGCACGACTTGTCTACCTGTCGCAACTTGACTGTCGACAACCTGGAGCGACACGACAAGTTGAACTTGTCGATCGACAAGTTGACTAGTCGATGACAAGTCACGACTTGTCGCTGTGCACGAGTCGAGCGACAAGAAAAAAGCCCTCCCCGTGCCCAGAAATAGATAGATCGAGGAAACAGATCGACGGAAACCAAATCAAAGATCGAAGAAACAGATCGAGGAAACAGATCGAAGAAAAAAGCCGCCTCTTCCTGGGCACCTCTCCCTTGGCCGCCGCCGGCGCTGCCGCCGCCGCCTCTCAGCTGGCTTCTGTGCTCCTCCCCCTGCTCTCCTTCACCGCTGCTGGCTTGCTACACCTGAGCTCCTCCGAAGACAGCAGGAAGGCCAAGGCTGCACAAAGCTAAATCCACCACCTACCACCCAAGAGTGAGCTGCCGCCGCCGCCGCCTAGGGCACTGACTCGGGACGGGAGTATGAGAGAGAGGAGGGGCATCGAGGCAGTCTGGTCAGGTAGGGTTACTTATACCTCCCTGTCTGGGCTGGGCCGTGTTTTAGCTGGGCCGTGTTTTAGCTACAGTTGCATGTCTCTGTTCTGCACCCTGAAAACTGGAATCCTCACATGGCTCTTCTAATATTCATGGTACTGTAATCAACTGACCAAAGCTAAAAAATTGCTCCTGATTACACATCGACAAGTCTATGACTAGTCGCGACTAGTCACGACTTGTCTACTTGTCGGTACCCTAGCGACAAGTTGCGACAGGTCGACTCGTAATCCTTGCTGTAAGGTTCTGGTAAAAGTTCGAGCCTGAAGAACAAAAAAAGTTTGATATTCAAAGTAGAAGTAAACTACCATCAACACAAACAAAATTTGACATGGAATCTGGTAGCATTGCCAAATTTCTCTATATGGACAAAACTACCATCAACACCAAATAACGACGGCTTACTAAACCTGAGAGCCCATGAAACCGCAACTAACTGAAAGAGTATATGGAGACAAGGGGTAAGCAGTGAACACATCACTTTTATTTTACTTTTACTTGATGAGAAGTGTACATGTGCAGCGATGCATTATTCAACTGATGAAATTCCATGCAGTGGAGTCCAGATATTGCAGGAACCAAACTATATTGGCATAGATGCATTGTTCAGGAATTCGTTAACGGGTAACGGCTCGCTCGGCCACTGAATAGCGAATAATCGGCCTATTCGCCAGTTAATCGGCCGATTAATCAGGTAATCGGCATTTATCGGCTATTCAGTAACCCACTAATAGTGATTACTCGGCCAGTTAATCGGTGATTCGGCCGAATTTTAGAACAATGCATAGATGGGCTAGGAGGCAAACATTGGATCAAAACTGATAAGTGCGTCTACATACATACATCTGATATATAATGAATTGCACGTACAACAGTTGCGTGTGCTAGTAGTAATTGCTAACTCACTAATTTGGCCGTCTCGGGCAGGGGCACCGCGAGGCACAGCAACTCGGAGTGCTCTGAGTAGTCGTCCAACCAGTAGCAGCCCTCGTCGTCCATCTCAGCAGTTCCGGGATCGAAGAGCACGACCTGGTCCGCTTCATCGGACCTTGTTGTACAGCCAACTAGCCCCAGGCCACCCAGCGGCCTGGTGATGCCAAGGAGCCGCACGCAGCGGCCGTGCCCCTCGTCGCCGGCCCAGAAGCGGCCGGACAGATATACGGCGACCTCGGATGCGATGACGGCGACCTTGACGACGACCCCGAGCGCGTCGACCCCGTTGCGGAATCCCTTGTGGACCTGGAGACCGAGGAAGCCCTCGACGACCTTGGCGGAGTTCTTGGAGAGCTTGTACCCGGACTTGAGGACAGCGAGGGCCGCGAACGCGGTTGGGGAGGGGGACGCGAGTAGGGGCGCGGCGGCGGCGAGGCGGAGGAGGGAGGCGACGGCGAAGGCAGCCTTAACGCGCTTGGAGGAGGGGAGGCGCGGGAGGCGCGCGGCCGGGTCGAGCGCGCGCGCCGCCTTGTAGGACTTGGAGGCG
The DNA here is from genome assembly GCA_947311845.1 of Poa pratensis. Classification (NCBI taxonomy): domain Eukaryota; kingdom Viridiplantae; phylum Streptophyta; class Magnoliopsida; order Poales; family Poaceae; genus Poa; species Poa pratensis. The sequence goes on along the minus strand of CAMZMU010000073.1, from coordinate 598,168 downwards.
GCCTTGGAAGCGGCGAGGAGGGCGGCGAGCGGGGAGGAGGCCGCGGCCAGGAGGCGCGGGGCGCGGAGGGCGGCCGCGGCGGCGGAGGTTGTGGCGGCGAGCGGCTTGAGCGCGCGTGAGCGGGAGAGGAGCAGGAGGAGGCGGACGCTGAGCGCTACGCCGAGCGCGGCGGCCGAGGTGGCGGCTGTGGCGGCCGCGAGCGGGAGGTGCGGGAGAGACATGGGGCGACGGCGTTGGGGGCACAGGCCATGGGACGGAGGTGGGTGGGCGTGGAAGACGACGGCGACCGGCCGGCCACGGGCGAGGTGGGGGGGAAAAGCTGGAGAGGGATTGGGGGAGGGATGACGTGGACGCGGCCGCGATCGCCCGTTCGGTCGGGTCGCGCCAGATTTTCTACGTTGATCCGTCTGTTGGTCGCCGAGAGGAGGATGCTGATTCCGAGTAGTCGCGCCGAGGTGCTGATTCTCCATAGGCTGGTGGGGATCGTCGGATACCACCCTCGTCGTCAATTCTTTGGCTAGTTGTCAGGGCCAAAACTCGTGATGTTCTTTTTTTTCTCTTTTTCTAAACACAGTACAACGCAGGTGCCCATATACACGCGCACACACTCACCCCTGTGAACGCACGCACGCGCACCCTATCTCTATGAGCACATCCGAGAGACCGAGTCAGCGGGTCTAGTCTTGAGATTGTCGAAATCACCACGGGCGCCTCTCTATCGACGGGAACGTCGCCTCCCACTGAAAAATATTCCGCCTTAAATGAGAAACACCAGCGTCAAACCTGTGATTTAAACTCTGGTGGGTTTGGGGTACAACCACCCTCCTAACCATCTTGTCAGAGGCAAGTTCTCAAACTCGTGATATTCCTAATAACAGCCTCCTCGGCGATTTTTGTCTTTCAATGTGAACACTCACAATTTTTCAATTTTCTTTTGAAATGTTTAAAATTATTTTTATATGAGAGCACGATGGCCGATATCACCTGGAAGAGCATCTCCACCGGGGGCCTCCAAATGACCCCCCAAAAAACGCCACCAGCGGCACCCCCCCAAAGGGTCGCCCCGATCAAAAACATGTCCGGCACCCCGAAGAGGCCTCCAATCTCAGGGGTAACGGACATGGGGGCGGACATGCGTCTGACAGGGGAGGCCCGCTCGTCATACACACAACGCCCCGCGCCCGTGTTAATGAAGTCATGCAGGAGGCCGTTCCGCCGTGTTTATGAGGGCGCGCAGTCGCCGGGCGGTCTCCCTGGCGACGCTACTGGACGGGACAGGAGGCGATGCGACTACACGCCGGCAGGCCTGACGCCACGCGTCTCATTAACGCCGGCGATAGTGCGCGGCAGTCCACGCGCTGGCGTTGCGGCGTTCCCACGCAATGCATTTACGCCGGCGCGGATGCTCGCGCGCCGCCCACTCACCTCGCCAATAAAACCCCGGGCCCTTGCCTCACCCTCGCCGCACCGTCGTCTCCCTCGCCTCCCACTCCTCTCGCGCTCCCACTCCTCTCGCACTCCTGCGCAATGGCGAACAACTGGGAGTCGGGTAGCAGCAAGCGCAGCGGGCGCACGGTTTCCACCGACGAGGCGTGGGACCTGTACCGCTACGACCTGCTGGTGCCGCCGGATTCCCGTCTGCCCTCGGGGTGGCGCACGTCCCCCCACAGCGGCAGGCCCGTGTGGCGCTGCCGGAGACGCCGGACCAGATCCGGCGCGTCATCGCTCGACGGCGGTCCTGGCTGACCCTGCATCAGCGCACCCTCCCCGAGTTCGACGACAACAACTGGGGAGCGTGGCTGCGGCGGTTCGAGCGCGAGCAGAACGAGGTGCTCGCCGCCTACGACAGACGAACGCCGCCAGGCCGTCACAACGCTGACGGCCGTCACGCCTGGTGGGGCATCACCGGGCACACCGTGGCCTCCGCCATCGAGGCCGCGCGGCAGCACGCTCTGGCGGGGAACACCACCCCATTGCGGCTGATGCCGATTCGGCCACGGCGCCAGGAGGAGCACCAGCTGCGCCGCAGTTGCCGCCCCATGAAGGAGGAGGCACGCTCGCATCGTGGAGGAGGTGGAGGTGGTGGCGGCATCGTCATCCGCGAACGCCGCGAACAACGGCGTTCGCCACCGCGCGGACGCCTCTACCTGCGCCGCCCCAGTACGCCGCCGCCTCCGGTGGAGACGATCATGTACGGGTATCTCGTGCCATCCCCGCTGCGGAACGAGCACGATGGCGACTCGCCGGGATTCCTGGCCGCCATCGCGGACTCGGTGACCACCATCGAGCGCGACAGCCCTGGCTACATGGCCACCATCGCCACCTCTGTGGCAACGACGGTGGCCTCGTCCTCCTCCAGCGGCGCCTCCTGCAGCCGTGCCCCGCGCCGCCAAGACGGCGCGTCCACCAGCCGTGCCGGCTCCTCCTCTGCCTACGTCGTGGTCGATGACGACGACGACAACTGCAGCGATGACGCGTGGCTGGACGACTAGGCTAGGGTTAGGGCTAGGGTTGTCGTTTTCAAATTTAATTCTAAATCTTTGTTAATATATAAAAAAATATGAATGAAAATTGAATCAATTTCAGTTTTTTTTAGTCGATTTGAACGCCCGCAAGGTGTTCGAGCCTTTGCTCGCGTTTGGGGGGTGGGCCTTTGGGTGTGCCGCCTGTGGGCGCCCAAAAACGTGGCCGGACACATGTCCGACACCCCCCAATTGGGCCTCCATTGGGGTGCCGGAAACGAATTTGGAGGCCCCCGGTGGAGATGCTCGAACCTACCTCAACAAGAGAGTCATCATTGGGAAAATGCTGGGTTGAACCCG